>VZRI01004352.1:0-118594 GCA_013397515.1 Upupa epops | reverse complement strand
TCTCTTGATTTCTTATTGTTTTACTTGCCTTAGAGTTCTGTGTATTATTTCAAAGTGGCACACCTCAGGGATTCAGAGCAGATCCTCCTCCCCTTATTTCAGCATAACTGATCCAACATTTGCTTTGCTGGAAATGCTGCTTTAAAAGCTATTATTTTAAAAACCCTAGGATGATACTCACTAGAATTATTTAAAAGACAATAATAGTAGTGCATAAGATTTGCTTTAAAAGACTAGCAAACACTTTTTATTAGGGTACATAGGGAAATAGATTTTAGCTTAGCAGATCATATAATTCATCTCTCAAGAATTTGATATATGACTCTCATCAGAGAAGTTCTAGAGAAAAACAGTCTCTTAATTCCCATCTAAACTCCAGGGAAAGATTACCAAAGAGCAGATGTCCTTAAGAGAGGGTTTCCTCATTAAAGATATATGTAGAGAGATATATATCACAGAATTGTAGATATTAGGGGTTGGAAGGGACTTTGAAAGATCATCTAGTCTAACCTCCCTGCCAGAGCAGGATCACCTAGAGTAGGTCACAGAGGAATGTCTCCAGAGAAGGAGACTCCTCGATCCTCCTAGGCAGCCTGTTCTAGTGCTCCATCAGCCTCACAGTGAATAAGTGTTTCCTTATGTTTACATGAAACCTCCTATGCTTCAGCTTGTACCCACCACCCATTGTCCTACCAGTGGACCCAGTTGTGATCCCAAACAGCCTGCTTGGAGGAAATAAAACAATGGGAGAAATGCCCTTGACAGGCAGAAACCTTGTCTGTGATTCCTTTGAAATAATTTTTGTAATTGATACATCCCCACAAAATACTTCAGTTTTGACAAATTAAGATTTTTCTGCTGAAACTAGGTGTTGAGAAAATTCCCAGTTCTCCCTAAGTTCAGTTTAGTGAATATATTATTCATGGCACCCTACATAGTACCTCTTAAAGTTGAACTGTCCCAGTTATTTCATTCTCCATATAATCAATGTTTTCCCAAGCCTCTCTTCATTTATTTTTTCTGTCTGTAAAACTTCTGCTACATCCTTTTTTGATGAAGTGATCAACACAGAGCAGCAGTTCAAACGAAGCTCTCTCATTGATTTATACAATGGTGCTTTCTTTCAATATCGTTTCCAACATTGCTCTTATTGCATCCTAACATTCTATTTGCTCTTTTGATCAATGCTGTGTATTGAGCAGAGACTGTTCTTGACTTATTCACAGAAGTATCCGAGTCCTTTTCTCTCATCTGTGGTTGCAGGTAATTTAGAGCTCTGTTAGGAGCATTGGTAGGTCAGATTATTCTTCCCAATGTCTACCATTATCTTTTCTTTCTGAGCCCTGCAAGGCAGACAGGCAGTGGTACTGCAATAAGGATTCCCTGGGTGGAGCACAACTTGAAATTTGGACTGGAAGTCTATGAGCACGCTGCACCAGCAGCCACCAGGCAGCAAAACACAGATAATATCTTCCCCACAGAGACCTGTCTTCTTCATCATCAGTGTGACACCACCCCCTGCCTTGCTCTCATGATTACACACTCGAGCTGCAAGTTGCCAGAGGAGTAAATACTGAGGAAAAGGTGACATGTCCTTAGTTTTCTCAAAAAAAATTGTGCTTCAGAAGCCTACATTTTTCTGCAGTCTGTATGATGTATGAAGGAATTGTTCCCTAGTTTTACAGTAAAAATCATCTGCTAGATATCTGGTCGGCACTATGACTTAGAAGAACTGGAAAGCTGAATTCCTTCATTTAAATTGCTAATCCCAGCCCTTGAGACTCTCGGTGGCTTTCACCTGAGTCTCAAGGGACATGAAGAGCTAACCCCCTGGCTGCTGTGGAAATGCTTCATGTTTTGGGCATTTGTTATTTTATTTTTCTTTTAATGATGTGCTTTTTTAGTTGGCCTTCCTACCGCTGCTCTGCAAACTATGCTGCGAGTTTTACACAGCACAGCTGTGCAACAACACAGCTGTCTCCTACAGGCAAGTGTAAAGAGCAAGTAAACAGGCAAAAAAAATGTAAAATGTGTTGTAACATAATCACAAACTTCTTTTAAAAGATTTTTATTATCAAAGTAATAAAATAGAGAAGTTCAATATTAGAATGGTCAGCACAGAAAGACATGCCAGTGGAAAAATGATCTAGATTTCAAGGATAACATTTTTCTGTATCTAGTAGGCAACTGCTGAGAGATCAGTTTAGCCTCCTGGGCTTTTGCATCGTAACAGTTTGCTGCTTGTAAAACAAATAACATGGATTAAAGTAGATTCATTTTTCTGGCAGATTAAGCAGCTGTCTTCTGTCAGGCTCCCTGCTCAATCCTTCTTCCCAGTGCCTGCTCATGAAAGAAATTTGCCAGCTACTAAAGCATTGAAGTAAGCATGATTCTATGCATGCATTTATAGTTCAGTAGCAGCACAGAACTTAGTTTTCCAATTTACCTTTCAGTTCTTCCTGAAGGAGTAATGTCCAGGAGAGAGTTTGCTTGCACAGCTTGCTCAGTCATGTCTAGGAAGTGTGATAAAGGAAGTCTCTGAAGAAATTTTCCTCCTAAGGGAAGGACATTACTGAATGTTGCTCTTGCAAAGAGATGTAACTGACCCTGCTTCTGAATAATCTCCTAATATTAATGGTCAACCTACTAAAAAACCACCTAAATGCCCAGTCTTATGACCTACTAACACTCCATCAGGTTTCCAGAAATATCAATGTGTCTTGTTTATTTCCCTTTCCCATGGAATGATCGGTACTGAAAATGAGGAGGAATCTAACTTCTCTACAACTGCTGTGCAAACTCCACTCTTCTGATTAATTTAACAGCACTTTTTCAAACTCAGGGCCTGCAGTTAGAATTGCGAAGGTTTGTATTAGCACAATTTAGCAAATAGGCTTGTTAATTAGGCACAAGAAGAGGCGGTGTCCTGCTCAGCCTCCTTGTTCTGTTGGTGGGGAGGGCATAACTAAGCATTGCTTCTTTTGCATAGTTGGGTCTTTTTTTAATAGTAAAGTGCAATATAGCTGCAGAAATGTGAGAGCAATTGGGTAAACGGTGCCTTCCCTGTAAGGAGGCACTCATGTTATCATTAGGTGAGACAGTGATTTTTTGTCTGGGTTTCTTCTCTCTCACCTGCCCCTAGGTTTTTCACTTACAAATGTAGAATAGCTACACTGTTCCTGGGGGCATCAGGAAAGCAGCTGTTTTGGTTCAAGTCTTAAAGGAGAATTTTCCTTGCTATGTGATAGAAAGACAAATTCTAGATTGGGTAGAAGGCTGCAGTAGTTTACAGACACTTTCTATGGCACAATCAGGGTACTGGAGTGTGGAGGCACCCTACACTAGAGATTAGACTGATGGGAAGCAAATGAGGTCTCGGTGTAACCTATCACAAGCTGTGAATTTCTCATCTCTGGAATAAAAAACATCCCAAGGTTGCCACCTTAATTGAAGTGTAAACAAGTTGTAGGCCAAGCAGAAACTAAGCAGGAATCACGGAAGTCATTTGGGAGATGATGGAGGCAAAGTAGTTGAGGAAGATTTGTCTTAGGAGAGAAAATCTGCTGGGTAACTCAAATGAGCTACTGTAAAACATGAATTGAGATAAAATACAGATCTGTCAGAGTGAAGAAAACAAAAATATGTAATGAAGAGGTAATCAACACTTAGTTCACAATACAGCTTTTTGTGTGAAACACAGATACAGCATAAGGTTTGGTTCACGTTATAACTGGTTGGCACAACCCACGTATTCCTGCAGCCCAGGAATTAAGTCTAAAACACATATCTTTTTCCACTAAATGAGAGTAGTTGTGTGGGGACTCTAGCAGAAACTTCACTGGCAAATACTGCCTTTGGAATGTATTGATGCAGTGAGCCTCCTGCTTTGCTCTTTTCTTCTTCACTGGTGTTGATGATGGTCCAGGGTGAGCCTCATACTGTGGGTCTCTGGAATAATAAGTTAGAAGCATCCTCCACTAATGCTGCAGTTATGAATAGGGTTGATCTTTTTCCTATCCAGATGCTTTAGTCTAGTTATAATTTATCTCCTTCTTCCTAGTAAAGATCCAGATGAATGTATGACAGATGGTACTGTTAGCAGTTTTAACTTCCTAGCTCAACAGGGTGGACTGCAGAATAAGAAATAAATAATCTATGCCTATTTATTAATACTTTGCAATTTTTACATGGAGGAATGTAGATAAATTCCAAATATTAGGTTAAAAATCAAACTCCTGGGGTATAATATAATGTAGGAGAGAGAAATTCTTTTGCTGTTAAGACTTCTGTATCTCTCCACCTCACTGCAGGATCATGCTCTTGTTAACACTTTATGTTCCCCTTTGGTTACTGATTGGAGGTGATCAGAGGTTGGGATAGATAAATAATGCAATCTCTCTGAGATTCTTCATCGTTTATTGAGCGTGTAAAGGTTTGCTAAGTGTGCAAAAGTAAACGTAACACTGAACTTAGTACCATGTATGATTTGTCTAAGCAATACCTGCCTTTGCAGAAGTCTGACAGCTTATGCTGTTGGATGTCTGAAAAAAATGCAAGGACCAGGAAAATGGAAGTAAACTTATGTCCTTGTGTTTTGCTTTGTTTGAGATGGAACGTAGGATTTCTGTGGGATAACTGATGACGATGAGTTTGATTGATGGACTTTGGGAAAGAGAGGAGGAAAATGAAAAATAGATAGAAGAAACCTTTCTGTATATATTATCATGTTAATGAAGCTTTATTTCCTAAACTGGAAAACAAATAGGAGGAGAGAATGACAAATACAGCTTTCAAATTAAGGTCAGTGTAGCATACTCTTTATCTCAATAATTGTATTTAAATATTTTTCTTTTGGGAGTGGGTGATCTGAGAGAAATTCTTTGGAAGCCCTCATTTGCCCTCCCTGGCCAATTCCCATGGCAGTTCACTTATTGATAGGTACAATTTCAGTTGCAGTTGGGCTCTGTTTTACAAATATTAGACAAAACTCTGTGTAACTTCTCTGAAGGCCAGTGAAAGGTATGGTTAAATTATAACAGTGCCAATGTTTGAGTGTGCATGACAGAGAGAAGAGTTTGCAATGTTCTTCAGATTAATCACAGAGTGACTATAGTGCATACATTTAGGAGAGGAAATAATGTGAGGTTTTGTAATACCTCTTAAGTTCTGCAATGCAGTGCTGACAAAATCTGGTCTGCAAGGCTTATAAAAGGAGATGGGTTTTCTCTCTAATCTTTAGACAGATCCTCTTGCTTCTACTGTTTATTTGCATTGTAATACTCCTGAGCAGAGTGTGTAACATGCACAAGTCCCAATTAATAATGTAAGGATATATTCCAGTTGTATGATCATTACTTAGGCTGGTGAAAATGGTGCAGAATTTGTGTTACTAGATACATACATCGGTATGGTGATGCAGAGAAGGGCATTTATGCAGGAAGGCAAATGCACAACATGTTTGTTTCTCTCCCACATATTGTTCAGAACTCCCTCTTCTCCACTTTTTGAAGCCTGACAGCCTTACTAAAATATTTCTATGTTAAAAATTTGGTATTTAACAATATTCACTATTTAAGGTGTTAATATCTGCTGTCCAAGAAAAAAACTGCAATGTGTTAGTGGCATCTGGTCTTTCATGTTAAGATAGAAAATCTCTGTTTCAAAAGGTCTTTAACTGGTAACCACGAAAATAATACAGAGTGCTTTTCCAGTTCAGCTCAACGTTAAGCCTTCCTGGCTAACATTGTGAACCTCTGTATTCATGCTTGGACTCCAAGAGTTGGAATTAACTATGTTCATGTTGTTGTCAAACAATCACAGAGTAATAAATGGAAAGAGGAGGAAATTTCAGATATACGCTAGTTTAAGATGATAAAAATACACTAGTTTGTTCAAACACAGTATATAAACACAAAGATATTTGGAGTGGGTAACTAGTATCTCCCATTAAATAGAAACTGGTGATCTCCTGGTTAAAAACCAGTCAATACACACAAATGGAAAATGATTGCTTCCTTAAACTGTGCTGACTTTTACTGTGGTTATTGAACTGACACTATTGTGTAGAATGAAATAGAGGGATGATAGATTTGTCAGTAGTCTCTTTCAAGGAATCCTTCACTCTATCTTGGTATCTTAATCTTGCCTCAGTCCTTCACCATCTGTTTGTCCCCTGTTTTTGGTGCAAATCAACATATATTATGACCTCCTGCTCTTACAGCTTCAGAGAACTGTTTCTCCCACCTATTTTATACAAGAAATAACACAATTGACACCGAACTGTTTAGTTATTTGCAATTTGCTCTGCCTTCTGCTACTGTGAGAGTAATACAACTTATACATGCTTTTATTTAGTAAAACCATTGAAGCTAGGACAAGATTTTCTACTCTAATGCTTTTTGTTGAGATTTTCTTTATGAAAATATTGGTTTCAATAACTGCAACAGAAGATGTCACAGCATTTATACATCAATCTGTTGAATTAAGAGCAAAATTACTTTTTGCATACAGCTAAAAAGACTTTTCATGGATATTCTGCCTTTGCAGAAAACCTGTCATAATTGAGGTTTAAGTAACATTGTCTAATTTAAACATCTCTCTTGTGCTTTTGAACAGGAATAGAAATAGTCAGTGTCCCACTTGAATGGAGAGGTCTTTATTGTACAGAATCACAGAACAATCCTGGCTGGAAAGAACCTCCTAGATCACTGAGTCCAACCATCCTCACACCAACAAATAAACCTCAATACCTGAGAGATCAAAAAACACAAACTGATCTCCCTCCATGCTGCCACTCTAGCAGGGCATGAAGCACTGAGTCTACAGGCTTCTTCAACACCTCCAGGGATGGGGACTCCACCACCTCCCTGGGAAGGCCCTTCCAGTGCCTCACCACTCTTTCTGTAAAGAATTTCTTCCTAAGATCCAATCTAAACCTCCCCTGCCTCGACTTCGGACCATTGCCCCTGCTTTTGTCAGCAGTCATCAAGGAGAAGAGGCCAACACCCTCTTCTCTACACCTTCAAGTAGTTGTAGAGGGCAATGAGGTCCCTCCTCAGCCTCCTCTTCTCCGAACTAAATCTGCCTAGCTCCCTCAGCCTCTTCTTAAAAAAACTTGTTCTCTAAACCCTGTATGAGCTTGGTAGATCTCCTCTGGACCCATTTCAGCATATCCATGTCTTTCCTATCATGAGTGGCCCAGAACTGAACACAGTAGTTGAAATGAGGCCTCACAAGAGCCAAGTGCAAGGGCATGAGAACTTTCCTTCTCCTGCTGACCACGCTGATCTAGGCCAGGATGCTCTTGGCCTTCTTGGCCACCTGGGCACACTACTGGCTCATATTATGCTGGTTGTCTACCAGTACACCCAAGTCTTTTTCTGCTGGGAGGCTTTCGAGCCACTCACCCCCAAGCCTCTAGCATTGCCCGGGTTGTTGTACCTCATCAGTACTGTGACCTTTCTGTAGTCCTGCTTCTGGATCAATGAAGCTGTAAAAAATATTAGTGTTAACTGCAGTGAGCATTGGAAGATCTATGCTACATCGTGCTTATAGTATTAATCTCCTTCGTAACAAGGCAGTCTAGGGTCAAAACATACTCATTTTTTATAAATTTATAGTTCTTAGCTTGTTTCCACCTCCCACAATGTTTAAAGTCTTCATGACTTCTGGATTTGTAAAGTAATTCTTAAAAGCCTTTGATATTTATAAGAGATCTGAAACATTTCTACTAATTAATTTTTGATTCCCCAAGTGATTCAAACCTACCAATTTGTAATAAATAATTAAGGTCTCCATGGAATAAAGAGGATTGATTTGATGGTTGTTTTTGTCTGTTAATTTTGCCTTCCTGGTTTTGAAGCTTGAAGTACGAAGACTTTTAATGAGATCTAATGTGCTTTTTATCTATGTGTATTTTAATACGAGCTATATATATTTAGCTTAGTTTTGATGGCCTGTCCTTGAAATTAGCAAAACAAATCAGTTGTTCCATCTTTGAAAATATTCATTAGACCAGGCTCCAACACAGCAACATCTTGCCTGTGTCTATAATTGCACTTAAAATCCTCACCTGCAGGTGAATGGCCTGAGAGATGATTATGAAGGCTGATAAGAATCTCCTATAGTGTGTTGGGACCACTGGAACTTCTAAAATGAAAAAAAAAACTTCCCAAGCTTGATTGGGGGCCTTTTAAAGCTGTGGAACACAGTAAATGCAATATCTAATCTATGTTTCCTGGACCTTCAGAAAAAGACATGATTCTGCCTGAAATTCAGAAGGAGAATCTTATTCTGAGAGTAAACTGTCAAGGTTTTTCAGCACTCCCTGAAAGGAATGATAAGAGCTAAGCACTGAATTTTTGAAGCATGAATTCTGTAGAAAAAGATAATGAGAGTATGGTACTGCCTTCCTCTTAGACTGTTTCCTGACAGTTAAAATAGTAGGTTGTGGAAAAATATGGCTTTGTTATCTCATCTTTTATATAATTCAGGGTTAACCTAGCTGGAGAGAAAATAAGACATAGCTAGAACACCAGTCACTCTGCAGAAGGCTGTCTCTCCACTCACTTTGTGCCTCTTTGGGATCTTTAACCAGTCACAGATAGGCTCTGCAGCAATTACTTAGTGACAGCACAAGATAGAGAGCTACGATTAATTAGCCAGGACTCTTAAGTATTTATATACTCTCCAGTTCCAATGACGGGAGTGGCTTCCAACCCAACATTTGCTCATCAGGTTGGGAGGCATTGTCCTCTGTTGCTCTTTGGTACAGGTTAACTCTCAACTTTTCCCCTTTTTTAATTTTATTTCTTCATTTATTCCCTTGCAGCTTTTACCCTTCTATGTTTGGATTTTTGCTCTTAAATAACTGACATCCCTATTGACCCATCTCAATGCTTTCATATGAAATTATATCTGGCTCAGTTCTAAATGACTTTGAAATCAAAGGTTTAACACTTGCAATTTATAGGTTGCTCATTTGCATTTTCAAATCTTCTTGACTAACTCAAATATGTCAACAAGGAAGAGTATTTTTCACCAAGAAAAGGAACCCCCTTTGATCCTGCCATACAGACCACCTAAGCATTGGCTAGGCTGTTATCTTTGCGAGCTGAATCTTCTGGCATTCTCTTTCTGCTTTTGGAAAATAACACGCTGGCGTATTCTAAACATGGATTAAAAAAATCCTCTTTATTTCAGACAGTTAAGGCATTCTGCAGCATAATTTCCTTTCATATCGCTGTCAAGCACAATCCTGTATTGTTATAGCAGCTATTCACAAAGCTATTCTGGGTCTTGTACTTACGAGGTCCTTGCCAGTCTGGGCAAGATGCTGCTGTTAGCATGGGAGGCATTCTAATGTTATTACTGCTCTGCTTTAAAAATCAAAGCTATGCTTTCCGTGAGAGACTTAAATTCATGAAACTAAGCTCAAAAAGGATGTCTAAATCATGTAGTCTTTCCTTCTCGGTATGACAGACTATAAAGTTTTACACTGCTGGTTTACATCAAACCAAAAGACTTCTTAAAGCTTGAAGTCCTGCACTGCTTGTGGTAGGATGTTATCTGTAATCCAGCTCACTAGGTCACTTTTGTTTGAGGTTTTTTACTATGCATAATGAAAACAGGATATACACCGCTTAAAAGCTTTATATCCTTTCCTGTCAGCACTTTTCCTTCTGAATCCTTGAGCCATTCACAATCTAAACTTTCTTCCAGCTTGGCAACAGTGTTCTTAGCAGATCTGAGCTTTGGCCACATATCTGTGCAGGTGTTAGCTGAGCCTCTGAGCCGAGAGTTGCAGTATCAGTGACCACACAGGAGGAGCTGATTATGTGAGACATAGTAGGCAATCCAAGTAGTGCCTGATGTTGTAGAGACAGCTTCATTTCTCATGTAAGCTTAATATTTCTGGTTCAGTCAGGTTATTGCTACCTCTTGGAGAAGATGCTTTGAAGAGTTCTGAACAAATTCTTAGCAGATTGTTGAAAGCCAATAGATTTTTATCCTAAGAATGTAACTTGCATCACAGTTTCTGAACATAAGCCTGTGATATTTGACTGTGTTATAACAAGCATTGTAGCACTGTGATTATTCATTTGGCGATTCATGTTCCTCTTAACTTTTTTTTTATTATTTACTGCTATTTTGTGATGGTACAGTGTGATTTACATCTATTTCTGGGACGGTACTGAATACACTTGTTTTATAATTATTTGTATATGCTCTCTTTTGATCCATACTTTCCATAAAGACACATCTATAATTAATATCACAGGTCTGGATTTATTTTCAGAGATGAAGAAAGTATCAATTCCCATAGCTCATTTCGACCTGCAGGGGAACAGCAATTCTTAGACCTAAATAAGCTATTCAGCATTCCCCTTTGGTATTAATATTTTTCTCAGAGCAAATACTTGTGTGAGTATCAGATTAAGATATTAACACTAAAATTAACTGGTTTCAGATAACTCATCTGTTTAGAAAACACTGAGAAACACATGCATACATAGATCTTTGCAACTCTGTAAGCAAAAACAAGGGAAATACAATCACCGAGTGTAATATTGTAATAAAACATCAAAACACATAAAAACCTCAGTCACCAAGGTATTTGCTTCATATGGAGTCATAATTAATTCATACTCTGCTTCAACTGTGGCTGGGGGAAAGGACATAAACAAGGAATGTGGGGTTTTGTTGTTTTCCCTTCTGTGAGTTGTTTTTTGCCAGATTCCAAATGAAATGAAACCGAAGCTGGCACTACAGAAAATGTGATTCAAATGAACCTTCAGACAGTAGTGCCATTAAGCATACTTTTCCTAAATAAAAAATGAGTTTTCTGCAAGCTAGCTTGACATGATCTACAAAGTCTAGTACCTATGAAACCAGCACAGTGAATTGTCAAATGTGATTGAAATAGAGACCAAGAAAACAAACCTCCTCTGCCCCCTCTTCCTTTATTATCTTACAGTGTCAGTGTGGATATAATACTTCAGATGAAATAGAAAGCTGTAAACCTGAACGCAGAAGCAGAACGATTTTCTCTATGACCAAGTTAATGCAATATAAATTGAAAACATTACACCTAATTATTTACTATTTTTCATTTCAACTTTTCATCCTGCAAATGAAAAGCTGCAGATTAAATTCCTTCAGGTGCTAGTTGTAATAATACCTTCTTAGAGGTTCAGTCTCTCTAGCATATCTTCATGTCTTTGTTGTCAGAACTATGGTACCGAGAAAGGTTCCTGTCTAGGTACTAGTAGGGCTTTCTAACTGGGATCAGTGACCATATCCAAAGCATGAAATGGACAGTTTATAAACGAAGCTAATACCAGTTTCAATTTGCTATACTTAAGCGTACATGACCACTGAAAATAACCAGAGGTCTATAAATCAAAGATCTTGAGAACCACTGTTATGACTGCATCTACTGCTACTATCACACTGCTCATCTTGATTGAGCCAGACAGTGACTTTCATCCATTCCCATTCATGCTCAGATCCCACAGTGTATATGTGGAACAAGTGATTAAAATAAACACGTAGTCATCATCACATTGTCACCTGAGCTCAATGGACTTACTGTGCAAATTGCAAAAAGATTCTTTAACTGATCCCGTCATGAGATCCGTTGCAGTACCAAGACAATAATTGTAGTGCATGGTTCTGTCTGACAATTGCCTCATCTGTATAAAACCCACAGAGAACATTAATAAAACAAACCATGAGTGAAAAGACCTTCTCTTCTTAAAAAGCTTCCACTAGTGCAAATGACACAGACCTTTCTGTCTCAGAAGAATAAATGTACCAGAAATCACTCAGCTTGAATGAAATAAATTATAATGCAAAAAGAAGATGAAAACCCCAACCATTTCTGTGGATATTTGGGGAACTGCAATTACTGTTCTGTAGATGGCGGGGGTTTATTTTAATGTTTTTATAGAATCATTAAGGTTGGAAGATACTTTCATGATCAGAAATCCAACTATCAACCCAATACCACCGTGCCCACTAAAACATGTTTTCAAGCTCCAGATCTACAGGTTTTTGGCACAACCTGAAGCTGTTTCTTCTTGTGCTATCACTAGCGACTTGAGAGAAGGGACTGGCCCCCATCTCTCTATAACCTCCCTTCAGGTAGTTGTGAAGGGTGATAAGGTCTGCCCTCAACCTCCTTTTCTCCAGACTAAACAACCACTGTTCCTTCAGTCACTCCTTGTAAGATCTGTTCTCCAGGATGTTCACTAGTCTTATTACCCTTGAAGCTGTAGGACCTCAGTCACAATGTATTGAGGTGCCCAATACTAAGCAAAATCCTTGAGATGAGGCCTCACTAGCACTGAGTACAGGGGTAAGAACACTTCTCTGGTGCTGCTGATCACACTATTTTTGATGCAGATCAGGATGCTGTTAGACATCTTGGTCACCTGGGCATAGTGCTGGCCCATGTTTGGCCCACTGTTAGTCAACACTCCCAGGTCCTTTTTCACTGAGCACTTCTCCAGCCAACTCTTCCCCAAGCTTGTGCCTTTACACAGGCTTGTTGAAACTGAAGTGTAGTACCCAGCACCTCTTCTTGCTAAACCTCACACAGTTGACCTTGACTCATTGATCCAGCCTGTCCTCTGCAGATGTTTCCTACCATTTAGCAGATCCACAAACCCACCCAGTTTGGTGTTGTCTGCAAACTTGCTAAGGGTGCACTCACCTCATCCAGATCACTAATAAAGATGCCAAGACTGGCCCCAATACTGAGCCTTGGGGAACACTGCTTGTAAGTGGCCACCACCTGATTTACCTTGACTCAAAACCTTTCTCATGAGTGTCTGCAGCTGTTCTCTGGCTGTGAACATGTGCTTTCATCAACCTGATATTTCTAATCCTCTTCTGGTAAAACCTGTCTGTGTTGGTTTCATAACCTTCCATTTGCAGAAGGCTTTATTGGGATAGCATCTCTTGTTAGGAATTTTCCATTTTCTCCTCCCAGGTTGGGCTGGTGACAGTTGTTTTCTGTGATTCTACCTATCCTCCCACAACAGGCTTAAACCAAAAGGATCCTGACTCACATTCCCGAATTCTTCCCTGAAATAACACTTTCAATCTTTGCGCATTGCTTTGCTGCACTTCAGATCCTGTGCTTTTCCATGCATGCACAGTGTAACAAGGAAGAGCTGCTCTAAGGAGAAGGCACTGTGATACTCGGGCACACAGACTTATGGGCTGATGGACCGTATTTGTTAAATAGAAAAGATCTGTTTTGTGGCAGAAGGAAAGCAAAAGAAAGGCTGCAGGTTGATATCAACACTGAGGAAACTCACAACGCTTATTTCAGGGTCACATAGACAACCCCTGCAGAGTGAACTGCGTAGTCTGAAAGACTTTTCAAAGTGTGTCGGGCTGTTTGTGGGTAATGCTTAAGTCAGTCCAGAAAAGAAAGTATGGAGACTGAAATATCAGCTCTTCTTCTGCCTGTAGATTGCATGTATCTGTTAGTTATCTTAACTGTTAAAAGGTAATTAATTTAAACTGCAAAACAGTGATCATTTTTTGGCAGATGTTTAGGTAAGATGAGCGATAGCTGGAGCTAAGCCTCCCTGTTTCTGAGTTAATGAACCTATTAAGGGGAAAAATAAAACTTGTTCAGGTGATAATAAAAAGCTGTAGCTCAGTGGCGATGAGACAATGGCTAACAGGGCAGTCTGCTCATGATCTTTGCTCAGGAATAGCAAAAAGAAGATTTCCTTGGTTTGGAGGACAGGGAAGCGTAGTGAGTGTTTAATTTGTGGGAGCAGAGGACATTTCTTTAGTAGCAGTTCTGCACTTTAGAAAGGCAGTTGGCAGGTTTACTAAAGGCAAATAGCTGAAAGCTGGCTGTGTGCGTGTCCTTTGAGGCTATGCAGAAATGGGATGAGCAGGCTTAGAAAGAATTATAGAAGGATGAAGCCTTACCGTGCCCAGGTGAGAATAAAAGGTGGTAGCTCAATGATGTGCAGAGATGTTTGTACTGTGAGTATGCATTGATGAAGGTTCAGAACATCTTATATCAGCCTATTCCTGGTGTGATATTCTCTGGATATTTCTCAGCTAGCTAACCTAATAGGGGTACAGCTCAGGAGAAGAAGAATGAGTCTATGCATTGCTTCAAAGAGAAATAAAATTAGTCTAGACTTCCACAACCCAATAAATTTGTAACTCAGTATACAGGTAGAAGTCCAACAACAGAATAAAGGCTGCTTAGATTTATTGCATAAAGTGGAATAGATGAAGTGCTGGGCAATCTGATGCCATGCTGGCGGCAAGGGCTTCAGGTAGGATATTATAAACTGTTAAAGTAAGGCATCTAAGGAACACACCCAGGTCTACATAAAATTAAATTTGGAATTGATGTTTACAACACAGGAAAGAGATTTTAGAGTAACTTCTGACAATCCTCTGAAGTCATTGTCTTAACATGGAGCAGGACCCCAATAGGATGTTGGGCACCATCAAGGACAGGAGAGAACTGAAGTGCTGTAAGAAGATGAGTTAGAAAAAGGCAACTGAAACCATCGGTGGGGTGATGCCAAGACTGGCCCCAATACGTCTGAGACCTCTCAGACCTTAGAGATGGCTGAGGAGGAATCTGAAATGGGAGGTATTTATTCTAATTACTCTCATAACACAATAGTTAGTGGACACTTGAAACTAGGAAAGGCTGATTTGAACAGGTAGAAGAAAGTAATTATTTATACTTTAGGTAGGGAACCTCTGATCATTGCTACCAGAGGAGAGGTAGATGACATCATCAGTTAAATAATATCTTAGGCAGATTCATAGAAAATTATTTCCTTATGGAAAGTAAGAGAACAGGAAAGGATGCCCTCTATAGTATCACAAATATAGTGATTATGGGGGCTGTGAAAGAAGAATAGAAACAGACAGAAGAAAACTTTCAAGCTTGTCTCTTCCCCTGAAGTGAAGTGTCCTGTTACCACTGCCTGAGGCAGAGTACTGTGCTAGGTGAACAGGTTACCTGACCCTGGAGGGTACTTACATCCTTATGTTGGTCTTAAGTTAGAAATTCTGGGCTAACAATTAATACAAATGAATAGTAATGAGAAAACTATGAAGTTCTAATATCTTTTTGAGATTAATTCAGGGCATGACCTTGATCCATGTGTGAATGAATGCATCAGAATAGATCCTCACTGCTGAAAACAAGTCTTTATAGAACTGTCTCCTCTTCTGTGGTTTCTCCACCACTGTCCTCCACAGCAAGCACAGGGAACAGATTGTTCTGCTGTGCTTTCCCTTCTGATTGCTCCACACATGGGCAACAGCATGGTTGTATCTCCACACCCTCCAAACAAAAGGAAGCTCCCAGTAAACAAAACTCAAAGGAAAAGACGACTCAGACCCACATAGGATCATTCACAGAGGTGCTGATGTGCACAGCCTAAGCCAGAGATGGGTCTGAGCTGGAATGGGAGGAGCTTTTGTGAAGATTCTTGTATGGGCCTCTCCCCCATCACCTGAACCCTACCAGGCTCAAATCACAGCAACGACCCTTCCCTTTTCTGTTGCCATTATGAAAAGATGTCACCCCTGCACAAACAATGTGGGAACGAGTTAAATTGTACAAATCATCTTGACATTAGTGCTATCTTCTTTAGCACCACATCAGTGGCAGATAGAAAGAGTTTCATTGCCGAGATGAGGCAATGCAATGGTTTTTACACATATAATCTAAAGTCAAGTCTGCACACAAATATTTGTGTTTTGTACATTTCTATCTCTCTCTGTCTGGCTGAGCATATCTTAGTTATTTCATCCATGCATGGAAATTTCTGCCTTACAGCTGTATAAGCAGTGAAAATCAGGTTGACTAATTGACTAATCTTTTCCTGTGTTGGTTTATGTTAATAGGTTTACTCAATTATGCTATCCTAGTGTGGGCTGGAAAAGATTGACTTGGTGATTTTAAGCAGCATGGGGTGTAGTTAACCTGTGAAGGTTCCAGATAGTGCTGCAAGATGCCCAGAGATGCAGAGGACAGTTCGCTCATTGATTTATGGCTACTGTATATAATGCTTCACTGTAGTGGTGTGAGAGTTTTGACAGAATAATTGGAACAAAAGCATCAGTGATTTCTATACATTGATAAATGCTACTAGCTCTCTGATGAAAAGGTTTCTTTGATAAAGCAGGCATTAGAGATATGTGTGAAAATGTGCAGTTTTATGGGGAGAGAAACCTACAAGCCAACAAGGTAGTTGCACGTTTCTGCATCCTGATATAACGATGGACATGTGATTCCAATCTTCTCTCTGTAATGAGATCAGTGAACTTCTTGTGTAACTGGTGGTGACATCCAGCTGATAAGAGCTGCTGGTCAAAATGTTGTTGGTGACTGAGATACATGAGGTATTCACAGTCACAGTAATGATGAGGCTGGAAAAGACCTTAAAGATCATCCAGTCCAACCTAAAACCAACCAAGTAAACCTAAACATCTGACATCTAGCTCATGCCACTCAGCACTTCATCCAGCCTAACCTTAAACACCTCCAGAGGATTATTGTTTCCTCTTGTTTGTGAGGAGGAGCATGAGTAGCCAGAGGTCTGTGACTGCTGGGAGGTGGTTATTGAAGCCTGGAGAAGCTGTGGGCTTTTGCAGGTAGACTACTGAAGGATTAGTATGGGGTCATATAATGGGCACACATTTGGATTTAGACTGTAAGTTTATCTTGTCTTTTCTGTTTCCTAAGCTTCCTAAGCATGATAAGACTGTGCTGTATTCCCACAGAAAAATCTGCTCTTTTTTTTGGGGGCAGAACAAGGAAAGGAAAACCTATTTGGACAATGTCTCAGGGAGAAAGCCTTGAGGAAGATTACCTAGAAAGCTTATGGGAAAATGGTATGTAGAGTTCAAATAGTGCTGGGGTTGTTGATCATCAGCTATTTGACATAATTAGTGATCTATCCCACTCTGAAGAAAGCAAGCAAAAAGAATTGGTGGTGTGACTGATCAACAACCCCACAACACTGGTTAGAGGGGGCAAACACAAACGCTTAGCACATGTGTTTCAGAGAAGGAAGCATGGTGCTGCTTCTGACCACAGCTATTGCAAAGCTGAATTTAGGGCTTGGTTTTAAATCAGATGGGTGTAGCAGCTGAGTGGATCAGGTGCTTGTGTACATGCTTGATTTCTGTATTTAGTTTACTTCCCATATTTATCAGGAATGTGAATACTTGCTTGAGCAAGCCAGACCAGTGTGGAGGAAGTGTAGATGTTGCTCAACAAAGGATAAAACCGGAATAGCCAGCAGGAATGAACTTTGAAGGTAAAGATGGCTTTGAGCTGCATTCAACATGAGTGTTCTCTCCTGGTGGCTGTGAACACTCAGTGCCATGATAGGGAATATATGAAGACCAGTGGTAACAAACAGTGATCCAGCTGTATGTCTAGTTGCTATGTTCTGCTTGTGTTGTGATTTCACTGTGTTGTCATATCCCTTGGCTAAGCAAAAATCCAGTGTAACATGAAATGCTCTCAAATTGAGTATTAAACATTAAAGCCATCTCTTGTGGAATGTCTAAAAGAAGCTGCTCAAGGGGTGATGGGCTCTAACAGGGCATACAGGATAAAAATGAGTGTTATTTCCCAAGTCTCTTTTTCAGCCTCCGAAGACACATGTCAGTCTGGGAACAGGGGAGAAGAGAGGGAAGTCAGTGTATTATGTGGAGTTATTATTTCTTGATGTTGCTCTGTGTTGAGAGTAATTTTACACTGATGAGTGTTGTGCATGTAAGAGAAGAGTTTTCTCTGAAAGGAAAAAGCTTTCTGAAACTGCTGCTCAGTGACTTTATTTGTAACCAGGTTTAGTTTGCCACTAGGTGCCCCCAGAACCGTAGGAATGGTAATTTCAAAACGCTGGTACACTAAAAAAGATTTGAAGAAAGTGTAGGCAGAAATCTTTCTGACAAACATTATTTATGCTATAGACTCTACAGAAGATCCAATAATGCTATAGAATGCCTGGGTTTTACAGGTTATGTAGCTTTAAAGTGGGTTCTAATGATTGTTACTCCTAGCTGCTGAGTGATGGATGGTGTAGCAGAGAGGAAAGAATAATTTTGTCTGTCTCTGTCCTGTGTGTATACTTTGACGTGCTTCTTATCAAGAGAATGACCAGTTAGCATCACATTGCTACATTTTTAAGGCTGTTCATGCTTAGCTAGAGTCTGTTCTTTCCATCAGGTCAAAACTTTATGTTTGATAGTAACACTAAAAACAATAAAATCTGAAAAGCACTCCATGTGATATCTCTGAAGCTGTGATAAGCACTTAACACTGATGTATGAACACTGGCACTATTTGGGAGTAATCTGTAATATTTATCTTGCTATGTATGATTAGTTTTATTGATATTTTGCTATCATCTTCCTTAATGTGGTAGGGAACAATAAAGGTTTAGGGAAACATGAGATATTTGAGAAGTGGACATATTTGTTTTGCTGCAAGCAGCATTCTAAATCTTCAGCTGTGATGGCTAGAAACCACTGTCACTACAAGATAAACATTTAGATTTCCAGAGACAGAGAATAGTCTGTTAATCCATGCAGTCCTTCAATCAAGAGAACAGTTATTTCACAATTCTTTGTGTTTAAAAATGAGAATGGTTAAGATAGTGGCTGTGCTTTGTATGCCTTAGCTTTTCACTTCATGCTGGACTAAGAAAACCCAAAGAGTTCTCACCTGATTATCCCTAAGAGCACTGTATATCAGCTAAAGAGTTAATGAGCTCTTATTCCAGGGGTTCTGTGGTCAAATGAATACATTTGTGTGAGATCAGGTTATCTCTCTATAGAATGAGGTGGTTTCTGACCCTCTCAAAATTATACTTTGATCTCTCATTCTCCCTGTCTCCAGTCCACTAAGCAGCTGCATCCTTCCTTCATCTTGCAATCCTACTGTGGTCATCACTTTGTGGTGGAAATTGGTGTTGGGTGGTAGACTGAAGTGGTGTTAGAAGGAAGGGCTATATGGCACCAGTGATAGGGAGGGAGATAGACTGGAGGAGGCAATGCTGTGGGTCTTGCAGGCTCAGTGATATAGCATGACACTGTCTTCTCCTTTCAGCAGCCCATTCTGATACAACCATCAGGGAATGGTGAATGACAATAGGCTGGGAGCTCCAGAAGATGAAAGGTTCTAACCTGTCTGGCTGTATGGAATAGGTAGGTGGCCTTGCTGTTACTCCTCTGCCTTTGTGCAGTTTTTTGTTTTGGGTTATTTTGGTTTTATCTTCTTGTTTTTTCCCAGAGGATATAAAACAGTTGACTTATTTCCTAGGAAACTGCTCTTTTCTTAGTTCAAAAAACATTCCTATACACCTTATCTTTACTAGCCAATATTGCTTCTCTGTCCACAAGGACTGGAAAATTGGAAGGAAGTATCAATAATTGAAATTTTAGTTATTTAATATATTACTGTATTAAATAGTTATCATTACTTGTAATATAATAATATATTTTAACATTAGTATATTAAATATATTTGATATAAATAGTCTTTAGTTTAAAAGTTATATGTTATGATTTTATATATTTAGGACTGAAAATTAAAACTAATATAATTCTCACAAAGCTGCTGGTGCTTTCTTCTCAAAATGAAGTTTCAAAAAGGTGCTTTTGTGTTGGGACTGTGGTAATCATCAAACTTAGATTACCTGTCAGAAATGCATATTTGCTTAATAGATGATTTTAATGACATCTTTAAGTCACATAGAAGAAGTGAAAGTACCAGTAAGGGAAAGGCAACACGTGGCCTTGTCATGTATGTGTGTATGTAATGTTCAAACACATAGGGAGAAGAGTAGGTGTCTGTTCTTAGCGTTGCCTTTCTAATGGCAAGGGTAACCAGCTCACAAAAAATTAATGAGCAATATAAGTAATTACCTACAATTAAAAAATAGATGTAAATTAGCAGATCTTGGTGGATCTTAGAGTTAAAACCAGACTGGCTGGATAACTGGAAGAAAGAGATTATAGTCTCCAGTGTTAGTGCAGTTTGAATTTTATGCCTAATATTTCTGGTAATGAAACTCTAGTCTACGCTGTCTTCTTTTACTGTGAGTGTTGTGCGAGATTTTGTGATGAGAAGATTGATAAGACAGGTTGCCTCTGTGAAATTTTTCATTCATATCCCCAAATCACATCTGTTAGATGTTTATAAAGAATTAATGAACTAAGTGTTACCATTTCAATTTTTCATGCTGCTCAGAAATGGACTGAGTGTGTTCAGGCACAGCTTGAAATATTTAATTTAAACGTAGTGCACATAGTGCAACCACATTCTAATGTGGTGAAATACGTGGGGTTTGTTCGTGTCTTGACAGTTGAGATTGCTTATTTTCTGTGATATCTAAAATTATGCTCTTTGAACTGGCTGGCAAAAGTCTCTGTAGGGCAGGAATACCCAATTTCAGAGTCTTTAAAAATGTTGTTATTGCTTGTGCCTTAATTCCCACCTCTGCCACACCTGGCTTTGTGTGGAGAGAGGCACGAATTCCTGTGTCTATTCCTCTCTCTCATCTACCACAGAATTCACTAAAAGCATGAAACACCTTTTTCTAAATGTTTTCACTGGAAACATGATAAAGGAGTCTGATCTTTAAGGCTGTGCTGCAATGATGATTTTGAGATAAATACTGTTGTCTCCATGCACTATAGAGGGAAGTGAAAAGAGGATAAATATGAAAACAAATAACCAGTGAAATATTCTGTTCCCTAAAGCTACTTCTCTTTTAGAATGTCCTGTATTTTGTCTGGAAGGTTTATTGACCAGCTGAGGCACTAAAATGTGTATCATGGTGACATCTGACAATATCCACATATGTAGAAGTTGTATGCTGAAGTGTTTTGTTCTGTGGAAATGCCAGCATATACTAACCAGAGTGAAACCACCATGATCTAGATCTGAGATGTTAAGATGTTAAGTTTACTAAGTTGGTTTTACGTTGGACTGGATGGTCTTTAAAATCTTTTCCAGCCTCATCATTACTGTGAGACTGTGTGAGCAGTCAGACCAAAACATTCACGTTCTGGGCCCCCCTCAGTTCAAGAATTGCACAGAGCTGCTGGAGGGTGTCCAGCATAGAGAGACTAATATGATGAAGAAAGTAGAACACTCCCTTATGAGAAAAGGCTGAGGGAGCTGGGTCTCTTGAGCTTGGAGAAGAGGTAGCTGAGGGGTGACCTCATTCATGTCTCTAAATATGTCAGGGGTGGGTGTCAGGAGGATGGAGCCAGGTTCTTATCAACATTACCTAGTGATAGCACAAGGGGCAATGGGTACAAGCTGGAACAGAAGAGGTTCCATATCAGTATCAGCAGGAACTTCTTCGCAGGGAGTGTAATGGAGCATTGGAGCAGGCTGCCCAGGGGGGTTGTGGAGTCTTCTACTCTGGAGATGTTCCAGACCCGCCTGGATGTGTTCCTGTGCAACTTGATCGGGGTGGCAGGGGGATTGGACTAGATGATCTTTCGAGGTTTCTTCTGACCCCTGATGATTCTATAAAATAAAACTTAAGTCTTCAACCTGCAAGAACCATTTCTGGACACAAGTATGCTCTCCTGATGAGTTGTTTGTGTTTCAGGCCTTAGTTCAATACCTTACCTCCCTGACTATACTAAAATGCTGAATGCTTTAGAACCGAAAGCCTTTTCTTTATTCCTTTGCTTACTCAATTTCTGAGGCTTTGTGTGTATTCTTGTTTTGAGACCTTGCTGACCTGCATGTCAGGACATTTTAAGAAAGGTGCATCTTAACTCAAGTGAGATAATGTTCCACCTAATGCTGAAATAATACAAGTTAGCTTGTACTAAGTATTTCTTGTTTTTTATTCTCTTGAAACATCATGTGGAAATAATGAATGCAGTTGGTGTAATGGGTTTGACTGATACCCTTAACAAGTATAGAAAATGTGTGGAATGAAAGGGAGTCAGAGTCCATCAGATCACATTGTACTAAGTATCACTAGGGAGTATATACACCGAGAACCTGACTGCAGTCTCCTGTGAGCTGTCCTTTACTCTTTGCCGAACGTCCTGTAATTTATTGCTGAAGAGCTAAATTAAATTTGCCTATACAATGTCCGCTGGCTGTACAAAGCAGCAACATAAGTATGAAGGGAGTTCTTTCTACTCTCATTAGGCTATCAATGAGCTGTGGTATGGCAAGATCTTTCATATTTAAGGATAGGGAAGAAAGGGAGGAGAAGCAGGTGACTGTTTTCGCAGTTCTTTTGGCTGATTCAGAATCTGCAGTTGGCAGGACCCCAGAGGACCTGAACCAATCCTTCCAGCACCACTTTTCTGGATACCACAGGCTTTTGTAAACAGGCATTTCCCTTGACTTTGCCTTGTAGCTGACTTGTGTTCCTCCGTACAGTGAGCACCTGCAGGTCTGAGTAGTTGCTCTGAGACTGCTCTTGTAACAGGGAAAAGTATGTAACGGATTCATAAGCAGTGCAGAAACAATCCACTGGTGTAATAAGCATTTAGCATCCTTCTCAGGGTGTAATACTTGCCTTGTGAGGGGGGAAAAGAAAAACCTTGCTTTTATTTCAGTTCTTGATTATTTCCATGCTTGTTTCAATTTAGAGTTTGCAGCGTTAGTTACTCCCTGTGTCTGATTTCTGCCAGCGTGATTTGAGTTCCCTGTGGGGACTGGGTTTTTTTGGATCAAGTCCTAAGTGAACATAAACCAATAACTCTGGTCTTTGTGGGGCTGTAATGTGGAGGAAAACCTAGCTTTGATAGCTCAACAGAAATATTTCAGTCTTAAAACAGACTAATCCTCTTTAATGTTGTCCTGACCTAAGGATGTATTATTGTCCACAAAGGATGCGGGATGATAAAACCTAAACATACTGCATATTGCAACTGGGTCGTTTTCCCTCTAATGTATGTGAGAGGCATCATGCAGCTCGTGTGCATGTGAGCTGCTGCTTCTTGCATTGTCCTCGTATTTGTACAATATCCTGAAGGATTTAGGAAAACGAGTGGTCTGAAGCATCCTTTTGAAGGGTAAACAGATGTATGGTAAATGGCATGTTTACAGGAAAGCAGTCAGAATAGTGCAGGCAAAGCAAAACAGATTCTCATAGCAGAGGTCTTTTAAAGACAAGGAGTTGAAATTTTATGGGAGGAAACCTGGTTGTTGTAAAGCTGACCCAGTTCAATATAAGTCTTTAAACTTTCATTTCATAGTGTTTAAGTATGGGCAGCTCATTGAGACAGCGTTATCTTGAGTTGCAGCAGCTAGAAACATGGACAGAATTGCAGTCCCAATGCTTGTAAGCACAGGATCCAAAGATATCATTTTTTCCCTGTATTTCTTGATCTGGTTTTGATGTTACGTGTGGAAGGCAGAGGTGAGAGCACAGAGCAGCAGCTATGGCTTCAACATAAAAGCGGTAGGACTGAAAGGTTTTGGCAATGCCTGCCTTCCTCTGGCAGATCTTGTGCAGTCCCTGGGGCTCCTTGTTTTCTTCAAAACCTAATTGTAAGCATAAACCTAGACACAGCTCTGGTGCAACAGAGACCTCTGTCTACAGCTCCTACACAAAAGTGGCCAGGACTGCAAGCTTTTGGCAGTTTTCACAGAAGGGGGATGGTTAGTAGATTGAGGGAGGTTTTTCTCCCACTCTGCACTGGTGAGACTGCATCTGGAGTATTGTGTCCAGCTCTGGGCCCCTCGGTTCAGGAAGGACACAGAGATGTTGGAGGGTGTCCAGCATAGAGCAACGAAAAGGATGAAGGAAGTAGAGCACCTCCCTTATGAGGAAAGGCTGAGGGAGCTGGGTCTCTTGAGCTTGGAGAAGAGGTGGCTGAGGAGAGACCTGATTCATGTCTCTAAATAAGTGAGGGGTGGGTGTGAGGAGGATGGAGCCAGGCTCTTCTCAAGGGCATCTGGTGATAAGACAAGAGGCAATGGGTGCAAGCTGGAACAGAGGAGGTTCCATATCAATATCAGGAGGAACTTCTTCCCAGTGAGGGTAACGGAGCATTGGAGCAGGCTGCCCAGGGGGGTTGTGGAGTCTCCTTCTGTGGAGATATTCCAGACCCTCCTGGATATGCTCCTGTGTGACTTGGTCTAGGTGATCCTGCTGTGGCAGGGAGATTGGACTGGATGATCTTTGGAGGTCTTTTCTGATCCCTAATGGTTCTATGAATCCTGGATGGCTGGTGCTTGGATTTCATATTTCTTCCTGCAGCTTGGTCTTGGTCAAAAGAAAATCACTCTCCATCTTTTTCCTCAATAGCTTCTAGCTGTCCTTTTTTGCATTTTGATTGATTTAGTATTGCTTTGTCCTCATGCTCTTTTGCTTGTATTTTTATTGTCTTCCTTTTCCCCGTCCATTATAAATACTAGTGTTTGCAATGGTGAGTTGGATGTGTGGGCAAAAAGCTTTTTCTCTGTTTTTTTTGGGGTTTTCTTCTTTCCTGTGGGTGTTTTTTGCTAGACACCCACAGAGGGAAAATGTACTTTGTGTGGTGCCTTTGTTGCAGGATGGACAAATGCATTTTTCTGGCTTAAATATTTTTGTAATAATTTTCCTGTTCTTTGTTAATAAAACTTGTTATTTTTTTTTACCATAATACTGTCCTCAGTTTTATTTGGTTTTGAAGACCCTGGGATTTGTGAAATCTGGGACAAAAAATTTGCATTCAGAACATAGAGCAGATAGAATAATCTGTAGTATTTCATAACTAACTGTCATAATGTCATGATATAATTTCCAAACTTGAAATATTTCTAATGGGTAGAGGTGGGATTCAGAAAAACTCTGGGAAGGCAGGGTCGAGTGAGCTGTTACCAGTTGCCACTTGGCAGGGGTTGTCTGGGATGGATTCGCCTTAGGGCGTGTTTACAGAGCTGCAACTCTTGAAAAGGATGCATTATATATTGTTTCTGTATTATGGAATGGTTTGGTTCATGGATTGGAGAAAGTAGTGGGAAATGGGGGGCTTATTAATAAAACTTGTTAATTCCAAGGCTGTTTTTTTTTTTACCTGTTTCAGTCCTCCCCATCTGTTTCAGTTCATTAGCACAATCTGTCCCATGCCTGGTCTTCGTACCAAGCACTGGCAGGCTTCTAAAATCCAGTCTTGTGGAGCAAGATAGGATGAAAGCAATTATGTGTTTCTTTCTCTCCTAATATGATTCTTGCAGTTTCTCTCCTGTTTTGCTGGATGAGCACATGATAGTCTATGCTTCATAATGAACATTAAGTTCACTCTTCCAAATAAGCATTTCTTCAAATTACCAGTTGTTGGAAAGAATCCTATCTGAAACATCCAACTGACTATACAAGTGAAAAAATGGGTTCTGTTGAACTTAACTATTCATGATTTTGCCAGATAACATTATTTGTGGGTCAGTGATGGCTAATTGTATTTTCTCCTCCTTCCCAAGAACGACTAAATTCCATAACCTCACAATTCAGTGACAGGATCAAGCTGCCTACCTAGTTATAGCTGAAAGCATGTGTTTGCTCAGTATCAGAGGTGCAGAACAAGATAATCCCTTGCACAGGTATGCTGACCTGTACGTGTGATGTATTAAAATTGCCCTCACTTACGTATCACAGCTTTGATTAATTTCTATAAGTATTGTTTTGTGTTTTTATTTGGTACCTCATGTTACTGAGTTAGGCTTCGCAGTGAATGTGTCGCAATATAAAATGATTTTCTGTGTAAAAAATCTGTGAATTTAGTCCATTTTTAATTGTTTATAGGACGAGCATAACCTCATTTCTGTAGCTTCCCTAAAAACCTATTTGGATCAGTAAAGGTATGGAAAAACACTGGAAACACTCACGGTGTGTGTCGCTCATGGTGTGTCCTCACTATATGAAACTACTTGATGAATGAAATATTAAGGAGCTGCCAGGTCTCATTTCGTTACATAGGTTTATAAAAGTTCTTGACAGTGCCCTTCAGACTATTAGAATTTATCTTCACTTTTGGGGGGAAATTTCTAGTTTGATTAATTTATTTAACACTTATTAGTTCTAGTGCCTAATGTTCATTTAGATTAATCTCTGGTTTTTGTTGCAATCCATTCTGATGCATGGTTGTTCATGGTTCATGTCAGTATGATTCTTTGGTTTAGTTATATGTTTAATACAATGTTTTAAGGGAATATTGGTCATAAGCATCGGTTGTTACGAGCTCAAATCTGCGAAGACTTTCAAAAGCAAAGTGGCATGTTTGAGGAGGCTGTAGCTTTGGAATCCAGGAACTCTTAATTTAAATACTTGGACCACTCTACTGTCACTGGACAAAACCTTATTAAACATTTTCATGACTGTCTCCCTTCAATCCTACAATCCCCCCTCAAGAAGCTATAGAGACTGATAAGTGTTTCCCTGTGTCATCTCCAGGCTAAACAGCCTCAGGTCCCTCAGCTTCTCCTCATAAGATTTTCCCTTCAGTCCCTTCCCTAGCCTCATTTCTCCTCTGGATCCACCCCAGCACATCAATGTCTATCTTGATGCGAGAGGGTACTGTACTTGAGGTGAGGCATCACCCCAGGTGAGTGTCACCTGCAAATTTATTAACATAAACTCTATCCCCTCATCCTGGTCATCAATAAACATGTTGAATAGAACCAGCCCTGGCACTGATCCCTGGGGGACACCACTGGTTGCTGGATACCAACTGGATGCATCACTGTTCACAGCCACCCTCTGCAGTCATCCAGCCAGATTTAATCCAGTGAAGGGTGCACCTGTCCAAGCCATGGGCTGCCAGATGGTGGCACCCCCAAGAAAACGTGTTTAAGAAAGGAAAAAAATATGAGAGAACAGAGAACACAAAACCTCTTGAATGTAGCTTGTTTACCTTTGCCTCATATAGGTCTCTGACCTTACTGCCTGTGATAGTTTCTAATATTCCACTGGCTGCAGAACATCAGATGGATGGAAGTTTCAGTTTACCCGTTTCCTACTACATAATTTGCTAAGGTTTTGAAACTGTGTTTTGTAAAAGAAGCAGGTTTAATGAACAAGGAGATAAAAACAAGTTGCAATTCTGTGGGAGCAGCAACATACTTTGGAAAATTTCCCTGTTTTATTCTGTCCAGGTTCACCTTGGTAGCATTTTCTGAGAAAATAGCATCTCCAACTATTCTTATCATCACACGTCTTTCTTCAGAAAGAACATTTCTCTTCAAATCCTTCCTTTGTTTTTATCTTGTCCTGAAATTTGTTCACTGAGAGCTGACAGGTGGTTCTGGTGAAGGTTCATTAATTGCTGCAGAGAGAGCGCTCCACTGAACTGGTAAGAAGAGGTTCAACAGAACTGGATTGCCCCCTCAGCTAGGCAGAAACTTTAGACGGCAGCTCCTGGACAGTGTTTTTCCGCTGTCATAGCAGGAGAATCTGTTATCCCTGTATGCAGCAGAAGAGTTGAGGTGAAAATACTTCATTTATGTCTCATTTTTTGATCTGAGGAGCTTCCAGTTTGAGAGTCTTGTAGAAACAACTAGATTAGTCAACTGAAGGCTGAGTAATTAAAAATGTTTATTAAAAACATTTGATGTAGTAGTGGGTGATAACGCAGTGACATAAATTTAGGTCGCTTTTAAGGGGTTATGAACAATGATATAAATCAAGCTGGTTGTCTGAATATTAAGCTTCATCAGGGGAGGTTTAGACTTGGTATTAGGAAAAGGTTTTTCACTGACAGAGTGATCCGGGTTTGGAACGGACTGCCCACGGGGGTGGTTGGGTCACCGTCTCTGGAGGTGTTCAAGGTTAGGCTGGATGAAGTGCTGAGTGGCATGAGCTAGATGTCAGATGTTTAGGTTTACTTGATTGGTTTTAGGTTGGACTGGATGATCTTTAAGGTCTTTTCCAGCCTCATCAGTACTGTGAGACTGTGATATTGGAATTTATTAATTACTGTTATTTTAATATTGTGTTTGAATTCAAATCTTATGGGCAGCTGTGGCCTGGTTATAAAAAAGCCAAACCACACAGAAATACCTGTTCTACAACAAAGTCATGTACAGTTCAAAATCCTTACCTGTTTGGGAAGACATAATCATAGAACATTTAACTCTGACTAAAGAGAGCTTAGCCAATAGAGATTTATTGCTCATAAAGAATTCGATTTTAGACCTGTGAATTAGGTGTCATCTCACATTTAAGGTTACTTCTGTTTTCTTTTTGATTCCTTCTCTTTTGCTATGTATGTGCTAAATATTTTTAAAACCAGCTTTACCTATGTGAAGAACCTGATGATCTTCTCCCTTTATAATTTTTCACAAACATGAACTGTAGAGGCTGTGCACTTTAAAAGCGAGGAAACATCTGTGGGAAGAAAACCTTGTTAAAATGGCCCACGTCGTAACAGTGGGGACACTGAAAATGAAAGGGAGCCAGTAAAGAACACTTCTAAGTCAATTTTCTTGAGCAAATTTTTCTTGAACAAATTTTGACTCCTTATCTTTGTAAAATCTAATGGCTGGTGGGATATTCTGAAGGAGTTTCCAGACGGTAGGAAATGTATTCTGCTATGCTGATCAGTTGTGCTAATCTCCAGCAATTCCTTTTCTGCACGGAACAAATCTAAATACTTCTTTGTGTTAGCTGTGTGTGTTATTTCCTCAAGCAGGGCTGATAGTACTTCATGTGTTTAACATGTAATAACCCGGCTGAAATTTGCAGCACCAGAGCATGATCATGATCAGAGGATGATCACCACGAGGATGATCAGAGGGCCGGAGCACCTCTCCTGCGATGCCAGACTGGGAGAGATGGGGCTGCTTAGTTTGAGGAAGAGAAGGCTCTGAAGTGACCTTATTGTGGCCTTCCACTATCTGAAGGGAGCTACAGAAAAGCTGGGGAGGGGCTTTTTAGGGTCTCAGGTAGTGACAGGACTAGGGGGAATGGAGCAAAGCTGGAGATGGGGAGATTTAGACTTGATGTGAGGAGGAAGCTCTTCACTGTGAGAGTGGTGAGAGCCTGGAATGGGTTGCCCAGGGAGGTCACTGGGGCCCCATCCCTGGACATATTTAAGGCCAGCCTGGATGAGGCTCTGGCCAGCCTGCTCTAGGGTGGGTTGTCCCTGCCCATGGGGCAGGGGGGTTGGACTAGATGATGTTTTGACGTCCTTTCCAATCCCTGATGATTCTATGTGTCTTAGAAAGCTCTATGCAGGGAGAAATTGAAGCACATTACAGCATCGTATTCCACAAGACAGGAGTTATTTCACAACTGCATGCACCATGGAGTAATTATCCCTTTCTGGTCTAGCTGATGCAATAGCATAATTCACCAAATTAGTTCTTGCATTTTAAGAAAGCTCTAAATTAGCATGTTTGAGCAACAGACAAATCTGAGTTACACAGGGAGGCTTCCCCTCATGTTGCCATAATTACATGTTTAAAAAACAATTAAGCTCCCTTTTAGGAACTAGTTTGCCATGCCTTCTTACTGTCTTTAGCACCTTCCTTATTTACACTTGCTAAAAGCTTGATTAAGGATCACAGAAGTTTATGTCTTCCAACAACGAGATCATCCTGCAGAGCTCTGTCTGAAACCAAGCCCTAAAGAAGTGGGAATGGGGAAGGGGAAGTTGAATAACTGTCTTTAGAAAAATGGCTATCATCCCACCATCTACAGTAATTGCTTTGTGTTGCTGTACCCATTTGGTGTGGTGTTGTGTGCTGTTACCTGTGTATGTTGTTCTTCCGAGGTGCTCACCAGATGCTGAAGGACTCTGTTTCTTTTCCTGCTTTGAGAACTGATCATCGTGTGCTGATGGCACAAGACACAGATGTCTAGTTTGACTCTGTTCTATCCACTTGCACCTTCTGGGAGGAGAAACAAGAACTGTTTCAGAAATGATTCCTAATACAAGAAGAATTTGCTATTATTTTATCCTAGTATTTAAATCCAGCTTTAATAATTGCACCATTGATTACTGCAGAGGAAACTTTTAAAAGAAATGTTCTGCCTAGAATCCAATACCTTTCAAGGTGAATGACCTGGCCTTTCAGATAGTATGTACTATCTTTTTCTCTCTTGTTTAGCACAGTTTGTTCCCTCTACAATCACAGGACAAGTATCAGTCTTTCCCCATTGCTTTTAGTTGAGAATGCTTGAGTAAAATAAAGTAAAGATCTGCAAGTAGATCCTATTCTGTGAAGAGGTGCAAATAAGGAGGCAGTCTCCTTATTCTTTGATTTAAAGACTGGCCTAATTTATCTAGGCTCTTGTTTTTCAACAAATACCCTTGGCACCAGCAATTAGCTGCATGGGAAAAGTGTGCAGGTGTGGCTGCAGTCCCAGTGCTGCCTGAGGCTTCTGAGCCTATCGCTGAAACATACATAGTGTTCTTTCAGTCCTCTGCCTGTTGGTACGCGCTCTCTGTTACCTCTTAGTTGCCAGTATGCCTAGATCTCTCTCTCTAACTTGTGATTTGCTGTTGCTCTGCCTCTTCCTATCTTTTTTTACAAAGATCTCAAAATATTTAGTAAAAATATTTAATCAAATTTAACCTAGAGGTTTATATGTGAAACACTTTTGATCTGGGAAATTGTATGTTGTTTCCTGTGAAGACTATGTAAGAACAAATAACTTGAATAGGTTTGCCTGATGTGTTCAGAGGGCACTTGGGGACCTGAGTGAACTACACATATGCTTTGTGACTTTGTGAGTGTTGAGATGTGATCTGTTTTGTGAGCTGTGGAAACGATCATATGCTTGTGGTTATTTGGTTTTAATGTTGAAGTTTTAGAGATTTGCTTCAACTTATTTGAGTCTAAAAAGTTGAACTCATTTCTAAAGTCTCCTTCAGTGTGAATTTAAGGGTTTTTTTTTCCAAGCCTAATGATTAAAATCTGAACTGGGACATATTAAATATTATTTATAAATGTACTCTCTCTCTCTCTGTCTCTGTCTTTTTCTGCCTCCATCCTTCCAGTTAATTATGTGATAGTGAAATGTCTGTAAACAAAGATATAGTTACCTATAGGGTTGAATTTTGGATTTGACAGACTTGCTGCAGTTCCCCAGTTTCCTAGAATGTGCAGGGGCCAATAGTAGTTGCTGTCTTGAGGAAGAGCTGTGAATTGGGAGTTGGAAGTGGTTAGTAACATAAAGAAAACTGTAATACTTCAGAGAAACTTGTTGCTAAAATCAGTTATTCTCTTAAGGACTCCTTATTAAGGGTGTAAGTAGCATTATAAATTATTATTGTGTCCAGAAAAAGTGTTTATCTTAATTGTGCCTAAAAGCTTTTAATACTGACATACAAGACAATGTTGTATGACCTGCATAACAGCTTGGTAGGTGTGAAGCAAAGATCAAGACAAAATAGTACATATAAACCTTTGTCCTCTACGTGTATGTAGCTTCCTCAGTTATATGCAGCAGTCCTTCCCCTTTCATGGAGAAGCTGAGCATTCATGAGTACAAATCGTCGTGTTACCATGTAGATTTATCCTCATTTTACAGATACTGTGATTGTAAGATGCCTAATGGAATCAAAGAACTGATTCATAGAATTATTAAGATTGGAAGAGACCTCCAAGATCATCAAGTCCAACTGTCAGCCCAATTCAGCCATGCCCACTAAAACCTATTTTCAAGCTTCAGATCTACTTGTTGAATTTTCAACACCTCCAGGTGGTGACTCCACCACACTCCTGAACCCAATGGTTCCAAACCATCCCTGTCTTCCAGCTCAGGATTCTGAATACCCTGAAGTTAACTGAACTTGTTTTTAATGCCTGAAGCAAAAAAAGGCATTAAGTACTTCAGTTTTGCCCTTGTCCTTTGTGATAATGTTCCCCTCTATGTCCAGTCAAGTGTGGTGATTTTCCCTGACTCTCTTTCCTGTTTGTATATTTGAAAAAAACATTTCTTGTTGACCTTCATTATTGAGTTCTAGCTCGGTTTTTGCCTTTCTGATTTCCTCTTTGCATGTCCTAGTTAGACCCTTGTACATTTCTTGAGTAGCCTAATGATTAGAAGAATTCTTAATCTAATCTGGTTTGGATTTTTGACTCTTTAGTCTGCCATCAGCCCATCATAAATACAGGTTTTTTTTCTAGTTGGTAAGGATCTGAATAAGATGGCTTATATTTATCATTGTAGTTGCTTTAATGATGCATAAGATTCAGTGATCAAGACTTATGAATATTACCTAATTATTAATTAAACTGGATAAGAATGGAATTGTATGAGAGTGTTTCTGATTCTAAGTTAATTGAAGTTAAACAGCTATGAAAGATGAATTCTGGATGAACATGTAAAGGGTAGATAGCCTTGCATCTATATATTTATCTGAATAGCTAGTGAAAGATTAATTCAATAGACTACTTTTGTTTTTAAAAATTGATCATTAAAAATTGAATATTTACAAATGTATTTCAGAAGTAACAATAACTCATGTGTTTTTGAAGAAAGTAACCAGATGTGTTAGTGTTTGCCTTCAATTTCTGTCTACATCAAAGAGCCAAAGGGGATAAATAAAATATATTTGCAGTTTTTAGAAAGTTAGATTCCGTGACTATCATTTCACTAGACCTAAACATCGTCTCTCAAATAAACAGTCTCCAAAATCACTAAAAAAAGGGGAGAGAAGAAATTAAACTAGCTCAAAGTAATTGTGTGTCAGCTCGGAGGGTTTAGTAAGAAAAATCAATGAATGACACACCACCCATGGCCCGCTAACTGGGTCTATTAAGAGAAAAACTGAACAAGATCTAATGCTCAGAATATTAAACTTCAGCCTGGATTTTAATATACGATTCTAGACAAAGTGAACCGTCTAATAGCCTGGTGCTAAGAAGCTAATAAAAAATACAGGCTTACTAACTGAAGCATTGGAAAAGATTTGTTCATTTGATTGACGGCTGTGGGATCTAAAGGATTTGGAATGTGTAGAAATTGACTGATTATGGACAGTTGATGGCAAAAGAAAATAAACCTCAAGGATTTTTCTGGATGAAAATGATCCTTGAAATACTGTTAGCACAGTAGTGATTGATCATTTAAATTCTATGTAAAATTTATCTTAGCCCTGAAGTGGTGAAGTGTATATATTAAAAAGGAATTGTAAGATGATAGATTTGTTAATGTCTGCACTACGTACCTAGCAGATCTTGAAGTGTAAGAATTCATAACCCTAATACAAATGCACATATGTGTCTTGAGATGCTAGCCTGGCTGAAAAAGGAGATCACGATCATGCTCCAATGCATACAGGAGGACATGTGGTGGAGATTCAAATGAGAATGAGCTGCAAAAGGGGAACTCATAGCTTGAGCCTGCAGGGTTGGTGTCAGAAAAGCCAAAGCTCAGTCAGAATTGAAAATGCAAGGGATGATGCAGGCAATAAGAACTGCTCCTACCTGAACAGTAAAAGAATAAGTGAAAATGTGGTCCATGAGGAAATGGACCAGTCATTTAGTGATGTAAGACAGGTAAAATAAAGATACTCAGTCCCTTGCATCCTATATATTCACTATAAGATCGCCCAGACACAAACCTCAAATGGAGGAATAACCAGCAGGGGGAACTCATCAAGTCAGATCTCTCCATTACTTTTGAAATGGTGCAAAACTTGGGGGAATTCCCAGTGACTGCGAAAAGGAAAATGGTGTTGAGGGAACTACAAGCCAGTTGGTTTCACTTTTTGTCCATGAAAGGGTCTTAAAAATTAGTAAGGGTAGTTCTTTGCAAGAAAACCAAAATCCGTATGTTCTGTACTAGTACAATATTAGTACTTTTGTTTGCATCTTTAAATAAGTTTTGGTGTCTTGTATTTTAACACCCTAGTTTGAAATGCTTGGCTATACTGGATTTCTGATAGAAGTAGCTTAGATAAAACCATAATGCCTTTTCAACTCGGACATTTCCACAGTTTCCTTATCATAAACTGAACGTCAAGCTATTTGTAGAATATGCTGTTATTTTTGTATGTGCAAAATGTAACGTGGGAGAAGAAAGTTGGGCAGGAATTACTTTTCATTTTTGCCTGTGGGTAGAGAATATATTTTAATGCAATCTGTGGAACCTGCTAATTTCATCACATCAGAGCTGCTCAAATTCTTGTACAATAGGATCAAAGATCACACTAATTGTGATGTGCAGTGCATTGCATCCATTTAGAGCAGCTGATGTGTATTCCATGTACGACTGTTGTAAGGTACTATTGTGTCTTGCCGGGAGTTTGGAGTTCAAAATGGGCAATAAATAAAACATGAAAATAGACATATTGTCTGCTATATCTTCAGAGATGTCCTAGAATGTTTCTGAAGTTGCTTCTGTCAGCATTGTGTTCTACGCAAAGAAAATAATAAACCCGAAGACATCCTTGTGAATTGTGAGTCCTCTGGGGAAATAACTGAGAAAAGAGAGGCTTGTCTCTGGGTGTGAGACTTGTGCTTGGCTTCTAACACTTCTGTGGTACTGTAAAAACATGTTTCATGCTCTTCCAATCTGAGCAATGCCCTTGCTTGTGACACCAGTTGTTGGATCACATGTAGAGTACTGCATAGTGTTCTGGGCCACCCAATTCAGGGAAAATGTAGATAAACGGTGGAAAACTCTCTCTAAGTATGAGATAGTAGATGTAAACTTTTGAATTCATAGTTGCCATAGATAGACTGCTTCCGGAACTGGTTCCCCACTTGCATCTGCAAGTTCTTTTGAATTTATGTACATTCATTTAGCATCATAAGAGGTTTTACTTGAGAAATATGAGAGACGTGCAGTAGGAGTCCAGGTTTCATTGAATAAAATGTTGTCAGGCATTAAAGATTATGTTTACATAGAAGAGATAATCAGTCTTAATAGAAAAATAGAGCTATAATAGCAAATACAAAGCTGCTAAAATTTACCGGTGTTTACTAAAGTCTTTTCAGGTGTGATCTACTTTCATATCCATTGAATAGTTGGATGACATTATTTTTTATATTTACTGAACGAGTAAATATTGAGACAAGACAAGAACAATTATTCCTGCTTTAAGAAGAGCAAATGTAAGTTGGATATCGCAGAGGAAAGGCCTTAAAGAAGCTGTATATGCTGGTGAAAAATGTAACACATAACTCATTTTTACCCTCTATAAACCTTATTTTAGTTTGTTGTTGTTTTGTACTTCTCTAAGAAGTAGCTATTCACATACCCCAGTTGACCAGTATGGGCTCTTTTAACCCTTCTTTGATGTTTCTAATTTCAACTTAAATGAGTTGCGATAAATCAAGTAATGGAATGTGACTACTAATGTTGGATAAGATGAGCAAACCTCCCTAGGGACTACAAAGAGGTGGTGTGGGAGTGTATTTGAACAGATATTTGAAAGTTCTATTTTAATATCTAGATAACAGATATTGAAATAATAGATATTGAAAGTTCCATTGTAATATACATGCTGATATCTTTAAAAAAAGCTTATGTAGCTAATATCGGCATAATTTATGACAGTGTTGGTTTCTCTGCCTTCCGTCCATTGAATTAGATGTTTAAGCTTTAAACCAGAAGAAGTCAGGCTGTTTCTGGCATTTTCCTCTAGCCTGGAAAAGAGGAGGCTCAGGGGTGACCTTATCGCTGTCTATAACCATCTAAAAGGTGGTTGTAGTCAGGTGGGGGTCAGTCTTTTCTCCCTGGTCACTGGAGACAGGACAAGGGGTCACAGTCTTAAGCTCCATCGGGGGCGGTTTAGACTTGACATTAGGAAAAGATTTCTCACTGAAAGAGTGAACAGATTTTTGGAACGGGCTGCCCACGGAGGTGGTTGAGTTGCCGTCTCTGGAGGTGTTTAAGGTTAGGCTGGATGAAGTGCTGAGGGGCATGATCTAGATGTCAGATGTTAGGGTTACTTGGTTGGTTTTAGGTTGGACTGGATGATCTTTAAGGTCTTTTCCAGCCTCATCAGTACTGTGAGACTGTGATACAAAGAGGTGGTGTGGGAGTGCATTTTAACAGATATTTGAAAGTTCTATTTTAATATCTAGATAACAGATATTGAAATAATAGATATTGAAAGTTCCATTGTAATATACATGCTGATATCTTTAAAAAAAGCTTATGTAGCTAATATCTGCATAATTTATGACGGTGTTTGTTTCTCTGCCTTCCATCCATTCAATGAGATGTTTAAACTTTAAACCAGAAAAAGTCAGGCTGTTTCTGGCATGTTCAAAGCAAGAGAACAATGTCTGTTAACAGTAACGACCTCAAGAAAGAATAATTTCTGAGATTATCAAATCTCAGAAATGAAATAGGACAGCTAGCACCACTTTACAGTCTGATATTAGTAATATAATGTAACATTGCAGTCACATGGAAGTCATTTCCAGAAACAAGAAAAGGAAGGGAGTGGGAACAAGACAGAATGGATTTACCAAACATAAATCAAACCTGACCAGCTTGATCGCTTCCCCTGAAGAGATGTCTAGGTCTGTGGACCGAGGGCGAGCAGTGAATGCATGATAGCATCAATTATTTCAATGATACGTAAAAGTCAGTATTTTATCTGTCTCTGTATGGGTTTCCAAATCCATATTCCTAGTCTCTCTCCTCACCTACATCACAGTCACTCTTCAGATTTTTATTTTTCATAGTACAAAAAAGCACGTGTATTTATGCTTATGAGCATAAATTCACATGACATTGAATAATGGGTGATTGTATTTTCTGTGCAGTTTATTGTGCTCTGTGTAATGTCAGTCATTATTCTATCTGACACGGATAGCATTTTCAGATTGATGTGTTTAAAATTAATGAGGCATTTCTTTTCTCAGTGAAGAAGCTAATAAAGAACACTTTTCCCCTTTGAATTATGTAGATGAATTAATACAAATCAACTGAATTTTCAGAGTTGTGTGATTATTTTTTTTTCTTCCTAGCAATGCATCGCTAACACTTAGAGGTTGAGAGAGCTGCAGTGACTGGAATGTTAAATTTTCATGAAAAGCTATTTTTTAAAAAGCAAGCAAAATGGTGTCATTTTTGAGGGTGAAAGTGGAAGAGCTTCACGAAGGCATTAGGTTTTTAGTGTAAAAAAGTGTATACACATAGTATTTTGTAGTTCAATTATCTACATAACTGAATCTGGCTTGGAAATCTAAAAATGTTAGGTAAAAATAGACTGAATTATACACCAGTGTGTGGCACTGGCTTGAACACAGCATCTTTAGTCTTAAAACTACCTACAAAATCGTTACCAAGAAATACAAGTTCAGTCTGACTATGGTGCAAAGTGGCCTGCTCTTAACCGCAAGCACTCAATGAGCTCATTAACTGGATGCAGTGCTGTTAGATACAGCTAGAAGTCTCTGGCTAGGAGCTGGCTTAGGGCAATAATGTGCCTGACAGGTATGTTTTATGTGCCCACATAAATATGCTTAGAGAAAGAGTTGGTTAAAATAGTTCAGCTCCCTATCCGTGTATAGGTGTGCATACCTAAGCACACTTGCAAGTCCATATTTTGCTGTCCTGGACTATGGAGTTTGGTTTTTAATGATTTATGCAGTAATGCTGCTGGTCTGAACTGAAAGAGTAAACTGTTTAGCCAATATATTTGTAAATTAAGTTATTGCCACAGTATAGTCTGGAACACACATTAGGCGTATGATGAGGCCAGTGAATGTGTGCTTTAGCCCACAAGTTCCAGCAGGGATGTGTAGGATGACTAACACACGATTGAATGTTTTACACATCTGGGTAACTTGAAAACTGAAGTAACTTAGTTTGCTTCTTCACTATCAAAATCATCTTCTTCCATCACTTGCCACAGCATCCAGAAGTGCTGACAAGTTATTTCACAGTTTATTGGGAAGGAACTGGAAGAATTCATGCAAAAATGACGGTAGGATATATTCCTGAAGGACTGCAACAGCAAAATGCAGTATCCGTAAAGAAAAGGTTGCTCATAAATATGGTTCTTAGTTTTGCTGGCCTACAATAAGTAACGTTGAGTGCTCTAATCCTCTAAGCTAACTTTGTAATGAATTAGCATCCAAAAAGGATTACACGCTTAAATCCCGTCAGGTGTCTGACCAAATTCCTTTGCGGACTTGCAAACTTCGGTGAGCGCAACACTAAAAAAGTCCTTTAATGATGTTAGATGTTTAGATTTTTGGTCTAAATTATTCAGGCATTTTGAGCACTAGCTAGAACCTACAAACCGTCTTCTGTTTTCTAAACTATTTTGTTCCTTAAAGCCTGCGATTACTTTCTAAATGTCATTTGTACAGCTGCCAGCTACACAAGCGTAAGTGCAGAATAACTCACAGAACAGTTGCCTATTAAATTTACACTGAGTTTAGATGATCCTGTCATTGAAATAACATCTGGACTACTATATTCCTATTTAGCTCTGCCAAACTGTTTAGGGCAATGGTGTGAATAGAGAATACTTTTCGGGTAGATATGAAGTAATTTATCTTTGTTGCTCTGCATGTGTAATTATGCACCTTTGGAAATTTACTGCGTGGATTATGGAAGAGAATACAGGTGATACAATATTCTCACTAACAAGTATGCAAAAGACAATGGTGGAATTGAGAATACAATTTATAATGATATTCCTAATCTTCCTACAAATACACCAAATAAGCAAAACATCGTGAAATGAGTTGGAAGCATCTTCAACTTTTACTATACGTCGCTTCATTTCACCCCGCCTTGCTTTTTCTGCCTTTTATGAACAAATTTAAAGAGGTAACCATCTCATCCAGACTGGAAAATTCCAGGTTAGGGTCTCATGAAGATCCATAAAAAGCATAATTTAATATACAGCATTAAATAATTCAGTTCCAGCACATGAAAGTTACAGACATCAGAATATTCTGGAGTACTGCTCTCGTCTCAGAGTAACTAAAAAAGCAGCTTCTAGAAACCTAGATCAATATTAAGCTCCTCAAAGCACACTTTCAAAAGTGCCGAACAATTAGTGTGGATAAGGATTTGTCCTCTTGTACAAAAGAATGCTGCAAGCCAGGTTTCATTTCCAAACCACAAGACTGGGGCTTTAGTGATTGCAGTAATTAACAAAAGACAGTATAGACGACACTGCTATCTAACATGTAGACTCAGTCTAAGACAAATATTAACTATTTAGTTTTAGAAATAGAATTCTATTGGCTCTGCTCCTTATGTGTAAGAGTCACAGAATCATAACTAGGTTTATAAGGGTTGTTTAGTGCAGACTTTTTCTCTAAATGGGTCAGTATAGATCAGATTGCTCAAGGTGCTCCTCCCAGAAGAGTCTGTCGAGCCTGGTTCTGCCTTCATTGTATCCTCCACTTACATATCTGTAGACAGAAGTGAGCTCTCTTATTGCCTGTGCCTTCTCTTTGGGATGAGAAAACAGAACTCTCACTAGGTTTTTTCATAGGTCATGTTTTCCAGCCCTCAACCATCCTGAGGTGGTGGTCATCCACTGCACTTGATTACAGCATACCAAAGATGTACTTGCACTGGAGAACCCCAAACTGGGTGCGTACTCCATGTACCCTTGCCTGGATAGTCTGGCTGCAGTCTGGCAGGATGCCTTGGGACTTTTTTGCTGTAAAAACACACTGCTGCATTGTGTTCAGCTTGTCTCCTGCTGTGGATTCCTTTTCTCCATAGCTGCTTTCTGCATAGTCAGACACAAGACTTTGAGTCTGTCAGTCCAGTAAATTTTCTATTTAATTCATTGTGAATTATCCAGCCTGTAGCTCCTGGGAGACTTCAAAAGGCTTTGCTAAAATGAAGTTATAAAATATCCACTGCTCTCCCCCTAAAGAATCTGCTATCTCATCAAAGATAACAATGAAGTTGCTTAGATACGACTTGTCTATGATAATACCATGCTGGTTGCTCACCTGTTTAAAAGTCTTGGAAAAGGATTCGCTTCATAGCAAATCTCCAGAGACTGAGATAAGGTTGCTTCTTGCTCTTTTTGAAGATGGATGTGGTCTTTGATTAACTATGAACCTGTCCAGCTTCTGTGGCTTTTAGAAGATAGTAAAGGATGGTCTTGCAATGACAGCAGCAAGTTCCTTCAGCACCCTTGGATGTATCCCATCTGGTAACGATTCAAGTTAATTCATTATTGAATTACTGAATTAATTACTTAATTCAAGTGAATTGAGTAATACCAAACAATTTTCTTGTACCACACACTGCTCATGTTTCCTTTTGCTACTGATGCAGACATCTTTACTTTTACTTTCCTCATTTTCTTTTAGTAATTTTAGTTCCAGCTGACTTTTGGCTTTCCTGAGTTTATTCCTACGTGTGCAGGCAATGTCATTGCACTGCTGCTTTCACCTTATGTCCCACCAACTTTTATCTGTCTGAGCTCAGACAGAAGCTCTATGTTAACCCATGCTGGCCTTTCTGTCATGCTTGCTTGTCTTCCTGCACCCTGGAAAGGACTATTCCTCTGCTCTGATGAGGCAGTCCTGCACTCCTTTGCTCCTTGAAGCAGTTTTCCATATGACACTATGAACCAGGTCCTTCAGGAGAACAAAGCTTGCTTTTTCATTTTTAAGCCCAGAATTTTAATTTTGTGGTCAGTTTTTCTCACTTCCCTTAAATTCCACAGTCCTAGGGCCACTGCACATCATATTCTCAGGATCTTGTGTTTGGGAGTACCCATAATAAGATGAATTATTATTGAAAGCATAGATGAAGTATCACAAATAAATTATGTTAATTTATTAGAGAAATATTTCTTATAAAGATATTGAGAAGAAAGACTGTTCCAGTCTGCATGTTTTATCAGTTTAACATAGAATGCTAGTTTTAGTCCCCTGAAACTGCCTGAGCAAGCCAAATGACTAGAAACGGGGTTTAATTAATAGCAAAATGGCCTCTACATCCAGAATTGAGAATCCAAGTAGTACTCTGGAAAATAGTTTTAAGGGAGACAGATTGCAAACTAGTCAAGGGCAAGTAAGGATGCTACAAAGATATGTTCTCTTTCAGAAGAAAAGACAATTAATTTCACGTCTGAATTTTAGAAGCGAGTGCCTTGAATGATGTAGAATAATTGGTCCTGATTTGGACTGTGGTGATGAGACACCCTATTTTTTAAAAATTGCTTTTGTGGTTGATGAGTTGGCTTTCCCCTCCCACCAAGCCTTTTCTAACGTAGAAAATAAATGATTACTTCTTCCTGTTTTTATCCACTGTTTCTATTGTGGAATATATTAATATATACTTATCAAGGTTGCTATAATTTCAAACTGTACATCCAAAACACCCCCTTTACATTGCTATGTGGTTGTGCTGTTTTCCTCTTGAGACCTTATGCTTATCTTACCAATTTCCTTCAGTTTGTAGCTTCTGTTATACTTTGTGCTGTTCATTCTAAGCTTCTAATTTGGCTGCACTTTTAATCCAGCATGATTTTTCTTTTTGTTTCCCTAATCCGGTGCAATCTCTTTTGTTGTCTTTATAAGAAAACACCATGTCTGTGTATTTCAGTAAGAGACTTGTGTTTTGACTGAGTCTAAATCACATTTGCTTGTTTCTGAAATCTCATTAATTATCCTAAGGGAGGGAGCTTCTTCAAACTCATTGAAAGTGGAGAACATCGACTCTTGCTGAATGTCAGCTGAGAGAGAGAGAGCATGAATGTTTCAGCATGGAAAATATTCATCCAGACCTCACATAATTGTATATAGTAGAGAAAGCTGCATGAGACATAAATCTATAGAAATCCATAGTGATAGGACAAGGGGCAATGGGTGCCAGCTGGAACAGAGGAGGTTCCATATCAATATCAGAAGGAACTTCTTCCCAGGGAGGGTTAATGAAGTATTGGAACAGGCTGCCAGGGGGGCTGTGGAGTCTCCTCTGGAGATGTTCAAGGCTCGCCTGGATGTGTTCCTGTGTGACTGGATCTAGGTGAACCTGCTGTGGCAGGGGGATTGGACTAGATGATCTTTCTAGGTCACTTCTGGTCCCTAATGATACTATGATTCTATGAGATTTACTTGTCATCCCTATTCTGGATCATTTTTCATAGTAAAGAAAGGTCTGAGATGTCAAATGCTGCATCCAATGAAAGGGAAATTTGGGAGGATTTTTCTGTCAAGGAATTGTGAGCGTTTCATTCCAGAAATAGCACTAACATTGGTTAACAAAGTTAACAAATCCCTATCATGCTGGAGTTACTTCTGACAGCATATACACTTTTTACAGATTATAGATAAGTGTATGAGCACAGGGTACTTCCTTCCCCATTTAACAACACTGCAAGGTAGAATGGGTTGTGTGGTGAGAGAATCAGTTGGTCAAAGAGCAGATATCTGCAGAGTTGATGACCTAGGTCAAGTCAAGTTTAAATTTACTCTAAATGTTATGGCATGCTGAGGTTTTCTTTCCTGACATATTTCAGATACTGCCCACTCAGGCCTGAAATTTTGATTCAAGCACAGGTGTGAGCTGACAGTCACTGTCTTTAGGAGGAGAAGTATTATATCTTCAGTGAGTAGTGGATAAATTGCCAGAATTGCTCTCAAACCAGTAGCTAAGACCTAAGTTCTTTCTGAATTTTCCACAGAATATTCATGTTCATAAACAAACTAAAATATTTCACGTATATTTTTCCCCCATACTTGCATTCTCAAACTGTGATAAACTGTGCAGTTTGTCAGTGTAATACAATGCATAATGAATTTTCTGTAGGAGCTTCTAGTAAATGTTTATAGTAAATGTTGTAGACAGATGGGGATCAGGCTCTTCTCCAAGGCAACTAGAGATAGGACGAGAGGGCATAGCCTGAAGCTGCACCAGGAGAGGTTGTCTAATCACCCTCATTGAAAGGGTCCACTTTGGAATGGAGTACCCAGGGAGGTGGTGGAGTCGCCATCCCCAGAGGTGTTTAAGACTGGATGTGACGCTAAGTGCCACTGTCAGCTGATGACAAGGGGCAATGGGTGCAAGCTGGAACAGAGGAGGTTCCATATCAATATCGGAAAGAACTTCTTCCCAGGGAGGGTAATGAAACATTAGAACAGGCTGCCCAGGGGGTTGTGGAGTCTCCATCTCTGGAGATGTTCCTGACCCACCTGAATGTGTTCTTGTGTGACTTGGTCTAGGTGATCCTGCTGTGGCAGGGGAGTTGGACTGAATGACCTTTTGAGGTCCTTTCTGATCCCTTATGATTCTATGATGTGGTGATGTCAGGTCATAGGCTGGGCTTGATAATCTCAGAGGGATTTTCCAGCCTCAATAATTCTGTGATTCTGTGAATTTTATGAACTACAAGATATTGAATGTGTTGAATGTACATTATCTCTTTTCTACCTTGGGGTATTTCAATGTCCATTTGTTCTCAATCTTCAAGGTTAGCATTGCATCTCAAAACCCAAAGACCTGCAGCTGCAGACTTAATACATCCCTTCAATACCAATCTTATGTGGAAATAAACAGCTTTTTATTCTTGATATTTGCATACCATAGTCAGTGAGAGAACACAAACCTGAGGAAAATTATACTGGATAAACTCTTCTTCTGCAAAAAGTGATAGGAGAAAATGTGTTTTCATGCAAATAATAATAATAATATGAGTTTTGCATGTAAAACTAGCTTAAGAAAACCAGAGTCTGAGTGCTATTTAAGTGTGTGTTTAATATAACCTGTTTCATATCATCTTTTAGTTTTGTACCTATGCAGCCTGTAACTTCAGTAACACATTAAATATGTTTCTCTTTTAATTTTGTTGTTTTCTCCTCACATTCTTTTCTTTTTCTTTTCGTAGGGAATAGCACAGATTCAAGCTAAATTACTTTCTAAAATAAAATTATTATCCTGTGAGGCATAAGAAGAATGATTTGGTAGAAATCTTTTCCCCTCCCTTCCCTTTGAAGAAGGTATGGGTTTTTGTATTGATTTGTACCAGTGTAATTATTTAGAAAGAAATGTGTTTAACCCCACTACCAAGTAGCCTAGAGGTAACAGCTGTAGTGCAGATAGGGATGAAGCATTGCTTCTTTTTCAGCAGCTTATACAATTACTCTGGGTTTTTTAAATATAGATTTTGCAGACAGCCATGAAGCAGAAATCCACCATGTATTTAAAGTACGTAGGCTGCTCCAATAAAAAAGTGTAATTTTTATATTCTATCATTGATTCTTGATGCAAATGTGCCTAAGGGGTAAAATTTGAAGCTTATGTTTTCTCTTAAATATTTTCAGTATAGATTTGTAAATCATATTATTGCATTATTGTTTTATAGAAAGTTTAATACACCCAATTGTTTTTGTTCATCTTGTTCTCCAGAACAAGGCTTGGATCATTAAAAGGAACAAAAGTTTACTTTTATGCTAGGTAGGGCAGATTTTTTACCTGGACAGCTTCTCACTGACAATAGTTAACTTGTTTCTGCTGACCACTAACATGATCGTGATATTTCCCTTATAGAAAGCTCCTTTACATGCACAGAATTAAGGAAGCTGAGATCACACAATCATAGAATCATTAGGGATGGGTAGAGACCTCAAAAGATCATCTAGTCCATTCCCCCTGCCACAGCAGGATCACCTAGACCAAGTCACACAGGAACACATCCAGGTGGGTCTTGAATGTCTCCAGAGAAGGAAACTCCACAACCCAACAGGGCAGCCTGTTCCAATGCTCCGTTACCCTCACTGTGAAGAAGGTCCTTCTGATATTGATATGAAACGAGATAAAAAAAACCCCAAACCAATAGAGTGAGTTTCTAATCTGTGATGACTATTTTGTTAGTATGAGCAAAATATTAATAAACTGTGTAAGGAAAAAAAAAAGAGCAAACTGTATTGTAGAATTCATCAAGGGAAAAGTGGCCAGCAGATCCTCCAGACAGATGATTCTCCCCCTTTACTCATTTGTGAGATCTCACCTCAAATACTGCATCCAGTTCTGGTATCCCCAGCATAAAGAGGACATAGAACTGTTTGAGTTAGTCTCCAGAGGCAGCCACAGAGATGGTCCACGGGCTGGAGCAACTTTGCTATGAGAATAGGCTGAGGGAGATGGGATTGTTCAGTCTGGGGAAGAGACTGAGGGGATCTTATAGCTGCCTCCTAATACCTGAAGAGAACCTACAGAAAGGCTGGAGAGCAATGTTTTGCAAGGATGTCTAATGATAGGACAAAGGGAAATGGTTTTAATTTGAATAAGAGTCTAGATCTTAGGAAGAAGTTCTTAAGTACAAATGTGGTGAGACTCTGGGAGAGATTGCCCAGACAGGTTGTGGATGCCCCCTCACTGAAGGTGTTTAAGGCCAGGTTAGATGGAGACCTTGAGCAACCAAGTCCGGTTGAGAGTTATCTCTGCAGAGAGATTGGAGTAGGCAATCCTTAAGTTCCCTTCCAACCTGAGCCATTCTGTGATGATTCTATGGTTCTATTATTACCTTTTTCATAAGGCTTTGGTTTAGTACCTGTGTGTATAATAAGAGTACTGAATTCCACATGAAAAAGTAATCCTGGAAATGGGCAAAATGAATCCTCTCTGAGTTAAATCTGATCCATATGCTTCACAAAAGAGAGATTTTTATCAGCCTAGTGTTCAAAAGAAAGCGTTGTCTTGCTCACATAATAATTTTAATCCCGGACCAGAAAATTTATAACAACTCAATAGGGATTTCTTGTGCCAGGTTTGATGAAGGAATGAAAAATGTTTCAAGGATTCAGAAGACTTACAGGTTTTCCTTGAGAAAATCTCTTAAGGTGTTTGCAATAACACATTCTCTGGAAATCTGTATGTTTGCAGTAATTTATTCAGTGTGATTTGTTTTTATGGGTAGAAAGAGGAGTAGATGTTAACTGCTTAATGTAATAAAGGAAGATGCTTCTTCTAAGCTTGAGACTGTGCCTCTCATGCAAGCTGAAATGGCATAGCATGTTGAATAGCTAGTAAGTATATGTCATTCCCTCTTCTGTGTAAATAGTGTGAAGAAACTCTGTGTGAGAGGATTTGTCTGGCCCATCATTACAGAGGTGAAGAATGAAGGATGTGTCTTGTACTCTGCCATGCATGTCTGCAGTTGCTTTGATTTCATTGCAGCAGGAATAAAGAGAGATTCAGATCCATAATTTTTACCAGATCATTTTAACACCTTTACAGGTTTTGAGGAGGAAAGTAAGTTCTTTTTATCTGCAAGCACATTGGCCATCATTCCGAAACATAACTTGAGTTAAGGAAAGAAAATCATAGAATCCCTAGGGATCAGAAGGGACCTCGAAATATCATCTAGCCCAATCTCCCTGCCATGGCAGGATCATCTAGAGGGCTCAGTTGTTAATTGTGAGGGCTCACAACTGTTTAGCTATATAGATGACAGTAATAAGTAATATTAGTTATTACAATAGTAGTTATATCAATTAAAGTACTTAAGGCTAAAGGAGCTGGCTCTCTTGAGCTTGGAGAAGAGGAGGCTGAGGGGTGACCTCATACATGTCTACAAATATGTGAGGAGTGGGTGTCAGGAGGATGGAGCCAGGCTCTTCTCAAGGGCATCTGGGGATAGGACAGGGGCAATGGGTGCCAGCTGGAACAGAGGAGGTTCCATATAAATATCAGGAGGAACTATTTCACAGTATGGGTGATGTTGCATTGGAACAGGCTGCCCAGGGAGGTTGTGGAGTCTGCTCTGGAGATGTTCAAGACCCTCCTGGATNGCCAGGCTCTTCTCAAAGTCATCTGGTGATAGGACAGGGGCAATGGGTGCCAGCTGGAACAGAGGAGGTTGCATATAAATATCAGCAGGAACTATTTCACAGTAAGGGTGATACAGCATTGGAACAGGCTGCCCAGGGAGGTTGTGGAGTCTGCTCTGGAGATGTTCAAGACCCTCCTGGATATGTTTCTGCTCAACTTGGTCAAGGGGATCCTGCCGTGACAGGGGGATTGGACTAGACGACCTTTTGAGGCCCCTTCCAATCCCTAATAAATCTATGCTTCTATTAGTGATTTAGGTGGTTGTAACATCACATAATAAATATTGTAGTGGTAACAAGTGTTAAGCAATTCAGAGAAACAGAAAAGTTGTCTTAGAAAATGCTAAGTTAGAGCAGAGTGCAGGATATAATTTAAAATCTATTATTATTTGAAGAAGAGAAAATCTGTCCAACGTCTCTGACTTCCAGCTGCCTGCTGCACTGATAATAATGTGAATTCAGGTAACTTTTGTGGTGAACTTTGACAAATATATAGTGCACAACATGGAGTTTATACTGCAGTCGTGGTTTTATGAAACGAAGTGGCAATCTCATATTTTGTGCATCAGCAGGACTTTGACTGATAGATGCTGAAGGCCTCTGAAAATAAATTTGCTCTCAACCTAATTTGTGTTTATATATGTCAGCAATGGTAGGGGCTGCAGCAAAAATCATGAGAGCACTTAGCTTCCCTACCAACTTTCCATAATTTCAGAGTCTTTAAAAGGGTGAAATAAACCCTTGACAGTTCTGATATCTCAGCTAGCTTTTTTGTTAACTTCCAGTCTTATAAGTTGTGGCAACTGCATGGACACACTGCAGCGTGAAGGGGATTTACCACAGCAGCAGCAATGAACCTTCCTAAATGATATGTGAGTGTGCAAATGCCTCAGGCTAGTTTCTTGCTCTACAGCACATTAGTAGTGCTTTAAATGACATTGAAAGGGATTGCTTTTGAACTGTTTACTATGTTATGACACCTCTGCCAGAAGGAATCGATGAAAGAGGATATGTTTCACCACCTGGAATAGGCTGTTACTTCTTTGTTCTCATCAAAATTTGCAAAGGTGAATGCCATGCTGTATAATTCTGGATGCTTTCAGTTATGGCCTTTGAGGAATATTCTTCTCCATTACTAAACTTATAATGAAATCTGTGCTAACAAAATATTTGATGAAAGGCAAGACATCTTTGTGTCTTGTCATAATTCATAGTTTATAATGACTATTAAGTAAAAGACATATTTTGAGGGTGACTTTTCTCTCAGTGAAAAGGGTGACTTTTCACAGTACTCTTGCATCCATGATAGCCTTTTTCCCCCCTGTTCTTCAGTGAAGAATTATGTAATAACCTAGGGGTTTCCTTGTTATTGTGGTTGGGTTTTTCTCTTTTAGACAAGAATTCTGATTTTTTTATAGCTGGTTGTTGAAGACATTGAACAACAGTCGATTATTTGGTACTTAGAACCCCACATGTGACCAGGAAGTCTTTGTACTATAGGATTTATGAAATAAATCCATCATTTATTACCTGATGAAGGTGTCAGAACCCATGTTTTGCAGCTACAGGGGGACTTCTGATTTGCAGATCTAAAAATGTCTGTATACTAGCTCACTATAACTTATCTGTAGTTCATAAATGGGACTACTCTTCATGTTATCTGTAGCTTCTCATTTATCTCTAGACCACTTTTATGGGAAAAAAACCCTAAACTTACAGAAATACTAAGTTGCTACTTCTAATCATTATAGAGTTACGTAAAAAACCTCATTGGAGGTCTTCATTCTTTATTGATAAGCTGATAAGAAATGCAAAGCTCGAGTCTGTGTTTTCAGGTATTAATACATTTCCTAGAATGATATGAACAGTATGCTAAAAATACAGCCTAGATAGTAGAGGTACAGATGTTAATGTTATTAATTAATACTCTCAAGCTGTTAATCGTAATTTAAAATGCTAGATCATTTTCCACTGCAGCGAAGAACACTAACAGTTTTCCCAGGGCAGGCTGTTGAGAAGAAGTGACACTTTTGTGATCACCCTTGTTTCCAAACATTGCAGGCAATTGCAACTATTCCAAAAATATGCTAGATAAACTACCTCAGGCAATATTTCATGGTCAACACTTTGGAATTCATTAGAATAGTGGAAACTGGTTATGTGTCTTCATGCATATGTGTTTCTGTTAGAAAGACAGATGTAGTTTGTAATTTTGCCTGATTTTTGGCCGTTTGACTATGTCTGGTATTTCAGAATACTGAACTGACAGGACTTGTCAGGACAGACTGATTGGCTGTCATGGGTTGCACACAATACTATTAGCAGGCTAATGTAGAAGTTTGGCTCAAGAATGTACTTAAAACATGCTGAACTTTAAATGTCACTGACATTAATAGGCCATAAAGGTGAATTTACTTGAAGCAAGTAGTTGGTTATTATATGTAATAATTTCCTACCTAGGTGTTGCTTCATTGAGTGGAGAAAATTAGCTAGGAAGACTGATTCTGTAAGTATTCCTGAAAACTCAAACCCTGAAATTTTCTGGGTAACAGATAATATGGATATAAATACTCCTCTCTTCCCATTGATTGTAGCAAATGCTACTGAACGCTTGAAAAGAGGCATGATTACTGAAATGTAAGGGTGAAAACAGTGACAGTGGTACTAATATTTCTGGAGCAGGGATTTGTAGCCCAACTTTTCCATTCTGGAGGGTTTTTTTAATATATCAGGAAAAGATTTTGTTTTAAAACATTGGAAGGAAAGTAATTAGAGTCACTATCATGCACATAGAGGGAATACATGATGCAAGGTATCAATGCAGAAACATCCTATAGACAGGTAGAAATAAGTCAGTCTTTACTGGCAAATCTTCACTTATCAACTCATCCCTGCTGAAACCTTTCAAATTCAAAATGTTTTGAAAAACATGAGTTTTCTGTGCTATGACTAGGGTGAGCTATATCTGATAATTATTTTATGAGGTTCCTAGTTCCAGAAGAAATCATGATCAGAATTAGTTTAATCAGCCTATGCTTCATGTACATTGGAAACTTTAAATGCATAGCCAGGCCTCAGCATTAGATGCAAAGCTGGTACTCTTGAAAACAAATTCTAACCCTGCGTGAACTGTAAGATGTTTTGTGCTTGCATGTAAGGAACAGTGCATTTTGGTTCTTATTTCATACATTTTATAATACTGTGGAAGTATTGAAAGTTAAGACACTGGGCTATTTGTCCTGTCGAGCATTGTTATTTTGGCACTCACCCTTAACTAATATGCCAGTGTAACAGGGCATGATGTGCTGTCAAGATGATTTGACAAGCCTGGAAAGTTTCAAACCCACCATCTTACTGCATAAGATATTTTTCATTAATCCATTTCCAAGGAATTATTCAAATATGCTCACTACCCTGTTTGCATAGTTCAGAGGAGCTGGTGAGCACAGCAGCATTACAATGTTTGTTTCCAGCAGCTCAGAGCTGGCAGTGTACACAGAACTACTGGGAGCAAGCAGCGGAGGATCTGTGACTGATTTCCCTTTATTTCCTTGACTCCATATTTTCAGTTTGCATAATAATGCCTCATGGCCATGATCTTGATTAGATCATCTGACTGTTATAAAAATACATGAATACTAATTGCAGAGAAGGTTTTTAATTTGAAACTTGCATTTTTTCAAAATTTGGCATAGAAGTATGAGAGAGCTCCTAGGTTTTCCTCAAGATAAATCACTGAATACTTAATTTGGAAGCACAAACTTTTCTTTGCTGCTGAACACTCTCTCTGCAAGATAAAATGACAGTGAGAAATTCAGCTGAACCTCTTCCTCTATCCTTCGATAAATCTCACCGCTGTTGTTTAATAGTATATAATTACAGATCATGATGGAAGGTAGTGCATGCTCCCACAGCATTAGCCAAACTCAAATGTATCATCACCCAGTACCCACAATTTGTGCCGTGTGTTACTTTTGACCAAGTAATAGCTATTAACATGAAATTATAGGAGCATAGCTATGTCTAATCTCAGGTTGTGAGATGTGAGGAGGCTTCCATATATTAAAGTCTCCTAGATGACCGTACAATGCTATTTATCACACTTGAAGGAGTCTGTTGCTTTCCTGAAGCATTAAACCTGCTCTGTATCCAGGCTGACTATGTAGTACAGATTTTGGTCGTTATATCTAGCAGTTTGAGAAAATGTCAGACATACCTTTGATGTCCTACAACTGCCGTGTGTGTATGTCAGATCTTTCTGTATGGATTTATTCTAGTGGGTGGCAGGCACTGACAAAATGTTTGATGTTGTTCATCTGGAAACCAAAGGGAAACATCAGTTCTTCAGAATATGCACAGAAAATTTTCCAAATAGAAACCAAATGCAAATAGGAGTGGGTTTGCTTTCTTTGCCAGAGGAGCCAACCATGTAAGGATGCTCTAGCAATCAACTTTTGTGGGGTTTTTTTTTGTAGGTATAGAGACATAAGAAGTAAATTCTAAATGCATGTAGGAAGAATAGTGTTATATTCAAATGGAAAGCCAAACCCTTTCTTTCCCTTTTGTGCTGCATGCTTTTCACTCTTAACAATGAAGGATTGCTGGATAATTGTAAAAAATAAATTGTTCAGTGTTTGGAAAGATACAACATTTTGCTTGCTGAATAGATGTCTTATTTGCATTTTGGTTGGCAATAGGAAATTGCATTTGCTTATGAATGGAAATGCAGAGTAATTTGCTCCTTATTCTTGTAGTGGACTGAGCCAGGTAGGGATCTTGTAAATGGGGACAAGAGCTAAAATGGCACGTGTCAGTAGTTTCAGGAAATCAAACCAAAACTTTCCCCAGCCTCAGGCAGAACCTGTCTCTGTCTCAGTAAATCAGCACCTCTGTGAATGACTGTAGTTGTGCAGGGAAATGTGATTTTCATAGGATCATCAGGGATCAGAAGGGACCTCAAAAGATCATCCAGTCCATCTCCCTCCCTGGGAAGAAGTTATAGAGTAGGTCAGCGTTAGAAGGGACCACAGAATCATCCAGTTCCAGCCCCCCTGCCATGGGCAGAGATGCCCCATCTCTGTTGCTTTAGGGTATTTGGGGTTTTTTTGGGGAGCTCTGTTTTATTTTGGGAATGGGAGGAGAGGAAAAGTGTGCCACAGCCTCAGCTATGAAGAAGGAGGGAGAAGACTGTGTTGGCAAACCTTTGTCTGGAAATGTAATGAAAGGTGGTGAACAAAGATGGACCAGAACTGAGAGAGTCCTGGTGTGGAGCAGACCTGGCAGTGGAAGGCACCAGAGTTCTTAAATGGAAGCTGCAACCTGGAGTAACCTGCACTGGAAAGTGGTTTGGAGGTGGCAGTAGCCATGGGAAGACCCTCCTTTGGATAGAGACAAGACTGAGGGAATGTTTCTGGAAGGTGGGGGTGGGATAGCTGTCACCAGGTTGCAGCTTGAAAGGGCTGTCCAGGGTCTATTCACCTGAGGGTGTGTTTGAGCATCTGGAACTTTTGAAAGGGCTCATTTTCTCACCCAGTATTGTCAGTGTGCTCTGTGTGTTGGGAAATGGCATCTTGTTAAAAGTACTTTTTCGCCACCCTAAAGTCCAGTTACCTCTTTTTTTTTTGCCTGTTTAACTCCTGTTTAGATGACCATGCTAAGCTCTCCCTGGTTGTGCTTCAGCTAATTAGCACTTTGCTAATTAGGCTAATTAGTCTCTGTCCCAGACCTGGTCCTTGTACCAACTGGTGATATGTCTAAATAGTTTATAAATGTTTCTTTTTATAAATAGCCTGTGAATTCAGATAGAACCATAGAATCATTCGGGATTGGAAGGAACCTTGAAAAATCATCTAGTCCAGTCCCCCTGCCACAGCAGGATCACCTAGACCAAAAAAGATGCCATTCCACTTATCTCCCTGGACACTCAAGACAGGACAAGGGGTCACAGTCTTAAGCCCCACTGGGGGAGGTTTAGACTTCATATTAGGAAAAGGTTGTTTTTTTACTGTGAAAACTCCATAACCTCTCTGGGCAGCCCATTTCAGTGCTCTGTCACCCTCACTGGGAAGAAGTTTCTTCTCACCTTTATGTGGAACCTCCTCTGTTCCAGATGACACCCTTTGCTCCTTCTCCTGTCATTGGATGACACTGAGCAGAGCCTGGCTCCTTCCTCCTGGTCACCCCTCAGTCTCATTTTTGTCAAGCTAGAGAGACTCAACTCCTTCAGCCTTTCTTCATAAGGGAGATGCTCTACTCCCTTCCTCAACTCTGTGCTGGACTCTCCCAAGCAGCTCTGTGTCCCTCTGGAACTGAGGGGTCCAGAACTGGACACAAAACTCCAGATGTGTTCTCACCAGGGCAGAGTAGAGGGAGAGGAAAACCTCCCTTAATCTGCTAACCAACCCCCTTCTAATCCACCCTAGGATATCATTGGCCTTCTTGGCCACAGGGGTACATTGCTGGCTCATGCTGTGGACTGTGATGTGATCACCCTTCAGTCTTCTCAAAGATAAACACAGTTAAGTAGACTTAATATGTATATTGCATGATATTGTATAGGTCATTGGCAAAGTCCCCTGAATTGGCAAATTCTCTGTGTAGGCTTGTGCTTTTTCATATGGAGCCATGGCTTGCGTCCATCTATCTGAAATGAGGAAATTCTGGCAACTGAGAAAGTGAATGAATATTTTTTAATCTATGTTGTTGGCTGGATACAAGACAAGATGAGCCAATGTCAGTATTACCCTTATAACAAAGCTCTCTGACGGTTCCTTTGTGAGATGTTCTACCTTCCCCTGTAGTTTGGAAGTTTTCCTGGAGCTGGGCAGACAACGAGAGGTCTGCACATGTCAGAAGCTGAGTGTCCAGGATGCAAAGTTAAAGTTAAAGACAAAATTCTCATCTGAAAGCGTATCTACTGCATCACAGTAGTGATGTACTGCGCATGCTGGGGTAGGATTACAAATGTGTTTGTTGCTAGTTATAGATAATTGCATGCTGCATTTTGAACTCACTTTAAATTCACTTCATGCCAGCATAACTGTGCTGAGTGCAACAGCATGGAACCAATCTTTCCTAGTTAATACCAGGTCTCTAGATGTGCAACCATGATTTTAGACTTGTTCTAGGATGGCCTAAGTAGTTATTATCTTTTTGTTTACCAATGTAATAGTTAATATAAATTTTCATAATCTGTATCTTTTGATATCATAAACATCTAAAATAAGAGAGACCTGTGAATAGATATAAAATCATCTTTGTAATAATAAAGTAGGTATTTAAATATTGAGAAAATGAATTATTTATATATATATATATAATTATATATAATATATATATTATATATATTATATATATTATCCTGGTGTCTTAGTTGCTTATTTGGCAAAACACAGAAGCACTATGAAGTTACCGGGTATTTTATTTTCTGGGAACTTTTTCTTTCTAATACAATATGGTATCTGTCAGTGCAAAATCAGATGAGTCGCTGTGTTTCTTAGTAAATGGTAGCGAAAGGTCAGTGGGTAATGAGAATGATCTGTTTTGTTAAATAATTTCCTGTATCATTGCTTTCAATTTCCTTTCCTATCTTTGTAAATAGCTATTTATCCTTAATAACACCATGTGTCAGCTACTTTTGTTATTGTAAGTCTCCACAGCTAATAGTGAGCATCATATTCATGATGGATGTACATTATGATGTTTTAATTATGATCAATGTTTCAGCAGGGTTATGTCTTTCTTCTGCTTCCAGAGGAGTCTGGGTTTGAGCCTAATGATCTGAACTGTTGTGTTTCAGGGAGGTTGAAGAATTATCATCTTTATTCCTAATTTTTAATGATCTGTGAGATTTGGGTTTTTGTATCAATCTTTTCTAAAACTTTTCAACCATCATGACTGAAAACTAGGAAGAATAGCACAAAACCTTGACTAATTTTATTTGCTAAAAATAGACTGAAAGCCACAGTATCCCGTTGTACTGATAGCAGTAGCAGCTTCTAAAGCAAATAAGGAAGTTACTTCCAAAAGAATAAGTTGGTTTTTTTCTCGATTGCAATATGGTACTCTGATAAAAACATATAACACTATTACATTTTGAATTTGGCCCCTTTTCTTTAGCTGATACTCTATCACTTCATTGCTTTTATTGTAAATGTCATTAATGAGACCAGCAGGAGCCTTATGTTATTGTTTGAATGTCTCTTTTTTACGGATTAATTTTGGTAAAAATCAATTCTAATAGTTTTTGCTATTGCTCGTGTGAGTATTTTGCAGGCTGCATTAATTAAGAAAATTGGGCTATAATTACTGCAGTTACCCATATCCTACCAGGTTTCAAAATTACAGAAATAATTATGATCCTAAGAGAGTCAGGCAACTTTTCAAATGCTGCATTATACATGCAACACTAAATGCCATGAAAGACTTGACTAAAATATTAATGCATCTCAGCTGGAAAACCTAATGTGTCTTTCGGTAAAGAGCTTTGCTTGTAGACAGAAATAATTTGGTTGAATTTTCACAAAAGTCTTCACTTTTGATGGTTAGTGTGTTCTGCTTTCCAGCTCCTAAGCCGAGCCATTTGATACCCACAGAGTACAGGTTTCCATGGTAAACACCTAATGTCAACCTCCATTGATTTCTTTGCGTGTATAAACTTGAAAAGCTGGATTCAAATGTGTGTGGAAAAATAAAAGTAATGGAAAAAGGAGAAAAGAACCTGTTCTTAGAAAATTCCATTTCTCAGAACAGTAAATTTTTCAACAATACTGAAAAATGTAGGTGAGCTTAGCAGCCTGAATTCTACTGTATCTACTGTTTTAATATTTTATTTTCTTTCTGTATAATGTCTGCATTTAAAAAAACCCCAAAAAATAACATATGAAAATTATATAAAGACTCTACAATGACATCTGTATTTGCTATTAATCTGTTTGAGCTTTCGGATGGTACTGTGTGAGGCAATTAACTTGTACCGTGGTGTTGGTACAGTCTCAGGTTCTGCAGTAACAGGTTGCTGAAGGAAGGATGCTTGTGGAGCACAGCAGTAAGACCAGCTTCCTTCTTCCAGTGGAGGGTAAAGAGGTGAGAGAGAATGAAAGGAAAGCAGCTGCATGAATGTGTAGCCCCAAGGCAGTGCTCCGTTTGACCTTGTGCATGGTTATCAAAACTGGACACAATATAGAGCCTGTAAGTACCTCTGCTGATATGGCTTTTGTTCATATAACACAAAGGTGATCCCGACACTCAATTCCTAATTAAGATGCTTTATCCATGTGATTGAAAATGTAGGCTGCAGGGCCATGAACTCTGTGCTCTCTCTTTCATCTTATGGAAAGTCTAATAGTGTCAGCTTTCTTCACATTTCTTCCATTACCAGTTGGACTTTATCCGTTTTCTAAAAGATCTGTTTATTCCTAGATTTATTATTTTATGGAGGGCACAGACTTTCCTCCTATTTAACCTTAATCCCAGCCTTGCTAAGGGATTCTTTCCCTCCCCCTTCTATAACTATGTTATTTTTGCGTTCATATGCTATTTTATTTTTGTGTTTGAGCTTTACCTGTTCCATTTTCTAAGACTTTGTAATAGATTCTGACACCTGGCTCCTGACCAGGGCAGTCATCCATAGCCCCTCTGACAGCTTGGTGCCTCCATGGACTTCAGGGGGGAAAGAAAAATAGACTGAAAATAGTTTTTACCCTACTACCGTGTGGCAAATTTGTACATCAATGGTTCATTCAGAAAGGAGGTTATGGAAGATTTAGTGGCAGCTGCAGGTGAGCAAGGTTCAAACTGTTCTCTTAAAGCAGAGTGAACCTTCTTTGTGTCTGTCTGAGGTAAAGTTTTATCTCTTGAATAACTAGGGTTTCTGAAGAACGTGACAACACGTAGCAAGTAGTCACAATTTTGTTATCCCCAAACAATTATTTTTAGAGATAAGGATCAAATATCTCAAGAGATGCAAACAAAAACCAAAAAGGAAACAAGAAACAGCTGACTAAAGCTTAACAACTGAAAGGAATTCAAGGAGGAAGAATATAGAGAGATTCACCCCCCTCGAAACTTCCATATCTTGGAAGTCCATATGCTTTTGGATGTGTTTGTAGTTTATACACAGTGTACACAGTTTGTTAGGGTTGGAAGGGGCCTTCAAAGGCCATCTGGTCCAACCTTTCTGCTCACGCAGGATAGAGGTTACTGAAAAGCATAACCACCTAAAAGCCTAAATCAGCTACACAAAAGCTCATCCATACGAGTCTGAAACATCTCCAAAGGAGTGGACTTCACAACTTCCCTGGGCAACACATTCCAGTGTTTAATAACCCTTACTCTAAAGAGGTCTTTCATCATACTGAGGTGAAACTTCCTGTGTTCAAGCTTGCATCCATTACCCCTTGTTCTGTCTGATGCAGCTGAAAATAGAGTATTCCTTCTTGACTCCCAACCCTCATGTATTTATAGACAGTAACTAAATCCTCTCGTAGCCTTCTTTTGTCCAAACTAAAAAGTCACAATTTTCTTTATCTCTCTTCATAAGGCAGTTGTTCCAGAACCCCGATCATCCTTGTAGTTCTGCTTTGAGCTCTCACAATTAATTCTCTACCTCCTCCTACTGAGGAGACCAGAATGGGACAAAGTGTGACGAGTAGGACTGGAGAGGTGATCATCCATCTGATTTTAGCACTAGCAAAACCTCATCTCAAATACTGTGTTCAGTTTTGAGCACCTCAATACAAGAAGGACATTGAGATGCTTGAATATATCCAAAGGACAATAAGGATAGTGAAGGGCCCGGAGCAGATAAAAGAACTGGGGTTGTTAAGTCTGGAGAAAAGGAACCCTACTTGGAGACATTATTGCTTTCTACAACTACCTGAAAGGAGGTTGTAGAGATGTGGGGGTTGGTCTCTCCTCCCAGGTCACTAGTGATAGAACATAAGGAAGCAGCCTCAAGTTGTGCCAAGATTGTACATTAGGGGAAAATTCTTCACTGAAAGAGTCATCAGAAATGGGCTGTCCAGGAAAGTGGTGGGAGCTCCATTGCTGGAGGTGATGAAAACACTAGCACCTGCAAGCACGGTTTAGTGGGCTTGGTGGCCTTGGGTTGACTGTTGGAATTGACAATCTTGGGGGTGTCTTCCAGTCCTAATGATTCTATGAAATAGGTCTTATTGGAGAGTCAATTTACAGAAACTCCTTGAGAATGAACTAAAATTGCTGCTTAGCACTTTTGTGTGCTAACACATAGCCTTCTAGAAAATTGCCTCATTCTGAAGTTGCTCATCTATTCTCATCCACTTTTTCATTTCTTAGCTTTTCACGTTGTTTATTGTTTTTGTGGTTTATGGCTTCTTTTTCTTCATTAGCTCTTATTGCAAAGTGGCAGCCCTTCCTCCCCTCCCGACCAAGCAGTTCAGAATTGCCCCACATTTTGGTTGTGAGTGGGAGTTTTACTACTCACACTGAACAGTTACAGCACACTTACAGGTTTACATTCCTGACAGGAGCTGCTGATGTAAGAGAACTCTAAGGTCTTAGTGACAGACTTTGCATTATAAAAAGGTTGTTACGATGCATAAGCAATGGAATGAATCACATTGCAAGCAATATGCTGAATTTAAAGTATGAAGATGTTAAATGAAGTATTTTTTTTATGACTGAAAAGGCAAAAAAAGTAAGATCTCTTAAACCTCTGAGATTAAGTACTAAGAAAATTAATTAGGCTGGAAAAAAAACCCATATGTGTTTGCAGTTTCTGTTTTGTGTAGCTAATGACTTGAGTAACCTAAATAATGTTGGCATTATCAAACTGGATTAGCAAAGGTATATGCTAGCCTGACTGTTCAGCATGTCTGCAGTGATGAATGTAAACATCCTGTAGGGAAAGGCTGAATTTGCAAAGGCTTCGAATTGCGTTGTAGAGCAGGACAGAACTTTTCAGTATGTCTGATCACCTAAGATAAAGTCTAATGAACATGATTTTCTAGTTCCTTAGACAGACATAACTGTTCTTTTGGTAAGCGTTTGTGGAAAGGATGCTTAATAAGTTAATCACTAAACAAAAGAGCATGGTTTGCTGAAATATAAACATGAAATTCAAAGACATAAAGGAATATTTTCTGTCTCTACCTACTATTTGATAAAAACATCACTTGGATCACTTTCTTCAAGCCATGAGAAGACTGCTTGTAGAAGTGAGTGGAAAAAATGAGGAAGAATTCTACTTTTCACATGTCTTCCTACAGAAATATTACTGAGTTGACATTTCTGGAGCCAGATGAGAGTAAACTATAGCCTGTTGGGTGGGGCATGCACTAAGAGTTGGAAAGCTGTATTATCCTTCTGTACTTGATTCAAACAAGGAATACAAACAAATTTCTACACCACTTGATGCAAATGAAATACATAGCAGGCTACAGAACTAATATCTGTTTAACCAGAGGAGTACAGATGATTTGTGTCAGGTAGAAAAACTGTAAAAAGCTATTACTGTTAAGTATGGTCATTATTTAAGAAAGTCATTATTTAATAAAATGGATTTCAATGCTTAACTCCAAGAACATCTGAATCTGAAACTCATAGTGATTAAATGCTATGAGATTAGTGAGACAGTGAAGGCTTGTATTCCCGAAATAAAAATAAACTAAAGCCAGTAAATAAAGCACCAACTAGATTTGAAATTTACAGGAAACACTTTTTAGAACAAAATGCTAAACTCTCTTGGCAACTCACTATAGTTTATTGGTGATGAAGAAAGGGGATTCTGCAAGAAAAGTATGACATTATTTTTTGAGTGAGTTAACTGTAAGATTGACAACATAGAGTATTAATAAGGACAATTGAGTAGCTTAATGGTACAGAAAAGACCTTGAATCAGCCTTGACGCTGATGAACTTTTTTCTTAGGTATTCTGTGTTCTCTCATCGTGATTTTTAGGCAGGACCATACTTCTGTACTGAAGGTATTTTCAATATTTTGGATTAATCAAATTATTTTCTTGTATGAGCTTTTTCCTGAATCGTGTGTTGAACTGCATTTGTCATGCATCAAAAACTTCTTGACAGCTTAATTCACCGCACAAAGCCACTTAGACATGCTTGTACCCTCTGTAGACTTAGTCTTTGAGTTTGCCCAGGAGTTCTTTTTTCATTCACGCAGGTCTCCTGGTGTTTTACCCTTTCTGTTTGTTGAGATGCATTGCTCCTGTGCTTGAAGAAGGTGAATGACCCATGAATACCAAACAGCTTTCATGGGTTCCTCTTCCCTCCAGGACTTTATCCTGTGGTACACTACTAAGTAGCTCCTTGAATAGACAAAAATCCCTTCTCCTGAAGTCTGCAATAGTGAGCTTACCCAACAAGCTCTCCTTGTTATATCTGCATTGGTTTCTGTAGTCTACTGGAATGTTATTTCCCTTATCTTAAAATTAAGCATGAGAATATAACTAATTGACCTGGGAGAAAGAAAAGAATTCAGTTATCTTTTTTATCTAGATACCTAGGAAATCCTTGGCCTAAGAGACATCAGTTACAATGCTAACTGTAGGAGCAGCAGATGATGACAGCATTAGTCCATTTTTTCACTGTAATAAGACCCTTAGCAAACTTTTTCTTGAAAATATTAATAAATCTATTGTATGAATCTGTCATGACATAATACCTTACCGTACCATCAGAAAGTTTTAATCTTTTCCTTCCCTCATTCATTACTTATATAGGCTTTAACCTTTCCAACATCCCTTGAGTTAACTTGCAGTACAGGTTTTTCTACAATGATTTATGTATTACATTATGAAATATTCATAATAAAGTGCATTTTTAGTCAAATAATCCCCCTAAGTCATTTTAATTTGCCCTTTTCTATAGTTGTGGGTTTTTAAAAGAAGTTTATGCCATTTTATTCACTGATGAAACGCAACCACTTTGAAAGTACTTAATTTTAGTAATGAGTCAAATATGCATAAGTAAAAAGTTTGAAAGCTTAGAAATAAAGTAAATAAAGTATTTTCCCATCACCACATGATTTCTTATCAAGAAGTAATAACATATTTTTATCTACAATCCACCATCTTTCTGAATTGAGACACATGGCCAAGATCATGGTCGCTTGTGCCTGGAGGCTTGAAGATTTCAGCTGTGCTGGGGTCTGGCATGTCTGTGTCTCCTTTCTGCAAGACACTATGTAATTCCATCTCTGCTTCTACCTGCTTCGAAACTGTGGGTCTGTTTCCTTTCTTTTGGTAAAAAGCCTTGAAGTGAAATGAAGAAGCAGTCATTATAAGTACAGACTATCTATCTAGTGATCTGTTTACTTTCAGTATCTGATTGTTACTGGTTTGTGGAATGTTTTGACACACTTGTATTCTTAGCCAGAAATGAGATTGATTGTGATGAGGTCATTCATAAAAATGAAATAAAAAATGTTGAGTGAAAGCAGGTTTTACAAGTTTTAATTTAAATTTTCATTTTCACTATCTTATTATGGCAGCAGTAGTGTAAAATATGACCCATGAGGTGTAATTTCCATTAGGATTGATGTTTACTATTACACATTTATAAAATGCTTTTATTATTGTTCCACACAAATTATTGAAAGCTTTGAAATTTCACATTTTAGATTTTTTTGGCATTAACATCTCTAAAAGATAATTCATGGTATCTGGTAATGTCCAGACCAACTGACACAGAGAAGAAATAATTGCAGCTAGAGGAATTATTTTCATATTGTCAATTGCCACACATAACCAATGAAAACCAAAACTAAAATGTGAAAATTCTAATGAAATTAGTAGTATAGTATTTACCTATAACTCATTATCATTAATATGTTGCAGGGGGTAGATTTTAAATAATAAAATCACAGAATGGCTTGAACTGGAAGATAGTTTGAAGATCATCTGTCTCCAGCCCCACTGCCATGGGCAGAGACAACTCTTACTAGACCCAGATCACAAAGCCCCATCTGAGCCAGTCTTAAACACGTCCAGTGATGAATTTCTAATGTCTAATCTAAATCTTCCTTTCAGCTTGAAGCTGAAGTGTCCTCATCCTATCACTACATGCCCTTGTAAAAAATACCCATCCCAGCTTTCCCGTAGGCTCTCTTCAGATACTGAAGACTGCAATGCAGTCTCCCTGCTCCAGCCTGAACAAACAGCATCAACTCTTTCAGCTTGTCATCCTAGGAGGGCTGTTCCAGCACCAGTCATCTTCATGGCCTTCCTATGGACTCACTCCAACAGTTCCATGCTCTTCTTGTGTTGAGGGCTCCAGAGCTGGATGCAATACTCCAGGTGGGATGTCATGAGAACAGAGTAGTGGGGGAGAATCAGCTTGCTTGCCCTGCTGGCCAAGCTTCTTCTGCTGCAACCCAGGATACTGTTGGCCTTCTGTGTTGCACTCTTACATTGTTGGCTCATGTCCAGCCTTTCATCGCCCAGCACCCCCAAGTACTTCTCTGCAGGACTGTTCTCAATAAACATTCCACCCAGCCTGCATCTGTATTTGAGAGTGTCCCAATCCAGATGCAGGACCTTGTCCTTGTTGAACTTCATGATGTTGCCCAGGGCTCACCCCTCCATCTTGTCCAAGCCCCTCAGTGACATCCTGACCCTCTACCATGTCCATTGCACCACAACAGCAACCTTGCTGCTGGTGTTGTCAGTATTCTACTCTCTGAAACAAAGTATTTACCTAATAAGAGATATAGTTTCTTGTCTTAATTCACCAGAAAAAAATTCTATAAGTAAAATGATAGATGTGTTCATCTGGAGAGAAAATTCACTAGTAAAATGTGAAAAGGAATTGATGAAACTGCAGCTTTCCTATGTAGCAGTTTATGATACCGTTTAAATCTGGAAAAAGACAATTTGAATACATAAAACTATTTATTTTTAATTAGGAAAATATGTAAAGGCGAGAAGGAGGCATATCCATATTATATTTCATCTCAAACACTTTTTTAAATGCAACGATGTTAATATTGTCTTGAATAAAGGGAACATTAATGTCTAAGCATGGCAAGCTGACTCATTTTTGAGTCAGAAAATCCAGGTGGGTTTTTTTAATCTTCAGACTCCTGGAGATAATTAGATGCTTGACAATCAGTGAAAGATACTTTAATATTCAAGGTTTATCTCACTGCTAGCAGTCTATTATCCTTGCTGCCAATATACTCAGACAGTTCTAGTCAGAGTTATGATTTTTTCAGAGAGAAGAAACCTCCCTTGTTTATCTGTTTGTGAGTGAAGAAAGTCAAGAAGGCAATGGCATCCTTGTGTGGACTAGAAGAGGGGTGGTTAGTAGATCAAGAGAGGTTGTATTTCCCCTCTACTTTGCCCTAGTGAGACCACATCTAGAATACTTTGTCCAGTTCTGGACCCCTCAGTTCCAGGACACAGAACTGCTTGAGATAGTCTAGCACAGAGCCACAAAGATGATGAATGGGGGAGAGAATCTCCCTGATGAAGGAAGAGTGAGGAAGTTGGAACTTTTTAGCTTGAAAAAAAGGAGACAGAGAGGTGACCTCATTAATTTTTTTTATGTAAAGTGTGGATGTCAAGAGGAAAGAGCCAGATTCTTTTTAGTGGCATCCAGGGACAAGGGGCAATGGGTATAAGATGGAACATAGGAGGTCCCACATAAAGATGAGAAGAAACTTCTTCCCAGGGAGGGTGACAGAGCACTGGAAGGGGCTGCCCAGACAGGTTGTGGATTCTCCTTCTCTGGAGAGATTTAAAACCTGCCTGGATATGTTCCTGTGCAACTTGGTCTAGGTGATCCTGTTGTGGCAGGGGATTGGACTGGATAGTCATTTGAAGTCTCTTCCAATCCCTTAAAATTCTGTGATTCCATGTTATGTGATATCAATACTGTAAAGTAGTTTCAATTAGAAACTAAGGAATTTCATATGACTCTTTTGTAACACAATATGTTTGAATTATAACCCAATATTAATTATGAGTCTAGAAGAACTATACTGGCTTACTGCATTTAGCATTTTGAAATAAGTTATTAATTTCTAATTAATTTCTAATTAATTTCTAGCTTTTTCAATCCAACATGCTGTCTGCTCTTTTATTTGCCATTATGAGGAACAGCAAGACTGTCAGAAATTGGTGTTATATTTTCTGCTGTATTATTTTGATTTGGGTTTTTTGTGGTTTTGGGTTTTTTTAACCTGAAATACTTTTACCGTTAAAGATGAGGTGCTGCTGTATGCCTTAATTATTTCTGCAGTGTAGAATCCTACTCTTGGTTGTTTTAAACTACTTTGCTTTGTTCCTTTCTACCAGTGACATAAGAAAAGCTGAATTTGACCAAGTTAATTTTGAAAAGTTTAATCACAGAGTAAAACAAATGGATTAAATACACATTTCTTAATAATATGTTTCTGAAAAAGATTAACTTATCAAAAATACACTGCTGTCATCATCACTCTTATGCTGTCACCGTGATGTATCCGAACAAGTGAGGCCAAAATGTATTTGTTTTTATGTTTGTAGATGGTCTGAAGTTGTTTAACATAAAACAATAACAAGATTTCATCTGTATTTTTCTTCAGTAGGGTTTTTTTTTGATTTTAATGATTGACAGCAATGCTGCTTCCCTTGAAGGTAGAAAAACTGTATTTTATGAAAATATTTGTATACACACAGTATAATAAGCTTTTGGGTGGGATTCAGACTGACTTTGTTTTCTGGTCCAGTGTAAATGCTTAGCTTCTCCCTATGTGGAATAGAGAGATTCTCATTTGATAGTGAACGTCTATCATACTAACATTTGGAAGGAAGGATGGAGACATCCAAGGACTTGTTTCTATTCACTGATCATCACTACAAAGGGTGTTACTCCCTTTTTAAGCTTTTCTTTTGGGAAGTAAGGGCATATGTGCATGTGTTTTACTTTCTCTACTCTTTGAATGCAAAACTGTGTTTGACAATCCTGTTCTTTCTCTTTATACAAAATATATTTCTGTGATAATCTTAAACATATCATGGAATCATTAGGGATCAGAAGGGACCTCGAGAGATCATCTAGTCCAATTCCCCTGTCACAGCAGGACATATCTAATATCAATACAAATTGCAGACCTTTAAAGTATGTTGAGATCTTACACCTCTCATGTATGCATGTAGAGTAAAAACCTAAGAAATCAGCATGCAAAGTACTGGTAGTTTTCTAGGCAAGTCTGTCATTAACCAGCACAGCCTCTGGAGTTAAGCACCAGGCTGTAAATACTAATTCAGCACAATTTATTGTCTATCATCACATTCTCCTTGAAGTGAAAGAAAAGCGTAGTAAAAATCATAAAAATAATTATGATTCTGCATCACTCTAACACACAGAATTCCGTGGGGGTATAACATTCATATTCTGGTTATTTGTTATGCTTGAAGCATGCTCTCCCTGTTTCTCCTTTTACATATAAACAATATAATCTGCATTTACTCCCTTTATTTTTTAACTTTGTAGTTGAATTAAGCTTCGGAAATTCCTTCAAAATTCATAGGGTAAAGTGGAAGCCTTTTTCTAAGACTCCTATCTTGTTTTAAACTAGTGTTTTGGGAGAAGGAATATTTAAAGATGTTTTTGGAAACGTACTGGTATTTCAGTACCAGCAAAAGCATAGCAATTATATTTATTATGTTCTCTAATGTGGGTTCTAAAATATTACAGTCCTTGTGGAAAGCTCTATTAAGCTTTTATAACTAAATAAGTAGATGGATGAATACATCATTGCCTAGGCAAATTATCGAATCCCTCGCTACTGGAAGAGTTCTGATCCTCCTTCTGTTTGAGGTAGGAAAATTCTGCTTCAGAACGAGAACACTAGTCATCATAAACCATATTTAACACATTTGAAACTATGCTGAAATGACTGTAGAAGCCGTAAAAGACATGAAAATGTTTTCCAAAATGTACTTACACTTTCAATGTAATTATTACTTATCCTTGTTTCTATAACACAAGTTTTTCTCCAGTGGATGATTTTATAGCAAGGATATTTTTTTTTCAGTAGATTTTCATATAGAGGGATGTTGTAATCCAACAAATTATTGTTTCTTGGGAATTTGTTTTGGGTATTTATTTTAACGTTTCTGTTGCAAATGTATTTGTTGTGGTTGTCTGGACTATTGCTTTAGCTACTGTTCTAAACTGCTTAAAATGTAACTTGCAGAAAGGCGTTTGAAAATGCAGCTATTTCCTTAAGGTTCTTCTTTTTAGACAATTTTATATTTCTTCATGTGGAGAGATGTCAATCATTTTAATATTAATGACTATCTGCTGTGTCAGGGCATAGATTGGAGCAAAGAAATGAATGAGCAGAGAATTTCATGAATATGCAAGTAACAGATATTGCAGCTTACACAAAAAAAACCCCAAAGCTTATTTGAGTCTAATCTTATTTTCCTTAGTAAAATTCTGTTCAAAACCAAGATACATATATTTAAATGCCCAAGTATGAGCTGTAGTTGTAAGAGTACTATGCAGTTTACACTAGTGGTTGCTCCCTCAGGACAGGTTCAGCAGCTTTAACATCAGTGTTAAATACTGGTTTAAATGCCTTTGGGTGATGCCTCCAATTGCCATCAGTCTTTACAGAAGGATCTAGGTCTCTTTAAGACCCTTTTGTGTCATGGCACTTGCACTTAGAGGTAGCCTCCATAAAGTTGTTTTGCTGACTAGTTTTTAGAGGTAGAATTTAGTTGTCTAAATTGGAGTATCACAAATATCTCACTTGACTGCAACACATGTCGTGGACAGGACTGCTGGGTTCCCACAGATGTGTATCCATACATATCTTTGTCATACAAATTCATACTTTTAATGTTTTTTTCTCTTTTTTTTTTGGAAATCTTTCTTCAGGGAAATAATCTGATAACTTGAGTTTAACCCAAGTTTTTATTCATGGTTTTTGATGTATCAATGGCTTTTGGTTTTTATCGCTTGGTTATACTTCTTTCTGCTTGTTTCTGACTCGCTATTGTGACACCTCCATAAATCCTTGCCTAGGAGAGATTATCATCATGCAGTTCTAAAGGGTTCATTTCTGTTGGAGATTAGAAGACAAGGGAAAGTAGAAAGGGAATTAGAAAATGTATCAACAGTCTACACTGACTGTTTTACGCTCAATGTCTTGTTTATGGGCAAAGAAAGAGACCAACTTATAAGTCAAGAAAAGATTGTTAGCAGAATTCCAATTTTTACAGGATTCCTTATTAATCAAAATTTGAGTATTACATAAAAAGAAAGAACACACTTCTACACAGTAAAAGCTTTAATGATAGTAACAATACCATTACAATTATAATTTACATATTCAGTTTCTATCCCTTGTCCTAGCAATAAATCTATCTTCTGTTGTTCTAAGTGTTGAAGTCAATAGTTGTCAGCACTTGGAGATCTTTACTTAGTTCATATTGGCCTTTTATTCTTTCGTACTTGGCATCACTTTTGTATTATCTAGTGCACATTTCTTTATTTGCTCTTTATTTTGCTGCATCTTGACTTTCCATCTGGACTTACCATGCATAACATCTTGTACATATGTCACTATTACATTGTTCTTTTTATTACCATAGAATCATAGAATGGTTTAGGTTGGAAGTCTTTAGACTCTTTAGAGGCAGAGTTCTAACCTTCTTGCCATGAGCAAGGACACTGCTCACTAGACCAGGTTGCCCACTCGAGCCTGGCTTGGAACAGCTTCCAGGGAGGGAGACATCCACAGCATCCCTGGGCAACCTGTTCCTGTGCCTTACCATACCCATGGTGAGGAACTTCTTCCTGAGATCTAATCTAAGTCTACCCTCTTTTACACTAAATCCAATCTCCCTTATCCTATCACCAGAGACTCTCCTTAAAAAATCCTTCCTCAAACCAGCTTTGTCCAGCTTAAAATTAGGCCGTGCTAATTCATCTCTGCTGATTCAATGCCTATGCATCTTCTTGCCATATCCTGTGTCTCCACTTCCCAAAGTCACAGCTGTGACACCAGACCTATATTTCTCAGTACAGCATAATTTTGTTAGTCATAAAACCATAGTGGAATTCCTACATAAAGCATTAATTAACCATAGTCATCAGTTATTAAAAAGAACAGTGTTTACTGGTATATTAGACAGTTCAAGAAATGTTAAGACAGAAAAACCTGTCATTCCTGATGCCTTACAAACTCTGTATGTAGCATGTGAGCCTTTTATTTATATACATATTTATTTGTATGCATACATATTTATTTACATACATATTTATTTATATACATATATAAAAATATTTATATTTAATTTATGTTGATGAAAGATGGAGTCTTGTAAACCTTGAATTCATAGCTATTCTGTAGGCAAATGCAATAGAGGTTGCATCCGGGGAGACTCAACAGAAGTCATTCTGGTTAGTGCATTAGATAACTCAGGAGACTGAGAAGTCTAGACAATATTTAGTCATAAACAATGACATATTTATACTGGGAAAACAACACCCTCTGCTTCAAGCTTGCCCAGAAAATTCTGATCCGATATTTCACATTTGGAAAGTGTAAAGACGAATGGAGAAAGGTTTAACTGCATCTATGAGTAGCCAGATGATTTATACAGGAATTATTTATTCCAGTGGTAATTCAGCTTCTGTTTCATTGCTCTGCACTCTCCATTTTTCTGAGAAATCAGAACTAACTGCTTTGCACGAATAATTCAACAGTTACCTTAATCTGGTTTATATGTCTTTTCCTTTAAGGAAACAGCTGTGATTTTTTCCCTGTTCAACAGTAAAGCTGTTGAAGAGTGTTTTAAAACACTGAAAAAGCATTTTCTTATTCTTTATTAATTAGTGGGACCCATGGCTTTTCTCAAGCAGCTGAATCTTCTTTTGCAGAAGGATATTATGTTGGAAGATATTCCTTGTCGCCATTAACTCTGCTGTTAAACTAAAAAATTAATACAATCAAGAAAGTCTTTCAGGAAAAAATTGCATAGTGGTTTTCTGGAAATCATGTTTATCCTATAAAGTATTTCACGCTGGCCTTTTAACATCCCCAAGACTATTGTCTAACTACATGAATTTAAAATTAGATATTCCCATGTGGAGGAATCTGCTTTATTTACCTATAATTTTGTGTTCCTGACTTCTGAATGTAGTATGTGTGTGTAATGAACAATGAAATACAAGTGTAAGCAGCTATATTGATCTAGACAAAATAAAACCAGGTGAATAGTGGATGTGGTCTTTTTTACTTAAGTAAAGCATTTGACACAGTCTCACATGGCATACTTGCAGCAAAACTGAGGCAGCGTGGACTGGATGGTTGGGTAGTGATGTAGATTGTGAACTGGCTGCAGGAAAGAAGCCAGAGAGTAGTGGTCAATGGGACAGTCTAGCTGGAGGCCTGTATCTAGTGAAGTCCCCTAAGGACCAGTAATGGGACCAGTCCTCTTCAATCTATTCAGTAATGACTTGGATGAGGGATTGGGGTGCACTGTCAGCAAGGGATCGGAAGGGACCTCGAAAGATCATCCAGTCCAATCCCCATGCCACAGCAGGATCACCTAGACCAAGTCACACAGGAACATATCTAGGCGGGTCTGGAACGTCTCCAGAGAAGGAGACTCCACAACCCCTCTGGGCAGCCTGTTCCAGCGCTCTGCTACCCTCACTGTGAAGAAGTTCCTTCTGATATTGATATGGAACGTCCTCTGTTCCAGCTGGCACCCAGTTATGTAAGAACATGTGATGAATATTTGTACATATTTGTGTTGGGATTTTTAAGTTGTCTGCATTGAATGCATTTGGGGTTTTTTTCCCCAAATTGAGTAAGTTTTGTAGTTTTCCTGTGATTTATTAGTGGGTTTTGAACACCCCTTGTTTTGTTTTTGTTTTAGTCCATTAGCACATTAACTACATTAGATGGTTAATCTTGTCTTGGATCTGATCAACTGATGACACAGGCTCTATCAGTGTTTGAAACACTGCAAATGAAATACTATACAGGAGGTATTAAGAAGCACTTGATGCTTCTGTGAAGACATGTACTGCGCATACATAAACAAGATGAGCATCTTGTGACTATTATTATCAGACATTTTTAGTGTTGTTAAGTGAGTGCAGCATCTGTTGAGTAGCCATTAATTGTTATGTAATTAATACCTTGGATTTAAAGTTTAATATTATTCTAAAGCCACTTTATTATTCTGTGCTGCAGCTCACTTCAGGCTCATTTATTTTCATGTCTGCATTCTTTGAGAATGTCAGATTTGTTTATTCAGAGTAGATAAATCTGCCATGTGGTAAATGATAAAAGGGAGATGGTCAAGTGTGTTATGTTTCTAACCCCCTGTGTCCTGTCAAAATGATTGTAAAAATGCATGATATATTTTGAAAGAAAAAGAATAATGTGTTGTTTTTTTCTGTGGAACACTTATGAATTCTATATAGAATACTATTAGCCTGGAAATTGGATATGCCACTGTATTATTCTGAAATGAGTTTTTTGAATATAATGTTCTACATAAAAAGAAGAATGCTATTTATCATGATATTTGGCATTTAAATAGAACTTTTCTGAGTCTGTAAGCATTTGATTAACATTTATTAAGCAAAGCACATGACACATTCTTTGAGGTAAGCAATCCTCTTTCGATTAAATTAAGTAAAAAAGGGATTAGGCGGTTAGTCAGAAGTATCATCTACCTTTCCTAAACTTCCTGCTTTGAGACCATGTCCCTTTATTTCTTGAAAGTGAATAGCATGTTTGAGCAAGGTGAAGCAAAGTTAATCTGACGTTAACATTGGTCATGTCAATAAGTAATATATCAGGAAACATTTAGTTTCTCAGTTTATGGTTTCGGTGCTTTGGGGTTTTTTTGCTCTACTGTATAAAATAAATTACCCTTTTAACTCTTGATAGTCTGGTAGATGGTGATCTTCTATACCTGTAGTAATAAGGTAACACTGAAAAGCAAGTTTCTTTAGTTCAAGACATTTCTTAATATATATATATATAAATATAGGGCTTCATGATATTTATACATGCTTGCATTTAGAACAGTACATAGCTAGTGAAACATAAAGTGTTTAGATAAACCTATTTAATTTAACATAAGCAGCTCTAACTAAAAAGCAAAAATAGCTCTAACTAAAAGGCTCTAATGATTCCTAGATCTTCCCAATAAAGATTTGAAGAACTTAGTGGCAATCATCCCTCAAATTTGTTTGAAATCCTGATAAAGGATTTCTAATGATAAACCTTTAAAAATAAAAAGGTGACTGTTGTGATACCTTTTCCTCTTGAGGCTGAATTTATCCTTGATGTCTTTAGTACTTCTGATTGACCAGATGCCAGAGTGCCACGTTACTTAAAAAAAATCCCACCAGATTTTACATTTCACATTTGTGTTGTAAAATACGCCGTAACCCAAACTGGTTTGGAACTACACTACTTTGAAAGTGACAAGCAGCTGTATTTCTGTAGTTTCCTATGAAGGTAACATGTGCTTTAGGTCCCTCAAAAACAGGAGCAAAATAAATCCACTGTAGTTCATACTGCAGTGATGAAAATATTGAGATGAATTAGTAGAATTGGCTCATAAAATTTGTGCTTGCCTAAAACCCACATTTTTCAATCAACTGATAATAAAAAATAAACATGAAAATTTTTTATCTAATATTCAGAATGAGTTATAAGAAGCTAAGTTTTTCTTATGCTAATAAATCTACTAATTCATACTAAGGCTTGTATTTAGATGCACAGGATTATAGACTAGAGCTTCAGAACTTCATGGAACCATGTCCATCCATATTCAAAAAGTCCTGCAGAGTCTTAGACATTATGGGTTTTTCTAGAAGGACGTTAAGAATCCTCTTTCAATTTTCTTGTACCAAGCTGTGACACCAAATTATTGGGGGATTTTCCTTCATGCTGAGTAGATGTGAAAAAACCTGCTAAGATGAACAGTTCAACACAGCCACCTAGATGTTAAAAAAAAAATAGTAACTTGAATGTAATCCACAAACAAGTAGTTTGACTACCACACCACCAGGCAGTGTGGTGTGGTTGACAAGGAAGGTGTGGAAGGAATTGAGGACAGCCCTCAGTACTGCATTCAGTTTTGGCCCTGCTGGACAAAAATGATGCAGATAGACTGGAGAGGGTCCAGAGAAGGGTGACCAGGATGATTGGGGACTGAAAGACCACTCATATGAACAAAAGCTGAGAGAACTGGATCTGTTCAGCCTTAGGTTGGACTGGATGATCTTTAAGGTCTTTTCCAACCTTATCATTGCTGAGAAAAGAAGGAGTAGATGGTCCTTATTGCAATGTTCCAGTCCATCAAGTTCCATCCAGAAGAATGGAGACTCCCTTTTCACAAAGACTCATGTAGAGAAGACAAGGGGGAATGGTTACAAGTTGCTCCAGGAGAGATTCCAACTGGATTTTAGAGAAAAGTTTTTCACACTGAGAGCTGTAAGACAGTGGAATGGTCTTCCAAGGGAAGTGGAGGATTGCTCAGCTGTAGACAATGTTAAGGCTCAGCTTGATAGGGTTCTGGGCCAGCTCATTACAACTGGATCCTGCTTTAAGAGGTTGGACTAGATGATCCCTGAGGTCCCTTCCAACCCACAAACCTGTGAACGTGTGACACACGAACACATTACTGGCTCATGTTCAACTTGATTTCCACCTGGAACCTCAGATCTTTTTCTGCCGAACTCCTTCCAAGGCAGTCAGACCCCAACATTTATTGGTGCATAGGGTTGTTCTTCTTCTGGTGCAGGACATTATACATTGTTGAATTTCATGAGGTTACTCAGTCATTTTCTCCAGCCTGTTGAGGTTCCACTGAATGGCAGTAAAAGCCTCAGATATATCATGTGAGTGATAGGAGTGGTAGTTTGGTGTCATCTACTTGCTTAGGCATTGTCAACACCAAAGGATGCAGAGGACTCTGGGCTCTTGCACCTGGAGTACCTTCTCCTGCTCTTACTTTTTTCACTGTTGTACTCTAATTTTTCTCACTCTCCGTCACAGTTGCTGTGCTTTACAGATATATCCAGTCCAAAGTTTATTTCAAATAAATTTAAAAAATTGTATTTCTGTCTTCAAAAAGATTATTTGATGAAATCTTATGTGATTTACAACAGTCAGCAATCAAAGAGTAGGCACGTGGTTTCATTTTGTTTCTTTACGTTGAATTCTGTTAGAATTAAGACAAAATATAGATGTTAGCAGTTTGCTTTATTTAATAGACTGCAGATATATATACATCTTTAACAGTTTCTACTATTGAAAGAGATTAGCAATTATCTAAGGGTAAATTAAACACAGGGGTAATTCTATAGAATTTAGCTAACTGGATTGCTTTTATCACTGTTTCTCCTCTTCGTTTTTATTTCTTTGAATATTGTTCTGAGTAGTTCATACAAGATGCCCAATTTTCCATACTAGAAGAGCAAACACGTATTTCTGAGAAAGTAAGAAGGATTAACTTGTCCACTGGAGATTTAAACATTTTTTTTTCATAAAAACAATTCTTTTTTTTCTCTATCCCTGTCGGAAAAATCTCATAGACTCTCTAATCTTGGTACTGCAGGCATGTTTGGCCTCTCTGTTGCCGAAATATTGCGCTGATCATGTTTAATGTTTTACTTTTGCAAAGGTGGTTTTTGTCTATGTTGGAGAGTAATATCCAGCATAAAGGTCATGACTTGTGAAGATACATGAAGTGAAGTGACTGGCACAAAACAGTAGGTAGCAAAGCATTGTACAATTCAGTGAGCAACAAGGTCAGTTACTTCATATCTACTTGTAGTTCAGCACAGCTGGACTGAAAAAAATCGCAGTGCCTGACTGGCATTCTGCAGCAGTCTAATGCAGAGTAATAATGGAGTTTAAATCACTGGTTTACCAAAAAGTGTCACTCTGAGTGGGCAAGCATAGAAATGATAAGCAAGCTGTCTGTCAGAAAAGCATTACAAAAAGAACAGGAAAGTACCAGTAGAGCAGAAAAGCAAGAAAATAGCAGACAGCTCATTGCTTGTTAAACTATGGCCCTGCCACCCTAGTTTTCCATACTATTTTTAATCTTAAAACTAACTGGTCAGACTATTAGGGGAATTCCTTACTAGTCAAACACTGCTGGTAGCTTTATACAAAGCTAAATTGCCTCAATAAACAATTTCCAATAGTCACCATTTGAGTTCAGAAGTTCAGTTGTGCTAGTAAAGTCCGTTAGAATAAACAAGGGTTATGATCATCTGTGCTACTTCAAGTACTACATTTCACTAGAAAAGAACTCGAACAGTAAAGTTTAACTCCCAAAATGCATAAGAAACAGCAGGACTTTAATAAGGAGAAAGGTAACTAGAAAGGAATAGAAGAAAGTCAAAGAGAAATTTGATGTGTATTGGTAACTAAGCTCACAGTGTGTCTTTAGAGTCGTTATACTAAGATTAATCTGTCAGTAGAGACCCATGTCCTTTCACAGGCTGCAGGTTTAGAAAGTTGTCAGGAATTGGTACAGAAGTACAATGCATTTGAGATGTTCTTCCTAAATTATTAAATCCACTGCTAAAGGCATTATAATGTCTGTATGCAAAGAAAGTCATTTTAGAACTGGGACAATATTTCTATATGTTTAGAATTACATGAAATAGATTAAGTAAGATGAGATAACCTCCTTAGTATCAAGAAAAGTCCTGTAATTTAATGGTTATTAGGTCTTCATATTCAGTTTAGGATACAACCTCAGGTTTATTTGGCCAGAAAAAAAGGAAATGAAATTGTTAATGGTTTTCATTATATCATTTGTACTGTCTAGGTTTAATACATTTTTAGTGGTGACTCCAAAACATAAATACAGCGATAAGACTGGGAAAACTATGTTTCCTTTCAATTCTGTTTCCCTGTCCAACTCGTAGAAGTCTGAAAAGTTGTATGAGATCTTAATGAAATTTACACTTTCTTCATAGGATTCCAAATTTTCTCCAGGCTAGACATCCCTTAAAACATCCTCTCTGGATTGTCATTCCATTAGAGTTTCCAGTCATCCCATCTTGTATGGGATTTCTTTGTTGCATGTTTAAACATTGGGTGCCTTATTGCAACCACGTCGCAGAGCACTGGCTTTTTTAATATTGCAGGTGAAGTCATTAGATGGAGAAAAGTCTTGTCACCTATGATTCTGTCTTACTATTCACATCACTGTCCAGCTGTTTCGCTATATGAGCTGGGAAGCAGAAGTAGGAATGCCAAAAGCAGGTGACGGAAGGATAAAGATGGAAATAAAAAGTGCATCTGATGGCAGGAAGCTTTTGTTGCTCTTTGTATTCAATTAAAGTGGCAGCAGTGAGTGCACACATTAGAAGCTAGGCTTCTGGCTATTTTCAATAGGAAATCCTGCAAACAGATTTCCATTTTATGCCTAACTTAGAAAAGAAACTTTTCCCCTCAAACATAAAAATGTGAGATAAATTCTGTGGATCATAGAGGATTATTTCTAAAAAACATTTTCAATTTAACCAGTATAAATTTTCTGGTATTTTAGTATGAGTTATCTCATAGTAAAAGCAGGGTAAATGCCAGATCATCCATCAGAAGCAAGATTAGTAATGAAAGATGTTTCTGCTGTTAGCACAGCTTTTACTTTCATACTTTTAAATTGTGAAATTTGTTTTGGCAGGTTTTTAGGTCAAACACTAATTATAAGTTAGTTTTCCATGATGAAGAACAACAGATTAGTGCCAAAGGTATTAAAATATCATTCCTTTAGGAAGATGGTAGTCATTCTGCTGGTAATGAAAGAATTGTTTCTCATGCGAATGTAGTAATTCACACTTGGCTTTTTGCAGCATGAAAACACTCTTGTACAACAGAAATTGCCCATTGCTAGAAGCCTGCTGCCAGTTTAAATGGATAAATGGTCTATGTAGTGTGGCAGCATTCCTAAACTGACTCGACCAAAATTAGTTCTGTGTACTTCACTGGTCTGTATATGACAGTATCCTGGGAAAATTACAATTGATGGCTACGAAGGCAGCAGTTTCAATACGAAGTGCAAGAAAACAGAACAAGACCGAACACAATGGTGCATTCTTGGAGTTGCTGAGATGGCTATGTCAGCAAGTTCTGGCCTCATTCAGTTTTGCAACAAAAGTAAGGATTCTGACAAGCTGCCTGACTGTATGTTTGACTGACTGTAGCTGTTATCTTTGACAGATAACACATTTCTTTTTTCACTTGGCTGATGCCTTTTTCCCCCTTTGTCATCTGAAAAGGAAAACCAATCAGCATGTAGAGATCAGAAAAGAAGCAATCATCATTGTATTCAGTTTGGTCATATACAGGAGTTCTGAAAGAAAAGAGACAGAATCTTTACAGTGACATAAACATCACAAAAGAAAAGCAAACTACTACGAAGCTTTGTTCTGAGCTTCAATTCAACAGTTATTAGCTTGTTATCTGTAATGAGGATGATGGACTCCACAAACTTTTGTTTCTAACAATTCATTTTGTTTTTTCTTCTCCCATGACACTTTGTAATAGACCTTCAAAAATTTACATTTGAAATTAAATAAGTCCTCACTGTTCTAAACTTTCTTTCCCACATAGAAAATTTCTTTTTTTTTAAAGTGTATTTAACTTCCTTTTTGGCCAGTTTCTTAAAAATTGCTAGACAGTTGTTAGAGGCTCCAGCCTACTTTCTAATATGAAATTCTAAAAGGGGTTAGGAAAATAGCAGTTATTAGGTTATTAGGTGACATAAATATACTACTTAAAAGTAGGACTAAATTATCAAATGATGTAAGAATTTCTGTAAAAATATATATATAAGCTATGTATTACTTATAAATTATACTATATGACTATAATAACAAATATATAAAGTTATATTAGTTGTATATATAGGTTATATACTATAGGAAGTAGTAGTTACTCCTCTTAAACAAGTGTAATTAACTCACTGTTAAATGAGTAAGCAGGTTTTTGAGTAACAGGAGAAAAATAACTTGAATTTCAAGGTTTCCAGTATCAGTTTATGCACTTAAAAGCACTAGAATCTAAAAGCATCTAACCATTAAGTTTATTTTGAGATATTAAAAGGAAGAACTATAACCCATAACATTCTCAGGTATAACCTGGGGGAAATATGTATTGCAGGTTGTCTTTGACAGACAACAATAGACATCACACAGACCAGTCTGCACCCATTAAATAATCTGTTAGAGGTACCCAACAACAGCTTAATGAAGGGTAACACAGAAAGTCTTGAATACATTGATGCCCCCCCCCCGACATTTGCTGGCAAAGGTACATAGTTCTATATGTAGTGCCACTGGAACCAATCGTGAGAACTATTTGTTAAATTTGGAAGAAATATGTCTAAAACTTTAATGTTTGGATGTATGTAGTTACCTTATATGTAATTTCTGTACAGGATTATTAAATAACCATGTCAAAATGGATTTGAATTTTAACTGAACAAAGACTTAAATGTAAATTTTGAGTGACTGAGAGAAATCAGCTGAAATAAATAGAGAGAGACAGGGAAGAAGAAGTAACAATTAACTCTGTCCATCCGCAAGTAGTCAAACAGCTCCAGAAAGTTGCTGTTAAATTGTCGCACAAACCCTAAGGTTATAAAATCAAGTTACAGCCATTTCATGCTACTTTCCCGTGTCCTTTTGTGAGGTCGGAATGTCACTAAGTTAGAGTGATGGATCCACTGGGAATCTTTCCAGTGCATATTGCCCTCTTGCAGGTATACTGCTGATGTTTTAGCAGATGTATGGGAAATTATAGCATTGCAGCAGTAGCAGGTTTATTGGTGAGTTGAAGGGACTCAGTTCAGAACAGCAAGGGAACACCTGGGTTCTGTGGAAAACTAGCAGTAGGTGCTCAAATTTGTTAGCTGTAACGGCTCCACAAAGGATTGATCTCTCTGGTCTAAGAGAGTTAATATATAATAAACACATGTAACTACTCTTCAAATTATTAGATGGCAAAATCTGAAAGAATCTGAGAACTCATCTTTGAATTTTGCTTTTATCTTTCTTTTTGAAACATAACCGAACTGGAGAGAGAGAACAACAGGAAGACCAGGGGATTTATTAAGAAGCCTATGTGAATCTTCTTGATTTTAGATGCATGTAATGACCTCCAATATGCTAGCACCATTTTATGGAAAAATACTGTCCTCTGGAGTCCTACAGAACCCCATAATTTTATGCCACAGTTTGGTACCACAGTGTGAGGCTTAATGGCTGATCTGAATGGAGGGCAAAAACAAAGCTGTGTTGTTTGGAAGAGCAGAGGAAGGACTGTGGTAAAGGCACTTTCCCTATCAGAGTGCAGTAGAGGTGGTGTTAGCCCCATTACTCTTCCTAATGACTGCATGCTACCTTTCCCAATAAGCTTCCTCTGGGGCGCTGTAAACCACAGCAGGCATATTGGCTGAGAAAGAAATGCCTTCTCCTTTCTAAGCACAAAGCCTGTGACTGGACCTAAGGGTCTGCCTGAGGACTCTCATGAAAATAGACTTCCATTAACTTTTTTGTAGGTTATGCTTTATCATGACTGATTGTTTAATGGTCATTATAATTCTGTGTTTTCAGATAATAGGACACTTGATTTCACCGGAGTCAGTCTGTGGCTGTCACACATAAGAATTTGCATACAGGAAACATTTAGACTATTTATATGTTTATTTTCAGAGCCACAAATTTGTTCAGGCTTCCAGAGGCAGTTAAGGAACTGGAGTTGGGGCAGCTTCTGTTTGCTGGCTAGCAGGGCCAATAGCACTCTTCCCCAGTACCAAAATTATTGCCAGGCTCAAACTAGAACAGGATGACAGTGGAAATCTTCCCTCTAGAGGAATATGTGTGCAATTATCATTTGGAAAGGAGTCATCCACATTCTAGCTAATAGCATTCACATGTTCTAGACATTTTTAAAAGAGAATATATTTTGTGCTTAGGTGTGCTTGCAGCCATTGCACTTCTTCAGTGAACATACAATCTTCTCTATTTTACCCTAATAAGCAAATAGGGCATCATGCATGGATATTGCATTATACACTTTGATAAAGTAGGAGATTTGTTTTTGAAGCCTATAGCCATGTTGTATCCATACCTGTGCACTTCTATGCGAGATTCTTTCTTACTCATCTGTGTCTGCAGCAAGATTTATAGATGCAGGAAATCAATTAACACATTAATTTTCTGCTGTGAAGGACACACAAATCCTGAACTGATTCTGAGAATCTGAATATATTGGATTTTAAAATTCTTTTGCACTAACAATGCCAAGTTTCCTTCTTAATTAAGATACCCTAATTTAGATTCATAGAATGGTTCAGGTTGGAAGGGACCTTAAAAATCATCTAGTTCCAACCCCCCTTCCATAAGCAGGGGCACACTCCACTAGACCAGGTTGCCCAAGGCCCCATCCAATCTGGCCTTGAACACTTCCAGGGAGGGGGGAAATCTCTTGTGTCAATTAAGCGTCCATCAAGCTGACAAACAGCATGTTATTAATTTAAAGACAGTCAAAATGATCATATATTTCAGAGATTATAATGGGCAGTTAGTGACATTGGTGACACAACACATTTCATTAGTAAGTCTTCTGTCACATGTTGGTAGCTATCCTACCCTTAAAATAAAAAATCTGACAGTAATGGAATTAGACTTTTGTCGTCAGTCAGAGCAGACAATAAATCCATCTATAATCCTAACTCAAATAGAAATTTATTGCTGGAATATGCACCCATTTAAAAGAAAAATAGAAAATTAATAAAAATATCCCTGAGGCCAAATTTTGTAGTAAGTGTGAGCTATAAGCATAATTGTCCCTTTTGGCTCATTCAGAAGAATCAATACATTTAGAATTTTGAAGCATCAGCTTATCAACTATTTTAGAGATTAATTACCTCAAATACAGTGCTAGCTAAAATCAGATTCCAGCTCCATAGTTCATGAATGTCTTGGTATCTCACATCTCTATATAAGTGGAATTTCATATTATGATGCCTCAAGCTTGGATAAGATATGATTTATATTGCTTTTCTATCTGACATTTGTTTGTTTCTCTTCTCTGACAAGACGAAAAAATAATGTGTCTCGCCTTGTTCTAAAGATACAACTCAACATCTAGTCTGCAAAACTGGAGAAAGATGCAATCAGTTTAGAGTCTTGTGGATGAGATCATAGCCACTATCTTGTTCAGTATACACTGTTCTTCTTTCACCCAAAGCCTTTAAAGCATGCAGGATAGATGGAGGGTTCAGTAGTAATTTAGGGAGTAGTAAATCTCATCCATCATAATGAGACACTTCTTCCTAATTTCTAATCTAAATCTTCCATTCAGTTTGAAGCTGTGACCTCTCATTCTCTCACTACAAGCCCTTGTAAGAAGATTCTCTTTTCTGTAGACCTCCTTCAGATACTGAAAACCACAGTGTGGTCTCTCTGGAGCTTTCTCTACTCCAGCCTGAAAAAACAGCATCAACTCTTTCAGCTTGTCATCCTAGGAGGGCTGTTCCAGCCCCACAGTAGTCTTCATGGCCTTCCTATGGACTCGATCCAACAGTTCCATGCCTTTCTTGTGCTGAGGGCTTCAGAACTGGACGCAATACTCCAGGTGGGATGTCATGACAACAGAGCAGAGAGGGAGAATCAGCTTGCTTGCCCTGCTGGCCAAGCTTCTACTGCTGCAACCCAGGATACTGTTGGCCTTCTGTGTTGCACTCTTACATTGTTGGCTCATGTCCAGCCTTTCATTGCCCAGCACCCCCAAGTACTTCTCTGCAGGACTGTTCTCAATAAACACTCCACCCAGCCTGCATCTGTATTTGAGAGTGTCCCAGCCTAGACACAGGACCTTGCCCTTGGCTTTGTTAAACTTTGTGATGTTAGCATAGTTTCTTAAGATTCTTAATGAGCTAGTGAGTGGCTTGATCACTGTTGAGGTTACCTTTTTCATTGCACCAGGAAACAGTATAGAACAGTCAATGAGATTTAGGTTAGACTGTCTGAGATTAACAGTAAAATTCTTTTGAAAGCTTCAGCAGCATCTGAATTTGTTTAGATGATAATGCTCACAATTATACACACAGAACATGCAGCAATTTCAAAATCATATTCCTGACTGTATCCAAGGAAGATTCAGCAGCTATTGTAAAAACCAGTGATTCCAAGTGTCAAATGTTGGAACTGCTGCTGTTGTGGTACCATTTGTCTCACTCAAGAAGTAAACATAGGGCACAAGTAACTCGTGTCAGTCAGGAGGATCACTCAAGCAGAAATTCTCTTGCTTTTGTGTAGTGGCTGGATTGCTAAATTTGAATAGGTTATTCACCTTGTTCATTTGGGTATTATGAGGACTAGAAACATCATTCTTGTGAAAGATGTGAGAGGTGTATATTTTACATTTTATTTTATATGACTATGAAATGTCTCAAGTAAAATGTTCATTGTTGAGAAACCTAATATATAGAAACTATTTTATAGTGATTTAGCTTAGAATTGCTTTATTAATTAAAGAAAGCTTTCCAATTTCTCTTTCCATCATTAATACATAACCTTTCAGAAAAATAAGGTCCAAATTCTCTGTCAATTTTCCTAAAATACTATCAAATTCTGTCAAATTTCTCATGTTGATAGTTCACCAGCTTCTATTTATGTGAAGTTGTTTTTCCACAAAAGCCAAAAATCAGCAACTATTCTTTTGGTCAAGACTTCACTATACTGGTCTAAGCCAACCAACATTTAAAATTTTCTTCAATCCCAAAGTCAATAACTGAATGAGAATGACACTGCAGGAAGAGCTCTGCAGAAAGAAGAGTACATTCTGACTGCTTTTTGGCTAGAGAGGAAAGGATGGGTTCAGGCTTCCATCCTCCCTTCGTACTTGTAGTCTTCAATGTAGTAGCATTCCAACTGAAATCTGTTAGGAAAAAATGCCGAATGGACATAGTCTGTTAAAATGAATAATTGGTGATGTCTTGGTGATTGATCCAGTCTATTGGTGAAACTTGCACTTTGAATATTTCTGTATTAATTTTCACAGCCGTCAGCTTCAGGTATGTTTTTAAATACTCTTACTCCAAGTCAATCTAAGACAGTCTTCAGGTATACTGCTCTGGAGACGGGAGAGAAGAACAGTCTAAGTGGTAGCTAAAATGCAGTCAGTATTTCACCTGCTTATACTTTAAATGCCTTGAAATCCTTTATGCACTCAGAGTAGTTATATTTAACTTTATCCTAATTTGTCATGTTTCATAACTTTATATGACAGCTTAGTGCATACTGGAAAAAAATGACCTTAAAATTTCCTACTTTACATACTCTTGAAGCAATAAAATGATGTATAGCTCAAAAATTAATTAGAAGTATTTCTTGAACCCCTGGGACAGGAGGGCTGCGGCTGCAGTGTTCTCAGAGAGCACTCTGAGATAGAGACCTCCAAAAGTGAATGCCTTACTTTATAGAGGAGCTTTCCCCACTTCTCCTGGTGACACCATTCTGGCCAGTGTTGGGGTGAACGGGGAAAAGCACAACAGAAAAGATGTGTTTTCTTCAGAGCAGTACAAGTGTCAAACCATGACATTATTTTTTTATTTTTCCTATGTAAAAATTAATCTTCACTACTGAAGTTCTACGTAAAGAGAAACCCTTCTGGGTAGGGCCATTAGTCACATTGTAAGTAACATGTCTCTATACTTTCTTTTATAAGGTTAAGGTTATGAATATTACCTGGATTGGAACTATTTGAGATAACATATTACAGGCCAAATATGCTGTTGTTATTTTGCTTTCTACAGTCAACTGATTTCTCAGGATAAGTTCAAGGAAAGTACACTACATTTTGGAGAAGAAACACTAAATAAAAATAGGACATTACCTTTGCATTTGGAAATTTTCTACTGAAACAAACACAAAAATCTGCTTCAATTTGGCACATTTACTCAGAAGGTTGTGATTTGAACATACTCGATGTAGACCTGTATATGTCGAAGGAAATATCTGTTCCAGGTGCACTGGGAATATCTTTGGACGATAGAAACCAGAAATGACTTTTGCTATGACTGCACCTCACAGCTGTCAGGGTTGCTGTGTAAAGAGAAACAAGCATAGAAACTGAGACTAGAGTTATTGCCTCTTTTTAAAAGAATAATAAAGTTGTTTCACAAATAGTAGTTCTATCTTTTCACACACGTAAAACCTTGATTTATCTTATACTGAATATCAGTCTGCTTTTTTATAGAGTTGCAAAACAATGCGTTCATTCCTGTTAGTAATGGAAAGTTGATTCAGCTGTTTCAATATCCCTTGGGCAGATGTTGGTAGCATACATGAGATATAATGAGGAATTTCGAAATAATAATGGGAAGTAAATTCAAGTTTGAGGCAAAATTGTGATGAAATTTTTTTTCCAGGCCCCTAGAAATGGTTAGAGGTATTTGCTGTCTAATTTAAATTCACCATGACAGTATGTCAGTAAAATGGTTGGAATTATTCTAGAACATTTGAATGAATTAAAAAAAATAATTTATGTAGATCAAGAAGAAGATGAAAAAAAATTGCAAAGACCAACAATATATAATTTTAAACTGATATGGAAGATGCTTCAAAATCATGCAGAAACAGTGTACAAACATGCCTTTAATTACAAAGTTAAATGCAAAAAAAACTTGTGGAAATAGTAGAGAACTATATTTTCAAGTTATCTTCAGGGATCTGTGTACTTATACTTCCAAGGAAATTAAAGCAAGCATTTAGAAGCATTCAATGCTTCTACATTTAATGTTTCTAAAGCATTAAATGAGGAGAAGAACAGTAAATTATATCTGTAAGTCATGTTTGGTGTCACTACTTCTCTGTTTTGACTTGCACTCTATAGATTCTGCACAATGGAAACTCCCAGATAAGGAGCACTTGGGAAGGAGGTTGCATCATGGCCTTGGGACTGGTCTAACAGAACTGTGTAAGACTCTTAGAAAAAAGGCATTTGACTTACATGAAAAGTCAGAAAATGCAAGGTCTAGTAGCAGGTGAATCGAACAAAAGACCAGAAGAGTTGAGTTAATTTAAAACTCTTACAGGGGTTTGATTTGATATTCAGGAAATATTAAAATGATAGAAATCCAGACCTAAGGATCTTCCATTGTTTCATGGGTCAGACTAAATATTAACATGGGTCGGATTAGAAGGTCTTAGATTCCTGAATTGAATTCTTCTTTGAAAAAAGCTGCTATTTTTCTTATTTTGATAGTATAAAAGAAATAAATCTCTTCTAGGAACCATTTTCCTTGGCTCAAGTTATCATTTGCAGGGATTTCCCTTAGTCAGTTTGATCTAACAGATAATAATAATGGCAAGTTGCAGGTAATAGCACTTATTTATTCATTGAGCAAAGCTATTAGTGCCAAATGTTTCAAGACGGTCTCAGTCAAATGGCAGTGTTCCTTTGGAAGTGGTTGATTTTATGAAATGGTGCGCTGGTTTTGTAGTCAATACTTTTCTGATGATGCATTTTTCCTACATTTGCTTTAAATATGTCTGTAATTAAGCCTTGCCAATAAGCATGTGGCTAATAATATTCCAGCTAGGTGGAAATGATAGATACTTTAGTGCGTTGCTAGCTTGATTGAGAGGTACTCTTTTTTTTATTTAAAAATGCATAAAGGATTTTTCAAATTGCGTGAGCAATCTGAACAAGTGAAGATTAAAAAGCTTCAACAGCCACTTTTGTAGAAAGGGCATGAAGGATAGAGTAAAACTATGTAAATTGGAACACCTTTTCAGTTCCCCGTCTACGGTCCCATGACAGGAAAATAGGAAGGTAGAATAATCACAAAAGAAAATACGTTATAATGCAGCAATAATTATTCACATCTGTCAACTGTCTGTGAGAGCAAATAACTGGAAGAAGTCATTCAGTCCACACAACGTTACATGCTGGGTAGTTTATTTGTGGGATCTTTTATAAATTTATGAATTCCTATGATAAAAATATAAAAACTATTAGTCGGCAGCACTGCTGGGTGGCAAATAAGAAACTTCATATTCCTTTGGGTAGAAATCTTGTGATATTCAGTTTGAACATATTCATGGTGAGAATCTACTACTCGCTTTTGTACCAACTGTGCCTTTCAGCTTAAATAACTTATTCCTTTCTAACGTTTACCCCCCAGTGTCTTTAGAGATAGCAGTCATATTCTCTCTCACTGTTTGTTTTGTTAGGCAAACCAAGTCTTTTTCATTTATTCTGCACTTATAAGAGACAGTCATCCTCCTGCTGAGAGGCAGGTTATGATTAGCTCAGGAACTGTGCTACTGCACTTGCACAGCTTCTGAGCAGCACTTGGGTTGAACATTCCTGGTTATAAGAATGTGAACAGATATATCCACCTATGTGGGCTAACCCTTCCTAGCCTTTTCTGAATCTTGATTTCAATTAAACTTTAATGAAGACATATGTCCAGAACTGGAGACAATAGGTGTGAAGGAAGGGATGTTGGAAGGATAAATGGACCATGTAAGAAGAAACTGAATTAAGGCTACTGAAAGAATGAGGGGTCACAATATTTGCTCGGTATAATTAAGCACTTAAAACCTTTTACTTACTAACTGGAATACTGATATTTGTTGTACTGAAGAATTTATGCAGCAGATAAATTTAAGCCAGGAAAATATAGTTCTGAAATTAATTTTGTTAGAATCTGATCCAAACTCTTCCTACCTGATTTTGTAAGGTGTAACGTCATGCTACACATACAGTAAAAATCACAGTGCAATACTTTCAGCTGGTCCTAGTATGATTTCATTAAAAGGAGATATAGGGCTAATGGTTTGAATAATTTGATTTGTATGGAGGTGGAAAGTTGCGTTTTGTGTGGTGATTTCTTTTTGTTTTTAAACACACACACCCCTTTTGTTTTATACTTTTATGGGTTCTTGTTTTTCTAAAGTCTGTAATCACTAAATAGAAACCCTTTTCAGATGGTTTCAGTTCCAAGTTTTTCCAAACTGCAAACCTTTTTGCTCACCTCAGTCTTAGGAGGCCAAGAAGGCCAATGGCACCATGGCCTGCAGCAGGAATGGTGTAAACAGCAGGAGTAAGGAGATCATGGTGCACCTGTACTCTGCACTCGTGAGACCTCACCTTGAGTATGGTGTCCAATATTGGGTGCCACAATATAAGAAGGACATTGAGGTGCTGGGGTGGGTCCAGAGTAGAGCAATGAGGCTGGTGAGAGGTCTGGAAAACATGACCTATGAGGGGCAGCTGAGGGCACTGGGGTTATTTAGTCTAAAGTAGATAAGGCTGAGAGGAGACCTTAAAGCTCTCTACAAATACCTACGAGGAGGTTGTAGCAAGGATGGTGCTGGTCTCTTCTTCTAACTTACTAATGATAGGGTAAGAGGAAATTGCCTCAAGCTGCATCAGGGGAAGTTTAGATTGATTATTAAGAAGTGCTTTACTGAGAGCTGGAACTGAGTTCTTTACTGGGTGCTGGAACAGTCTGTCCAGAGAAGTGATGGAGTCACTGTCTCTAGAGGTGTTTAAGAGGTGAGTAGCTAGAGCACTTGAGGCCATGATCTAGGGGTTAGGGAGATGTTGGGGTGAAGGCTGGACTTGATGATGGTGGAGGTCCTTCCCAGCCATGATCTGTGATTCTATGATACTGGTAAGCAATAGTAAAGAAATGCTTGCAGGTTCAGAAGGATTAGTGAAACTCTGACATTCAGATTTTATGTATAGTGGTGTTTTAGAGGAAAATAGTTCTCTTGAAGCAGACTCACATTTTTGGGCAGGTAGTTAAAAAACCAACCTTGCCACATTGGAGAAAATCATCTGTGCTCCACTAGAGGTTGCATCATGTATGCACAGCTTTTGCCAAATCTGATGAGAGAGTTAAGGAAATAATGAATAGGATGCCCCTACCAGAGTAAAGCATGTTTGAAAATATTACTCCAGCGAGGACCCTCCTATTCTGTGTGTTTCAATGCCACTGTTTGTGTTCTATAGACTGATCTCTGCATTTCTGTGCTAGAGAACTCTAATGGATGCATATGTAGTCACTTGGAAAGTTTGAAAAATAGCAGTTATGTCTGTTAATCCCACAGAGTAAGTAACTCAAGCCTGATTTATTTTATTTTTATTTTTGAGATTGTGGCACAGTCATCTGTGAAGTCTTGATTTGTTATCCTGTTAGGACTTGCTTGAAGCAATGTTTTTAGAAACCTTTCTCTCTGTTAATTCGGAGCACTGATTTAATCTAAATGCATCAGTGGAAGAAAGGCAGAGAAGAAAGAGGAACAGATAGGAGTGAAAAATATTATAAGAAGGTAACATCTTTCTCCATTAAATGCATCTGTTTTTTTCACTGCTTGCATGGAAGTGGTCTGTAACATATTGGGTTATTCTGGTACAAATTACCAGTCAGTTAACAGAGACTACTGTTTTATGACAAGATATTGTAATAGCAGTGCTTTGTCATAATGTCACTGCAAAGCTTAAAGATGGATTTGGCAGATGCAATTTCTTTTTTGGAGACACACGATAATAAGAACAACCTACGTGTTATGTAGTGTAAAAAATCACAGAAACCAAGGTCTTCATCTGACAGGATGACACTGACAGAAATATAGCATATATTTGTGTAGAGATAGTAGCAGGTAAAAAGCTTGCTAGGATAAGCCCATGAATAAATTTGCTGGACAATCCAAGGTGATATTTTTTATATTGTGTCTTAATATGTAATGTCAGAATTCAAGGCATCTGGTGAACTCATCTCAGTTCTGAAAGAAATTGTAATCAATGGCAAATGAGCAAAAAACTTCTTTAAGTTTTTTTTTAACATTCTTCCAGATGTTACTACGGGATTGAAACTGTAGGAAAAAAAGTGATTCTGCAGTTTATTCAGGTTAGAAATAAGATGCTGATTTATCAAACAAGAACTTTCTTTCTAGCTTCTTCTCCAAGGCACCTAGTGGTAGAATGACAGGGCATGTCCTGAAGCTGCATCAGGTGAGGGTTAGGTTAGATGTTAGGAAGCACTTCCTCATGGAAAGGTTGGTTAGTTATTGGATTGGATTGCCCAGGGAGGTGCTGGAGTCCCCATCCCTAGGGGTGTTTAAGAAAAGACTGGTCATGGCACTTAGTGCCCTGGTCAAGGTGATTGGGGTGATGTTAGGCCATAGACTGGGCTTGATAATCTCAGATGTCTTTTCCAGCTTCAATAATTATTGATTGTTGATTCTGTGACCAGCTTAAAGAAAATAATGGTTACTAAAAATAACAAGAACAATTTATTTGTATGATAAAGAGATTGTAAGGAATGGCCTACCTACACTTAAAGTCAATTAATATCTGCACAAAGAAACAATTTGAGTTTACTCCATAAAATCTAATAAATTTTTATTGACACATTGCAATTCATTTTAATATCTATGCTTTTACAAAAATCTAACCTTTTCTTTGCCAGTCAGGTCTTTGTGACTATTTTAAAGTAGTGTATTTTTGTGCCTGATACAGAGACCTTTATCAATATATTATCGGCTGCTATATATATAGTTTCACAAATTTTTCTTGTTAATTCACTGTAGGAGTAATGATGTCTGCAGGTTTTGAAGGTATAGTTCAACTCCAAGACAGAGACACAAGAAATTCCTTTGTATTATACTCCAGGGAATGAAAACCAACCAGTCTGCTCTCCTGAAGTCCAGGGTAGCAAACTTGCTGGGTGTGCTCCTCATTACCCTAAGGACCATGAACTCCACAATGTCATGATCACTACAGTCCCTGCCCTTGAGGGGTGATGCATGTTATGGCTGTAAGACAGAGATATAGTTGACTAAAGTAAATGCTAGGCAATGTTTATGTATTTTTTGTAACCTGTCGTGTGAGTTCAGGTACTATTTTCGGTCTCATGTTTAAAAGATAGGAATTAATTTCTCTTTCTAATATTTTTAAAGTTATCATATTAATGAAAAACGATAGTACATAAGTAATATATGTGCAGGTAAGTTTGACAGGCACCTTAGCTACTCAGTAAGTAGACCAGGAATTACATACTTACTTTAAGTGTGAACTTACTGTGAGTTACAATGGAAGTATACACACCTAGCTTTTACATTAATAATAACATTTAGTTGCCTTCCTCTTCAATGTGATCCCCACAGATTTAGAAAAATGTTTTCACTGAAACCCATATTTCCTTTGTAGATTGTTTTCCGATTTAAATTATATACTCCTTAGCAATTTGGTATCTTCTACAAATTTCTAAAAATGTCAGGGAATAATTTTGTGGGTTTATGTAATAATTTTTGTAAAGGCAAGTAAAATGCAAACAAAATCCCACTTTGCTGGTGTAACGTAGTTTGGTATAAGTCTCCTCATTCAATCAACTCCAGAAGATGTTAAAAAAAATGTCCCCCAGACAAATGCAAGTTTTAACCACAACTACATATGTACTGAATATAAAGCATCTTGGATATCCTCAAATGAGATTTTTGCCTTTGGGAAACTCTTAGTAAAAATGTATTGTGAATAGGCTGTCTACACTGATACCATTTCTACCATCATTTTCTGCCTGCTAATAGGTTCTTCAGACCTGTTTTGGAGTGCTCAAGTGCTTAATAGTAATTAGTTAGCTGTAATTGTGCAATAAAATTAAAAATGAAAGTGGTATATTTTGTTCCACAGTGTCTTTGTGACAGTGGTGAGGCATGTTAGACAAGACTCCTTTCTCTAGACGACACCTCCTGAAAGTGATGTGTCAAAAATGATGATTTGAATGCATTATTTACATTGCATTGCAAAGAACATAGGTTGTATTACATCAGCTGGCTGAGAAATCAATGACCTAAAGATTATTTAACAAGTTAACATTCACGGTCATTATGCACACTGGGAAAATAAATTAAAAGCTAACCCATGAATCCAAGGTTCTTGTTACACAGCACATTCACAAATGGAATTTTTTATTAACATCCTACCTGGCTCTTCTAGTTGCAAAAGAATTTCTCTAAGTGATGTTTCAGAGCAGGAAATAGAGGGAATTATTGTGCTGAGAGATAAATTACCGACTCATTTTAAATCCTTAACCTATTCATGAGGTTAAAACTTTAGTCAAATTCTACTTCCAGCATAAAAATGAGATTGAATATTTGTTTTGGTTTAATACTGGATGTGTTGAGTCAGTTATGAGGTCTTTATGAAGACACTATTAGTGTTATTCTTTCCATAATTAGATTTTTTCCAGTGAATAGTTTGCATCCTAGGTATTTCCAATTAATCTCTAGCATTTCACAGAATCATTAAATGGTTTAGACTGGAACAGACATCAATGACTCCACTCTGGTATGTAGGGACACCTCTCACTAGATGGATTGCTCAGAGTCTCATCCAACCCAGCCTTGAAGACGTCCAGGAAGAGGATCCACATCCTTTCTGAGAAACCTTTTTAGATGCCTTGCCACCCGTATAGTGAAGAATCTCTTCCAAATTTTTATTCTACATCTTCCTCTTTTCATTTAAAACCTGTTACCCCTTCTCCTGTCACTACATGCTCTTCTAAAAAGTACCTCTCCAGCTTTCTTATAGGTCCCTTTTAGGTACTGGAAAACTGTTAGAAGGTCTTCCTGCAGCCTCTTCAGGCTGAACAACCCCAACTCTCTCAGCCTGTCCTCATAGACATGCTCCAGTCTTCTGATCAAGTTTGTAACCCTCTTCTGATCTTGCTCCAACACTCTAATTACTTTTTTGATTTGACTAACATATATTCTTGGGAGTCACACAGACTGAAAAATGCTGAATGAGTAGTATGTAGCAGAAATAGGTTTTTCTCAGTTGGTGTTTGTGGTTTCTTTTTGTCTAAATGGTAGAAATGAAAGGAAATATCCCACTAGATGGATAGAAGTACTCAACATCTGCAGTGATATCAAAGGTGTCAGCAATGATCTGCATTCTGTATTTGATGTTAAAATCATAAAAAAGGAAAATATACCAGAAAAGTAACTTTTTCTGACTTACATAATACTCCCTCTACAAGATTGTGTTTGTTTAAAAGTTCTGCTTGACTGCTGATTTGAAGTGCTGAACAAGAAATTTCCCTTTTGTTGAGCCACCAGTCAAATTACTGCAGGTTTTTCCTTCTATTGAGTTTGAGGCTAAATGGTTTTCTATTCAGAAAGGCCTAATACTTAGACCAAGTCCAACTGTGTAGAGAGTGCTAGTGGCTCTTGCTGTACTTATGAAATATACTAAAAATATGTTCTCAGAATATGAAGAAAATGTGGAGAATAAGGGAGGCAAAACCAGAACTCAACCTTTTTATTATTTAAAACATCCTGGATCTAGTAAAATGTATGTCATATGGTCAACACCATGGCAATGTACTGGGGTTTTTTTTCTGTCCCTGATCAATGAGTAACAGCTGTAGTTCTTTCTTCTCTTTTTATGTCCAAGGTACCATTTTTAATCTGATTGAAAGATTAGAAAAAATTGAGTTCAGTTTGGCTTAGCTGTACTTTCAGGTTCTGTTTAAGAGAAAATCCAATGCTTTTCTTCTACAGTAATTGAAATGTTCATGGTAGTAATCAAGCAGTAATCTTGAAGCATGGACAACTGCACACCTTTCTCACCATACCGTGTCATCTAGTGTAGTTTTAAATTTTGGCTCACTAACTGTATGTGAAAAAGTTAAAGGATTTAATGAGTATTATGTGCAACTCATTTAGTAACAACAGATGTTTCCATCGCTTCCCCATGTCAGAATCAGAATGTTATATTTATAAAGCATACAAGACAAAATATGTTAGTGTGAGGGAAGATGATGTGTTTTGATAATACAAAATGTGCCACACCCAAGAGATTTGTATACCAAATGAGTTGTGTTGTTTGCTTAAATCTTTGCTCTTTAAAATCATAGTTGGACATAAGGTAAGAGCTTAATTGAAGGCATTCCAACAGTGCAAATTACTCTCAGCACAAATTCCTGCTTGGTTTTCTTGCAGGCTATTCTCTGGAATAGGAGTGATGCTAGACTATATGATTTCTATCAAAATACCAAGGCTTTTTACTTCCTAAAGCATCTAAAATATCATCAAGTGTTAACTTGTTCCATCATCCTCCTTCTTAGTATTATCTAAGTTATCTAAATTTTATTCATAGCCCACATTTATAACAAAACCAGTGGCATCTTAAGCCTCTGATATAAGCCAAATACTTTTTATTGCTTAATAGTGTTTAAATTCAGGTTTATAAAAACGAGGTAATGATTCACTGTTGACATGGAGATATAATGCTTCAAACTACTTAATAATTGACACGTTAAAACACTTATTCTCACTTTCAAGATGCAGGTAGGTCTAGTAGAGAATGCCATAAAAACTTGCCTTCCATTAACATCGCTGTTTATGAGGCAAGAAAATACAATAACCTTTGGAAGACAGATAAATATCTGGTTTATCTTTAAGAAGAGTGAAACTCTGAAGGTTTCAAATGCATCCAGATCTGTCTTAATCATTGAAATTCTCCTGTATACACAACCACGCTGATTTCTGCAAATGACATATATGGTATTTGTTTAAAGGAATCACTTTCTACTAACTATCATATTACTAATTTAGTATCTTACCACCTTCTTTCAAAAGAAATGCAACTTGTGGCAAGAACAAATGGAGAAAAGGAGAGATTGAAATCAGTGTTTTGTAGAGGCAAATTTTTTGGAGGCTTTATTTCAGATTATGTATCATCGAACAGCCTGTCTTCAGGAAATTGCAATCTGATCTCATATTTTATACTGTCTTTCACACATACGTCCTGACTTCCTTCCCATTTTATTGAATGACTGTATTAATTAAGGGAAAGATAAGCTAGGTCAAAATGTAATGAATTTCTTTCTACCTAAACATGAGGAATTAGTCAAAAAAGCATTAAGTGACACAAGGAATCTAGGCCACATATTTCCAAGCTTCTCTTCTTCGCTTTTACATCCACTTTAAAATAAACCAGAGAATAATATTGCAACTGAGCCTCACCCAAATACTGGGGGCAGTTCTTGACCTCTCACTTCAAGAGAGATAGAGTGCTAGAGTCAGTCCAGAGGAGAGCAAGAAGACTAGTGAAGGGATGGGAAGGAAAGTCTTATGAGAAGAGGCTGAGGGAGCTGGAGTTGTTTAGCCTGGAGGAGACTCAGGGGAGACCTTATCACTCTCTAGAACTACCTGAAGGGAAGCTGTAGACAGGTGGGATTTGGGCTCTTCTCCCAGGCAACTAGTGATAGGATGAGAGAGCAGGGCCTGAAACTGCACCAGAGTCTGTTTAGGTTGGATATTAGGAAGCACTTCCTCATGGAAAGGGTGATCAGATAGTGTAATGGACTGCTCAAGGTGGTGGTAGAATCCTATCCCTGGAGGTGTTTAAGAAAAGACTGAGTGTGGTACTAAGTGCCACCGTCTAGCTGATGTGGTGATGTTAGGTCATAGGCTGTGTGTGATGATCTTAGAGATCTTTTCCAGCCTCAATAATTCTATGATTCTGTGATGTGATTTGGAGCTATATTAATCGATGAAATTCAGCAATATAACGGATATTGCAAAATACTAGAGAGTGATGATTGCAAGTCTCAGTAAATTAGTCTTTGCGCTGGCCGCCATGGGATTGAAATCACCTGCTGAAAAGTGTAAAATACAGTCATGTGCTTATGAAGTTGTAGGTCTCCGTAGGTAATTTATGAACTGCAGCTGTTCAGTTTCCCTCAGAACAGGTTGTGTTAGGGACTTAGATGGATTTGTTTGTTTTAGTTGGAATAGTTAATTTTCCTCTTAGTAGCTAATACAGAGCTATGCTTTGGATCTATGCTGGAAACAGCACTGATTGCACAGGGGTGTTTTCATTACAGCTGAGCTGTACTTATACAGCATCAGTCCTTTTTTGCTCCTCATGTTCCTCTGCCATCAAGTAGGCTGGGGTGAACAAAAACTAGAGAGGGGACACAACTGGAACAGCTGACCCAACTGACCGAAGGGGCAATCTGTAGTGTAATACATGGTGCTAAGTAATGGAAGCTGGGGTAAGAGGAAGAAAGTTGGTGATGCATTCAGAGACATGGTGATTGTATTCCCAGTCCTGTTATGCAGGATGGAGCCCTGCTTTCCTACAGATGACTGGGCATTTACCTGCCAATAGGAAATACTGAATGAGTACTGAAATCATTTTACTTTACTTGTGTATGGACAATTTCATTTAACTATTAAATAACTTTATATCAACCCATGAGTTTTACCCTTGAGATCGACTCCCCCAACTTGCAGTGAAGCAGCAAGTGAGGGCTGTGTGGGATTTGGCTACCTTTTACTTACTGTTTAATGATAGTGAAGTACTGCATTTAAGAAAATGAGAAAATGTGCATGAATGGGTTTTAGAGCACAGATTTTCAGTGCTACTTGTTTTAATTTTAAAAGCTTGTGGGTTTACTTGCTTAAGACTACAGGATACCAGCCAGCTATTTTAAGCAGTTAACTCCCTGATGATAAAAATGATGTGTCAGTTTTACTAGGCTGGTTTCTGAACTGCATCGAGCTCTTTATAAGATCCAACTGCCTATTCGCCTATGAAGGGAAATATAATAAGGAGCAATGCAGCCTGTAAAATTGTAGCATCTCTATCACTTACGGATTTATCTAAGTGAAATGATTCCTCTTAGGGCCCATAGTTACCATGGATGGTTGACCCTTCAAGAGCCTTATCATATCTAAGCATTGGCAGCTTAAGCTGAATATTCATGTACTTTATTTCCTCTCTTTCTATGCATTTCCAGTTTCATGTATTCTTTAAGACCATTCCAAAAAGATATGTAATCCTATACATCAAAGTGATATAAAAGTTCGTGTAAGAAGTTCAGGAAGAAGAGAAAAAAAATGAATGGCAGGGAAGTTTATCAGGAACAAATATTTTTTAGGATATGAAGGTGCTGTGTGTGTTTTCCTAAAGAGTTTGGAGCACTGAGTCTGCTGTCATAAGTATAAAAGTGCCAAATTCTTATTCAGCTATTATATCTTGAGTACTTCATCACAGTGACAAGCACTTTGCAATCATATTACTCTGTCATTGCAAACTGGACTTGGAAAACAAAGTGACAGCACGTCTGGTTTCTGTTCTGGGAAATATGGAATAGCTGATGAAATGCAGAGACATGACAGCAGTTGGTTTGTTTTGCTTTTTCTCATTTTAATAATAACTGAAACACAGAAGAATATGACCAACATGCAATTTCTTGAGCACTGTATCCTTTGAAATAGAAATCTGTAGGTGGCATGGGAAAGAAGAGAACTCAAAATCACCCATAACACTTAAGTAATCTCTCTTCACTGAAATAAGAACTGATTTTGTAACTTTTTTCCCTTGACTACTACAACATACATTTTGAGGAAGTTTAAACCAAACAAACCCCAGTATGAATGATTCAAACACACAAAAAAAACCCCTCTCAGAAATAAGTTTAAAGACTTGTACGCTTACAGTTTTAATCCACATTGGCTAAACCTTTATGTTACTGCATTGAAATACAAGTAAAATATCTGCTCAGCTTGGATTGCTTTAACCTCTCCGATGTGAAGCATGACAGAAATACACATCAAAACTGAGAGAGTTTTGAATTAGCAATGGTTACACAACTGAGAATGGCCTATGTCACTGTTGTGTCACTGCTGTATCTCAGGCAACTTGAATGGAGAAATTAATACTGAACCTGTAACTAGTCTGCTTCACTGCTTCTGTCATCAAATATTTTTTACAGGGGTCAGCTATTTTTATGAAATAAACCCTTGGATTTTAAAAATACATATTCTGCAGAGATCTTGTTTCTACATCTTCTCTATAATAAAAAGCTACTAATAGGACAAATATTAGTAAAAATCAAGACTATGAGGAATAAAAAACACCTTTAATCACATGTTCTACCAAAGTTTTAATAACTAAGTGAGAAAAAGGTACTTACATTAACAAAACAGTTGTTTGTAATGTTTTCCCACTTAGCAACAATAGATCATATAGAGCTACCAAACAAATTTATTCAAAGCACACAAAATCATCAGACACCCATAAAATCTGCTTCGTTTTTAAGATTCTTAGATCTCTAGGTTCTAAAGCTGTGCAAGTTCTGTTTCTAAGCCTTACCTAGAAAAGAAATAAAGAAGAAATTACATTTGGGTTTCAGTGGTTGGTTCAGAACCCCAAATAACATTTTAGTTACATGAGCACTGGAACAGGCTGCTCAGGGGGTTGTGGAGTCTCCTTCTCTGGAGACATTCAAGACCCTTCTGGATCTGTTCCTGTGCAACTTGGTCTAGGTGATCTTATTGTTGCAGGGGATTGGACTAGATGATCTTTTAAGGTCCTTTCCTATCCCTAATGATTCTATGATTCTAAGTATTACCCTACATGATTGAACTGTTCTTACTAACGGTTCTGCACTACTTTGTGCACTACTTGTGCTTGCTTATCCTTTCATGTTGCTTAGCATTTTCTATTATGTGTCCCTTAGAATCACAGAAAGTTAGGAGTTGGAATGGACCTTGAAAGACCATCTAGTCTAACTCCCCCAGCAGAGCAGGTCTAAAGAACATTTGAAGGCGGTGGGCAAAAGCAGTTTTGTTTTCTGTCTGCTTATTCCCCCAATGGAAAGATTTTCATGCATTTCAGACAAGACAGGGTTTTTTTTCTACCATCTTTTCCTGTGACTTCTGTAGTGACTGAATAAGAAACAGCAGTTTCACAAAATGCACATTTTTTGATTATTTCATTTCCTGCTGCACATAGGTTATTTTTTTCTCTCCAGACCACCAATTTGTACTGCAAATCGCAACTATTTTGTATTTCCCATCTCCCCTGGAACTCCACTTGCATTTATTTTATAAAACCTAGAAAGAAATGGAATGGAATCCTCAAATGCATTATCATGTAATAGATGCTGAAAACAATTCAGAAAGGTCATTCTGTCTAATTTTAAGGTCATCAGCTACTTTTTTTCAGCAGGATGTCATCTCCTTACTATTTATACCACTTATGGGTATAAATCTATTCTGTCTTTATGTTTTTAAAGATAGAATTAGCCTTTCATCATTTTTGAGAAAGAGTTTTTATTTTCTTACTTTGTTATCTTACCTTTTTCTCCAATCCCCTCTTCCACTAAATTGGAGTAAATTTTAGAGGCAAATCATTTGACATCAGGTCAAGTTTCAAAAATAAAAGTATTCTGCCATCAGCCCTTTCACATCTCCCAGGTACATCTTCAAGCGACAGAAAAATGCTTCTATCCATCCAATCGTGTTTTAACAACATGCCATTAGCGAGGGGAAAAAATGTTCAGGCAAAGTCATGGAGGAAAGTAAGAATAGGTCTAGGGACAACCGGGTCACCTTCTGATTTCTTCATTTGCACTGCCTGCTGAATAGATAACATCCTTTTATTGCCCCACTCTTTGCTACACTGATACGAGTTTTTAAAGTCTTGCAAAGTCTTCACCTTTTAAGCGCTGGAAATATAACTGGGAGACAAGGGAATGTATTATTTTTTCAGTGCTATGGAAAATAGCAAAAGCCAAGCATTTCTCTGTTAAAAGGCAGGCTCAGCCTCGACTTACTGTCTTTTCCAAAGGATGCAGCAGGAAATCTGGCTTGTTTGGCCTTTTAAAATTATTTAAAAGGTCAGGCTGCCTGGTTATTATTGTCAGCACCACCACAATGCACTAAGTCATGTAGTAAGGACATGTCAGAGCTACCTCACTCTGATGAAAAGCAATTACCTAATGAAGCATTGCACTGCAGATAGCAGTTTCTGTCATTCACCGAAGAGGTTCATTTCAAATCTGGCAGCTATTTGAAAAGTTTTTTTCCCATCACCAATGGTATATCCTATCCTTGTCATCAGGCAGATCTCTGGTTAGTAGGGAATTCATCAGACACATAAGTCTACAGTTATTAATGCAAATCTCTCTTGTTCTGAAAGCATGTGGAATACACACATTCCAGCAGATATCTTTCTAGCTCTGGAGGCAGGATGTGTTATGCTTACCTTTCCATTGCTCTGTGGTTTAATATCTTTATTGATGAATTGGATGAGTGAATTGAGTGCACCCTTAGGTAAGTTTACAGATGACACCAAGTTGGGAGGGTATGTTGATCTGCTTGAAAGTAGAGGCAACTTACAGAGAGATCTAGACAGGCTGGATTGATGAGTCAAGACCAGTTGTGTGAGCTACAACAGGCCATGTGCTGGGTCCTGCACCTGGGTCACAACAACCCAGTGCAGTATTACAGGTTTGGGTGTTAGTGGCTAGAAAATGGCTCGACAGAAAGAGACCTGGGGATATTGATTGGATCATCAGCTAAATATGAGGCAACAGTGTGCTCAGGTAGCCAAAGCCAATGACATCCTGGCTTGTGTTAGAAGTAGTGTATCCAGCAGATATGGGAAAGAGATTATCTCTCTGTACTGAGCACTCATGAGACCATGCCTCAAGCATTGTGTTCAGTTTTGGGCACCTCAGTAAAAGAAAGAAACAGGTGCTGGTGCTTGTCCAAAGAAGTTCAACAAGGTGGAGAACAACGAGAGGAAGCTGGGGCTGTTTAGTCTGAACGAAAGGAGTCTGATGGGTGACCTTATTGCTGTTTACAGCTACCTAAAAGTAGGTTGTAGGGAGTGGATATTGCTCTCTTCTCACTTATAATAATGATAAGACAAGAGGAAATGATCTCAGGTTCTGTAAGAGGAAGTTTAGGCTAGATATTAGGAAAAACATCTTCATTTCAAGGGTCATCAGCATTGCCTAGGTCTGCCTAGGGCAGTTGTTGAATTGCCACTCCTGCATGTGATAAAAGTTGTGTAGGTATGGAGCCTCGAGGCATGGTTTGTGGTGGGCTTGATAGCATTAGGTTTTTGATTGTATTCAATGATCTTGAAGGTCTTTTCCAACCTAAATATTTCTATGATCCCAAGATTTTATGATTTTACGATTCTGTGATTCTTTTATTCAAAAATGTTGGAATAATTCTGTCTGGACTGTTACTAACCTCTAATCTTTTGCAAAACCAAGAGATCTCTGGGCATAATCTATCTCAAGTAAAAATTATTGCTGGTAAAGACAATCTTATATTTCCATTTAAATACAGCTTAAGGCTTACAGCCAAAACTTTTGAAGGTGGATATTGCAAGTTTTTATTCATGCACAGAGTCATGCTTCTAATTTCTGTCTCTGAAAGTATTTTATTTTCACTTTAATTTCCAAGCAAGGTGTTTGAAAAGTAAAATGCCAGTAACAGAAATGGTCTACATGTACTCAGTAGATCTTTAAGTGGCCATTCATGTATGTGACTCTCCATCTTGAATGTACTATTACTAGTTGCTTGATATATCAAGTTGGTGTTATACCTCCTTCACTTACTTCCTTGAGAAATAAAGATGAGATGATATGTATGAGGCTATTAACAGTGTTTGGCAAGCAAGCATTCAAGCACCTTTAAGGAAAAACATGAACAACTTAACAAATACCCCTCCCCAGTTATTAGTGGAATAAGGATTAAACCAATTCTAAGCAATTAAAATAGTCCATTTAAAATATTAAATGATTAATCTGTCTTTATAATTGCTAAACATAGGATTGCAAACTCTAGTGGGGCCCAGGTAAGCAGTAGCAATTGCATTTTAAGATATTTTGACTCAAAAGCATTTTTCATGCTGTCCATACATTACAATGAGACCTGCAAATTTACTTTTAACAAGTGTTTTCCAAAAGAACTTGGAACACCAAATAAAATCAGCCTTTGAAACAGGTTAAATTGCATCTCTCCATCCCTAGCTTTGTTGATGGCTCTTCAATTGATTTCTACTTTTCCAGTGAGTTCCAGTCAGAAAAAAATCTGCAACTAAAGTCTAAAATATTCCTAGGTTGGTTTTTTTTGGAAGGGTTAAGTTTATAAGTTAAAATTCTGTTTTATATGAACATATCTTTAAAAAGATCTATTTATGGACCATTAAAACAGTTTCAGAGGTCAGTGTATAAATACGCTTCAAGCCTTCCTTGAGAAATCATTGCTGACGGTTGCAAGATGCTGTGTCCTGCTTCTGTAGGATTAACCACAAGCAGCACTTCACTTGGGCTAATTGCTTAGAAGGTAAACTAAGGCGGACCAGCATTTTACCCATTAAGCCATCAAGGTTTTTCTTCTCAAACAGTAGTTTAACTTGAATGACAAATGTAATGTTCAGCAGGCGTTGTCACAGCACACGCTGGTATTCAGTGTTCTAAATGTCAGTACAAAACGGCAAAGTATCAAACATGTTGAATCATATCACTGAAAGCCAGGAGACAGCAATTTTCAGCTTTCTAAGTCCAATTTATGTTTATAAATGGAAGGCTCACTGTGAGCCCCACTTAACTGAACAGACAATGCTAGCATGAGGTTAGATTTTTATGTGAGCCTGCCCGTTTATCTCTAATTATATGCTAATCAACTTGATTTCTCATTTAAACGCAAGCTATACTGTTTCCATGTAATAATCAACCTCACATTCAAGCAACAAAGCAGCTTTATATTTACCACATCAACAGGGTTTAATTGCACATTTGGACAACGAAAATGAAGATGGATTCCGTTTCATTGTCCTTACAATGTAGCAGTATACAATGCGCTTTTAGTTTGAGCTGACACGTTTATGGTGGAAATACTAAACCGTGGCATCCAAATATTTGCTAACATAATGCCAAGCTATTTTGTTCATTTTATTTTATAAATTATGCACATTGTCTGTGCTCTGTTATAATTTCAACCGCTTAAAAACGCTGACACTAATTGTATTACTTTGGAACAGCATAGGTCAAAAGAATAAAATTAGAAAACATTCTTTTTTCAAAAAGAGAAACATGAATAGTCCAAATCAAAAGTGAAGAGCACAGACTTACTTCCTATAGCAAGTCCCAGAACAAGTGGTGTTACAAAAAAAGTGCTATATGACGAAACTTATGTGCAAATGAAATCCAATTCATTTGTGAGCATTGAAGGAATAAGAACTGGAGAGCTGGAAGTGTGCTGCCATTCAGCGAGACCTGGACAGGCTAGGGAGCTGGGTAGAAAGAAACTTAATGAGGTGCAACAAGGGTCAATGTAGAGTCTTGCATCTGGGTAAGAACAATCTCAGGGACCAGTATAGGTTGGGGACTGACCTGCTGGAGAGCAGGGTAGGAGAAAGGGACCTGGGGGTCCTGGTGGACAGCAAGTTGACTATGAGCCAGCAGTGTGTTCTTCTGGCCAAGAGGGCCAACAGCATCCTGGGGAGGATCAGAAAGGGGGTTGGTTAGCAGATCAAGGGAGGTTCTTCTCCCCGTCTGCTTTGCACTTGTGAGAGCACATCTGGAGTATTGTGTCCAGCATAGAGCAACAAAGTTGATGAAGGAAGTAGAGCACCTCCCTTATGAGGAAAGTCTGAGGGAGATGGGTCTCTTGAGCTTGGAGAAGAAAAGGCTGAGGGGTGACCTCATTCATGTCTTTAAATATGTGAAGGGTATGTGTCAGGAGGATGGAGCCAGGCTCTTCTCAAGGTCATCTAGTGATAGGACAAGGGGCAAAGGGTGCAAAGCTGGAACAGAGGAGGTTCCACATAAATACCAGAAGGAACTTCTTCCCAGTGAGGGTTACGGAGCATTGGAACAGGATGCCCAGGGGGGTTGTGCAGTCTCCTTCTCTGAAGACATTCAAGACCCACCTGGCTGTGTTCCTGTGCTACTTGGTCCAGGTGATCCTGCTGTGGCAGGGGGATTGGACTAGATGATCTTTTGAGGTCCCTTCTGATCCCTAATGATTCTATGATTCTAAGTACCTTTTTTTACCTCTCCTAAAGCTACACAGTCCTGATGGTTGAAAGCACACTTGAATCAGGGCAGCTAAAAGTTTTACTTTTTAATTGAGACTTTTGATGATGTGAACCTTTAAACTGCCTCTACATCCATTGCTGTGAATATACCCAAGCGCTTTACTGAGTCCGGAACAAGACACAGCCAACATTCACATATTTGTGCAAGCTGCTCTTTTAAAATGCTTGAATGAATATCTTCAGAAAATATGTCTGCTTTTCTCATTTAATGGTGAGTTTTTTGACACTTTTTATCTTTGTACAAAACCATTGTCTCAGCAGAATAGACAACAGAACATAATACTGAATAAATCAAGTTACTGGAAAAGCAAACCTCAAATCTGCTTTGATTAATAGAGCCAGATTCTTTAGTTGGATGTTAATTGTTAGTAAGATAAGATTTGAAAAGCAATATAGCATTCATTGTACTGAAACTTGGGTACTTGAAGATTCGTGTCACTCCCAGTATAAAACAATTTCCTAGAGCATTTGTGGCATACTGTGCAGTTCTTTATCATATTCTTGAGGTACATTGTCTGGCATGTCAAACCTATTATTGTACAATTGCTTTTCAGCATGCCAAGTCAAAACTACTTTTATTTTATTTATAGTGCTACCCCTGAGCACTGACATTTTGAACACATTCAATAGAGTCGCTCTTTTAACCAAGGCAATCACATTGTGAGAAAAATATTGATGTTCTAAGCAAATTTTAAATGTGAGCACATCTTTTATATTGTTCTGGAGTTGAATGTTATTTTCTAAGTGTCTATATTTGCACTCATCATAACAGAAATGGTAATACATAAAACCATAACCCACTGTTTTTCAGCAGGAACATAGTAAAAATCTACTTCATTCACCATTTTTGAAAGAAGACCTCATAAAACCATTTAATCTCTTCTAACTCACAGGCATCTTGATCAGTCTTCATTTATAAATAGCTTTTCTCTGTAATTTTTACATAGGAATCTAAGAGCAATCTCTCAGAGGATAGTTTGTTGCGCTATTCCAGTTCTTTGTTTTCAGAGCAGAGGCTGTGTCCTGCTGCTGCTGCATGAATTAAAGCATGTGGAGCTTCGGTTTCTTCTCTCTCTTTCAAAACTGCATGGTAGAAAATTAGCCTTACCGAATGACTGACATAACCAATGCTTCTACTATTAAGCAGAAAAGCAGTTAACCAATTAAGATTGAATCTTTGCAACTGAGCTGTGATTTATCAAACAGTATTGTGAGTGAACATAGCAAAACATCTTCTTCAGGTTAATAAGCTCCTACAGCTCATATGTTGGGCCAATAAGAGGTACTTAGGCTGGAAAAGGTAACCTACAGAGAGAAATTGAGAGGATCTGCTTTGGATAGGTGTTTAATCCTTCTTATCAGTGAGACAAGAATAATTATCCTTCCTTACCTTTGGCTCACAAAACTCAGGAATATTTGTTCACATCTGCTATGTACTCACATCAACACCCATATACTCCTTGAACCTTCAAATGTAGAGGGAAAACATTAAAGAAGTGTGTCCTTAAGGATAATGGTGATCCTCAAGGATGATGATTTACTGAAAATAGAGTTGAAGTCCAATCAGGTATCCCTGGAGAAGATCCTGTCAGTACACAGAACATCAATACCGTTATATTTATCAACAAGATGCTGAGAGAGAATTATTTCTGTGCCCTTCTTAATTTATTGTGATGACACAATATTATTGCACTGAATAATGTAAGATAAATCTTATAAGATTTATGGGATCTTATTCAGATCTTATCACCCCGAGTACTGTGTTCAGTTTTGGGCACCTCAATGCAAGAAAGACATTGAGGTGCTGGAGCAGGTCAACAATGTTGGTGAAGGTTCTGGAGAACAAGCCTTATGAGGAGTGGCTGAGGAAGGCTGGGGCTATTTGATCTGAAGAAAAGGAGGCTGAGGGGAGACCTTATAGCTGTCTATAACTACCTGAAAGGAGGTTGAAGGGAATTGGGTGTTGGTCGCTTCTCACAAGTAACAGGACACAAGGAAATGGCTTCAAGTTGCAGCAGAGGGAGTTTAGATTACGCATTAGGAGAAACATCTTCATTGAATGGATCATCAGGCTTGGAATGGTGGTTGAATTGCTGTGTCTGGATGGGTTTAAAAGTCATGTAGATATGGAGATTAGAGACACAGTTCACTGGTGGGCTTGGTACGGTTATGTTAACGGTTGGATATTATGATCTGAAAGGGCTTTTCCAGCCTAAACAACTGTATGATTCTGNCAGGACACAAGGAAATGGCTTCAAGTTGCAGCAGAGGGAGTTTAGATTACGCATTAGGAGAAACATCTTCATTGAATGGATCATCAGGCTTGGAATGGTGGTTGAATTGCTGTGTCTGGATGGGTTTAAAAGTCATGTAGATATGGAGATTAGAGACACAGTTCACTGGTGGGCTTGGTACGGTTATGTTAACGGTTGGATATTATGATCTGAAAGGGCTTTTCCAGCCTAAACAACTGTATGATTCTGTGACTGTTAGATTTTGTCTACTTCTTACTACTAGTTTTCCTTACGTATTGCACTTTGATTATGCTTCCCTTAGCCTTATTACTTGCCACAACTTCTGTTCCTTTGTTTTATGACACATTGTGGAATATCTAAGATTGTCTCAGTTGATCCCTCTGTATGCAGAGAAAAACAAATGTTACATCTTGTGTCTAGATGATTTAGGCACTTTAAAAGGGAGGCTACCAGTTTACATTTCTATTTTGTGCATAAGGGTCTGTCACTAGGAATTTTCTTTTGTGGATTTGAGCAAACTCTCAGCCACTTCCAAATGAAGAATTATGACACTGTACTAATGTGATACTGAATAAGTAAATCCACCACATGTTAACTGTATTAATGAAAACCCCTTCTAATTTGGTATTTGTCCACTTAACAGAAGGTACAGAGCTTTCACATAGAACCATAGAATCATTAGGGATCCTTGCAGATATTCAAATTGTTCAAAGCTTCATATAATTGCCCATATTTTAATGTTGTTTAGGATGTATCCCATTAATGATACTGTTAATTTTAATGAGCTGTCGAATCCAGACAAGTGAATCATCCTTATTTCAACTGAAGAGATTACACCAAATGCTCAGATGTAATGGTAGTGGTGGTAATGTTTCTCAAAATGTGATGGTGAAAATGTTTATCAAAATGCACAGCAGTCAGGCTTCCTCTTCATAACAAATCTGCAATATCTACTAGAAGCAAAGAAATTATTGTTTTTCAATTTTTCTTGTTAAATGCTAAATTCACTGGGGCTTTTATAAGTGACTCTAGAAGGCACCCCTCTTGATTTTGTCTTTGGAAAAATTATCTTTAATCTCACCAGTTTCAATTCCTTTGTCCAGCCAACCTGTGTGATACCCAGCAGCTTCAATTCTGTTCTGTTTCAGTTGATGTAAAGCCACTTGGTGCCACTTCATCCTTGAACAAATCTGCTGCATTTTATCTTCTCTGCTTGTCTGAACATGTTCTTCTTCTCTATTAGTTCAGGCAGCAGTAGGAGCTCACCCATCAGGACCTTCCCTTACAGACCATATTTTGCATTATATCCCCTGCTCAGCATGGGAATGGTTTGTTTCACTCCTATCTTGGTAAGTAAACAGAGAGACCATACAAAGTGTGTGATAAAAATTCATCTGAGCAGACCCCTTGGGAAACAGTGCGGAAAATAGTAAGTAGATGGAAGCATCAGATGAACCAGAGGAATGTCATATGAACAAAGAAGGCTGAGCTGGGCATCTCTATTTACAGTTTCCTAACATTGGATGAGGTGCTCCTATGATTGCTTTGCAAGAATGTAATAGAGGAAAGAAAAGTGAATAGAAAGGTGTTCTTGGTTGAAATTAGTATATATGTAAGTATCTGGCAAAAGATGAAGATGTAAGAAACCAGTGGATAATAAAAATATATATGTTGTGAACTGTTTCACTATGTTGTATAGATTAGATGAAGTGACCTGGAAATTTTAATGCTACTTTTTCACATATTTATGTGTAGTTTCCTAAGCTGAACAAGTACCAAGAAGCAATTAAGGTTCATATCTAAAGAACATGTAGAGCTATCAAAAAGAGCTATGATTCCGATCCTAAAAATACGATGGTATATTTCGGATGCACAGTTCCACTTTTATTTCTCTTTCTGAAAAGTATTTGAGAACATGAAGGAGAGGAAATAACTTGAAACAATGTAGTGAAAAAGTAAGCAATAAACTAACAGAAAGGGAAAGAGAGAAGGATGAAAGAACAGAGAACACAAAGAGCCCAAAGGAATGTGTATGAGAGAAGTTTATCTCTCTATAATTTACAAAGGAAATTATTCATGAGTGTTGTTAAATAGTAATGTAGATATACTACTCAACAGGAATTCTATGCTGATAATAAAGTGTTCAAAACAATTGGCAAGATTATTTCCCATGTATTACCTCATATATTGTATTTAAAACTTACCAGAATATATTATTGATGAGGATGTCATTGAGCTTTATCAAGTATTTGATAATGCTAACTTATGGGTTTTAGGAGTGTTTTCTGAGTTCCATCACCAAGCTATTTTAGTAAACAATGTTTGAATAAATCTAGCTCTTAGACAGTAGGAAAAAGTAAAACAAGAAATCAGAAAAGGTGTCAGCTATCATCTAAAGTACGACATCCCCTCAGTCTCATCTCTATCCATGATGAGGTGAGGGTTCCTGTGGGCTACAGCACCACCAAACTGTTCTGACAGGAGACTTCTCAAAGTGATGGCTGTCAGAACTCAGGGCCTTTACACTGCTGGCTCTGCCATGTCAGCTGTCATGGCTTTGGACAACTTATCACTCACTGTCATGCTTCACCATCTTCCAAAGCAAGGGCTACGCATGTGGTCTTAACCCTTCTTTCTTCTTCAGAGGTGGAGCTGTGGCAGAGCTGTCTTCTCCACTTGATTCCCAAACAAAATCAGGAGCTTTCCAATAGAAAGTAAATGACAATACCCCTGAAGCTAATGAAAAATGAGCCCCAAAGCCCATGAAAACACACTTCCCCACACAAATATATTAATTACAGAGGTGCTGATTAGCTGAGCAAGAGGTGGGTTCTGTCTGGAGCTGAGGTTTTTCTGCTGTTTTCCTGATACTTCTGGCAGGTGGCTTTAGCTCCTATCCCCATTTACCAAACCACTGCCCTGCTCAAACCATGATGACATTGAACCATATCAGCTCTCTCAGTCTCTCCTTATAGGGGAGATATTGTAGTCATTTAATCATCCTTTTTTGCTGATACATCCATGCTTCTCTTATACCGAGAAACCCAGAGCTATACCCAGCACTCAAAATGTAGCCTAATCAGTTCTGAGTGGAGAACAAAGGACTCCTTCTTACTTATGCTGGATTTTATCATACAGAATCATTAAAGAGTTTATCCTTTTAAAGGTGATGTTTTCAAGACTTGACTTTGAAACTGTGGTAATACGGGATTCCCAAGATTTTTGAGAATGAAATAACTGTAGTATCTGCCCACACCGTTTTTTTTCTGAAATGTATTTGGTTTGTGACTAGTGTAATTCTGAGGACAAATTATGCTTGAACTCCATCCTCTTTTCAGAGCATCAAACATTCACACGACTTCTTACTAACTTATTCCTTTGTGATGGCAATTGTTCTTTTCCATTTTTAAAGCGAACAAAATCTTCCTGCTCAGCAAAAACATGTTTTGCTTTTCTGTAGCCCTGAAGCACGTTGCTCTCACTGATGAGAAGGATTTCATTTGTCATCCCATATTGGGAAAATGTTGCACCTTGAATGTCAGTATGGGACAGAGGATTGAGTAGAGGAGTGATATTCTTGAAATTTCAAAGGAACTCTTAGAAATGAAAATAAATTTTCACAGAGGCTCTGCTTTGATGCTGACGTTGATTTCCTTCACCAAACTTTTAATCCTCAGAAGTTCAGTGATAACCAGGGATTTCTTTCTGCTAAATGACAAAAACTAAAACGCAGCCTGAAACCAGTGTTATCTGGGGAGTTAATGTTTACCTGCACCTTCATTAGCCAGCAATATTGCAGAGAAAAAATAGACAAGAAAGAAAAGTCAGGAAAGAGAACTTATTTTACGTTTTGTTTTGTTTGAAGCTTCCTTTTAATACAAAAAGAAATATACCTTAGAAGAGAGTTTGAACATAGCTAACAAGATGATTTTGAAAGTAAAGCCTTCCTATTTTCCAGTGATTACAATTTCATGCTGTATGTCTAGAACATTGTCTTCAAGAGAAATCCCTAAGCACTCCCCGTAAAACAGTTTCATTTAGAACTCATTCTGTTTACTCAGACATGGCCTTGGGATATAATGAGTTTGGTATTTGAACAGTAAAAGGCAGCAATATGTTGCATTTAGGGAAGAAGGGAGGAATGACTATTCCCTATGAAATTTTGAAGATCATTTATGTGGACAGAGTGTAATTAATTACTAAGCTGGAATTCAACCAAAGGACTAGAACCAACTGTGTTTTGCTTTCCAAAACAAATAAAAAAGACAAACAGAACCATCATGGTGTCTTTCATGACAACTGGTCAGGATTTGAAATTCAAATCATGGTCAATTGATTCAGTGGCCAAATTTTAAAATGCTAATCCTTACTATTTGTTACTTTTAGGTTTTTTTAATTCTAAGTAAGATAGAAACCCATTGTTTTCATAAGTGTAAGAGCCACAGATGTGACTGATCTTGCCTGTCTGAGGTACTGTCATTTTCAGCAGTCAGGGATGCTATATTTCTATTCAAAAAAAGATATTTTACCATGTTTTGCAGAGAAACCACTCTATCGCTCCAAAGTCTTGGCTCAGTAATAGCAACAATATGTTACCTCAACAAAATCCCTGTGCCAATCTTGGTTTTGTAACCAGCCACTAATTATTTGGCAAGTGTCTGCCTTCCCTTTTTAATAATGAATGTTTTGGGTTCGTGACTGCTTGTTTTTGTCTTTTAGAAAGATTCTCAAGTCCTTTCCTTTGTAGTAATAAGCATTGCTCTTCTGAGAATCACGCTGCTTTTTAGCTAATAGTAATTATTAGAACAGAACAATAGTCTTTAGTTTTACAAATTATTTTGAAATGTTATTTTAATGAACTTCAGTGCTTTTCCACCTGAAATTGTAATGCCTGCCTGTGTCAAGAACATAATAGATTGTTAGAGATTTGAAAATAGTCCCTTAAAGCTTGGGAAATCAAATTAAACTTGTCTTAAATTTGTCAGTGTGTAGGAAAGAAGGAATTTTTTGAGGAGATTAGAGACAGGTTATCTTGGTGATTGGCAGAAAAGAAGCTTTGAGTGTAGATGGCAAAAAGAATACAGAAAGCTTCCTGACTGGCAAAGGTGGTATAATTTCTCTGAAGTACTGTGAAATACTAAAAATATTTAGGGTGAAAGTCATTCTGTGAAGGTTAAAGAACATGGTTCACTCATTCACCCTCATTTACTGTGAGGATGACTGAGCACTGGAACTGGTTACCAAGACAGAGAGTGAAGTCTCCCTCCTTAGAAATATTCAGAATTCTACTGGACACCATTCTAAGCAACCATTTCCAGGTGGGCCCTGCTTCAGCAGAGATGTTGGAGCAAAATGTAAACCTTAGAAGGAAAAAAATAATGAAGCAGCAAACAGTTATATATCCTGTCCTACAGAATTATGTTGGGTTTTGTCTCCACGGTGCAATAACTGATTTATACATAAAAAATGTAAACAAATATTTTCCTCTGTGCTGCACAATGTGATCAGAATACTTTCTGAATCACCACTGTATAATGACTACAAATTGTAAAACAAAAGTTTGCTTCTTTAATTCAGTCATTAGCAACGTGCATTTTTAGCAAATTTAAACAAACCCTCTTTTTGAATGCATTTATAGACTCTAACATAGTCTAAGGATTCTCTTTTCATTTAGAGGTCAGTAAAACTTTTCCATTAACGTTGTCTTGCCAAATGCTAGAACAGAATAAGCTTGTCTATGAAAAGCTTTTCTTAATGAAATCACTCTTTATGTGCAACAATCTTGGCCTATTTTATAATTTCTTCTTAGAGTAGAGCACATAGAGGCATATTTACATGTTTCATGCACAAATACACATAAAACTACAGCCGTGGAAGCTCTATGCTAAATGACAACAAGGGGCAAGGGGTGCCAGCTGGAACAGAGGAGGTTCCATATAAATATCAGAAGGAACTTCTTCCCAGGGAGGGTAGCATTGGAACAGGCTGCCCAGGGGGGTTGTGGAGTCTCCTTCTCTGGAGACTTTCCAGACCCACCTGGATGTGCTCCTGTGTAACCTGGTCTAGGTATCCTGCTGTGGCAGGGGGATTGGACTAGATGCTCTTTCTATGTCCCTTTCTATCCCTAATGATTCTACAATTTCCTAAATATTTTGAGTGACACATAGTCAGTTTCCTAACAGTCAATATCATCTCAATAACCTGTTTGATACATATGACATAGCTCTTACCTCTTTCAAAGAATTTTCTTTCTACATGAAAAACAATAGCAGAATTTCAGATAAATTTTATTTCCTCAGTTTTCATTATGACTACTGCTGCAGCGACTGTTGTCACCAAAGAACAAATAGAAAATTGATTAATTTCAAATATTTATAAAATCACAAAATGTTTTTAATTGTGGATAGGATGGAAAGAAATTACAGATAGATGTTTTTAAAGTCTTCACTCGCCTTTCACTTGCAATTTTGATGGTACAGATTAATAATTATGTCAAAGGCAGGGTATGTTCCCATAAGAAATTGTAGGGATCATAAAAAGATACCTGTTTTCTTTGCACCAACTAAAGCAGCACTGCATAAGCAGTGGACATAGAATCTATTATTGAATGCTCTGTTTGAGGAAAAGCATGATGTTATGTGTGTAACCATTAAAACTTAGCTTTCCCTTAGGGCCTGATTCCAGTACTTGATTCAAGTAGAGTTTTAAGTAATTTGCTTAATTTAAGGCATAGACTATGCTTTAGTGCACTGCACATTTTTTTACATAACAAAGATAATAACAGTATTTTTTCATAATGGACACTGGTCATACATTGTTGACCTCAGATCACTCTTGTATGAAAACACAGTCAAGAAATGAAGGGGAAGTTGAATGGATAATAAAAGTCTCTGTGAAATTATTTTAACCTAAATATACACGTGTTTGTGTGTAAGTAAAAGTATAATGGTTGCTTACTGCTCAGAGATGGCCAATACAGCATCGCACTCAGCAGCAGTAGGTATAAAATGCAGCTGTTACCATGTATTTCCCAAACCACGATGAATCAACAACACAGAAAGTTTTGTAGGAAAGCAGAGTGCCAAATGTATAATTCAAGGGCTATGAACTAAAATGTAGCATTACAAATTGTTTCCTCTTGATAACTCACCATGAGTTATACATGATGGTTTCCATGTATGGAAACAATACTAATGGAGTGTTTTCATTAACTCTTCCTCCCACAGAAAGTCTAGAAGCATTTAGAATAAAAAAATCCCATATATTTACCCAGAAAAATTATTCTGAACTTCCCAACACACAATATTACTGTTTCTCTGTGCTTGCAGCTGTCAGATTTGCTACCTAACAACTTACAGAAGTCTATCTTTGCAGTGGTATTTTCTTCTCCTTACAAGATTAGCTCCATATCTGTATGAGTCACTCTAGCCTTTCATATTAGAATCCCTTCTCACTCTTCCCTGCCTGAAGTATTGGGTTCTTCCTGGGATAGAGACGCTTTCTCTCTTTGCTCTGTACTTTCCTATCTGCTTCCAGCTTTGGTAGCATGGTACTGCATAGCAGAAAATCTTTCAGTATGACTCTCAAAGTCCTTTTCACAGGAGAAAACAGTTTCTATACATTAGGCTTTTCAAAATCTTTTGGTTTCTTATGGTTAATATGTTTGATGAAGAATATGTAACTGACCTTTCTGTTCATTTCAGATTAAGTACATGTTTGCTATACACCTCCTCAGAAAAGAAGTAGTTTGAGCTCTACAGAAGACTCCCCCCAAACTCCCATTTTAGGGAATCTGTGCAGAAGTTTCAGTCTCTTTGCAGTTATTTTCTTCCTTTACAGCTAGCAGATGCTTATTAGGTTCTTCATCTCTTCAGTTAGTATGTATCTGGTCTATTATTGGGCAATTTAATCTCGGACTGTCTAGACAACCATCATAAAAAGGTAGAATGCCTTTCCCTGAGCAGAATTTGTACCAGTTATTGTGGGCACCAGTGGCTTGACTGCACGGTATTGGCTATTTCACCCTACCAGGGATAAATAACATTATAACTTTAGTGGCAGTACCATGTGCAAGGATAATTTCTAAGGAAACATACTGTCCAAACACAAGAGTATTTTATAACTATTTGAAGAAAAAATTTCCTCAGAGTTTCACTAAAAGCCAGTGATCTTGGTGTCTACTTGGATTTTCACATTACGCAGCTGGATCAATAAAATATTCAATGGGATCTATGAATTGTGTAACTCAATCAAGTAAAAGATGTAGGTTCTCAAATATTAAAATAAGCAACTCATGAAAGTGTACTGGCTGATTAGTAAAATATGCAACTTGATCAGCAAATTGCATAACATAATTAGATGACTAAACATATAATAGAAACAGGAAGAAAACCTCATTAATTCGTGAAGTATCCTTGATATTTGAGGAAGTACAAGCATAAAATTGTCACTTCATAAGCTTTTATTCAATCTTCTGTAAAATTTAAAAGACTGACATGTCACGGGTGTGTTAGGATTGAATTGAACTGTGTTCTTTCTGTTTTTTGCTTCTTCAGACCTGTTTTCTTTTTGAGAAACTTGTTATTAAGCACGGGGTTTGGCTTTGTACCTTCTCTTACTTTGATGTAGTCAAGCTCACTGTATTGAAGCTAATATTTATTTACCTATTGAACTCATTGTGAAATTAATGAAATGGAATGGACAGTGTAGAGATATGAGAACAAAAGCTCACAGCAGATAATATTTAAAAAAATAAAATAAATTGTCTAAATATGTTATTTATCTCAATTCCACTTTTCCTTTCACAACAGAATGTACCAGGCAATATGGTAATGGAAATGAAGTATGGTTTTGTGGGGAATATAAATCTGGTTAGATGAGGTAAGAATCCATTTTTTGTTTAAAAACAGGTAATGATTGGTCTGAAACAGACTTGGTGGAAGAGATGGAAGGCTCAAAGAGATTTTCAGGAAGATTAGAGATTGAAGTTCAGCTTAGGAGAGACCAATAGCATTTTGACAGGGTAGAGAAATAAGGAGTTGTGAAGCTTCTGTTAGTCTTTTTACTTGCATATCCAACCCCTCTGTTGCTGATCTATGCAACTTCCATGTTAATCCTTACCCCAAAATGCTCAGTCTATTTTGGCAGTGTTTCCTACCTACTTCAAACCCCTTGTATTTCATGGCCTGCTGAGAAGTGAAAAGGAGAACACTGCTCTGTCAATTCTTTCTGCTTCTGAAGGAGTGGTAGTGATTGTCAGCTTCATTTGGAATGGAAAAGGGAGGAGCAATAGTCACTGCTCTCCAAAGTCATTAGTCAAAGCTGTGTAAGTATTACATTTCATAGTCCTGGCCTTTTTCTGACACTAGTGTTAATCACATTGTCTCTGTAGACTCTGGGGTTCCTCTCAAATGATCTAGAGATAAGAGACTTGAGAAGTGTAACTGACTTAGAAATTTCACTATTAGATAAAAACAGAATCCAAGTCTTTGAAGCACATTTCCTTTTCAAAATACTTTCAGAAGAAACACAGTTCAAGGTGCTTTCCAACACGCATAAATATTTTATATCAGTCTTTGAACTTATGAACCAGGAAAACTTTGTTTAAAAATGTATAGCTCTATAATAGCACACGCATCTCTTACCGAGGGTCCGCTTTGTAGTCTGATTTGCCCATTGTCAGATTTGTTTAAATAACAGCAACATGTTTCTAGATTGAAACACTGACTGCCATCCAACAGAACCTTGCCTTGGCAGTCTGCCATCTCTTTCCCCCTCGCCTCTTAGTGTAGTGACACAAAATTTCTTTGAAGGAAACAAACATCATACAGTCAGGTTTCAGTATCACTAGCTCTGATTGTTTATCCTTTCTACATCTGTTCCTAAGCAACACTAAATTGCTGTCCTCGTTGTAAGCAGGAATTTGTTAGATGCATAACTTTTACATCTTGCTCAGTAAACAGAAAGCATGGTCTAAGGATAATGCAGAGCTATATCGTTAATGAGCAGGAAATGTCTTAAAAAGTGGGAGTAAATCATGACCTTGGATTTTCAACTCAGTTGTGTGATATATACCATCAAATGCCCTTTGATGGTGTAAAAAAATTGCTGCTCTTCCAGAAAAAAAGCAGAAGAATTGGTAATTCCCCACCAAAAAAAAGGGAAATTAAATCTATCACACACAACAATCTAACTGATTTCTGAACAGGTTCAAAATGCTTTGAACTAGAAGCTTAGTTACCATGTAGATATCAATTTACAGCAAGTTTTCCCTATCTGTGTATCTTCACAGATTTCATAATACACTTCCTTCCTCCAGTCAACACAAATAATTCCTTATCTGTGCTGCTTCTCTTCATCCCATATTTCCTATCTTATCCATGGACAATACAAAGAGGTTGAATAAGATTGGGCTTATTTGGTTTGAAATACATAATGATTTCAAGATGTAAATGTTCCTAAAATAGTACTTTTCAGTTTCTCTACCACTAGCTTTTAATTCCATAAGAGACCTACTGGCTGTTGCCAAAGGTGGTGATTTTCCTATGTTCATGATTCCTAATACAATGCCCCAAGGGGTGCTTCCCCCAGACTGAAGAGGTCAGTTGAGAAGGTTAATTTCACTTTCTAGGTTGCCACTGTTCTCGGGAAGGCTAGGCACTGTGCTCTCTGCTTTCATAGAAAACTTGAATTTTGCAGTTCTAAGATGACCTAAACATTTTGGTTTTGCTTATACATGTTTATTCTTCATAAAATAATTATTCTTTTGCTGGAGACATTGGTTAGAAAGGTTTTGATAGCTGAAGGAAGGTTTTAATCTCTAAGAAAACCTCAGAACATTTTACTCACCTTTCCATAATGCAATAGTTGACTACTGACTACTACATGCTGGTCTAAGCTACCAAGCTTGTGTCAGTGCTGACCACATCTCCTAAAGCTGTTTATGATGATCATACCAGTCATTGTTGCATTTTATGGCTCTCAACTTCTCTGATAAATCCTGAAAAATGTAGGACAAACACTCGAGTTCAAAAGTTAATACCTTGCATGTCAATGTGAGGCACTAAAAACAGTTTCAAAACTCATGTTTAAACCTGATTTCAATACCCATGTAGATCATAAAAGGACTAATTCACTGAATTGTGAAGAGAAAATTTGACACTACCTAATCTTAAGTTTAAAAATTTTTATTTTAGAGAGTAGAATCAGGATGAAACTGAGAGTCTCCTTCCTTTCTTCCAATTATACTAAAATAATTTCCTAGAGGATGGCACCCAGACACAGTGGTGTCTGCTTAACTTACCTTTTGCACATTTCCTCCTGTTCTGTTTTTCCTCCTTTTGTTTCCCTTCTCTTGTTAATAGCACACTGCATTTTTTTTCCCCAATCAATATATAACTTTGTTTGCATTTTAATTCTGACTGAACTAATTATAACGAAACCCTGGGGGTGGGTCTCCCTGGACCAGACCTTTACAGTCCTTCATTAACAACCTTTACTTAACTGGGATAGCTTTGCATATTTATTTTATGTGTTCTTTAAAATATGCCTTAATATCTACCTCACACAGACATACATCACTAGGTGTTGGAAGGGACCATTAGAGGTCATTGAATCCAACCTGCCTGCTCAAACAGGATCACAGAGTCTAGGACAGGACACATAGAAATGAATCCAGGAGGGCCTTGATTCATCTCACAAGAAGGAGATTGCACAGTCTCCCCAGGGAGCCTGTACCAGTGCTCAATAAGCCTTACAGTAATGAAGTTTTTCTCATGTTGAGGTGGAAATTCCTGTGCTCTAGTTTATATCCATTGCCCCTTGTCTTATCACAGGGTGAAAGTGAAAATAGATTGTCTTTCTTCTTGACATACAGCCCTCATGTATTTATACAGTAACTAAATCCCTTACAGTCTTCTCTCCAATTAAAAAGCCCCAGGTCTTTCAGTTTTTCCACATAAAGCAGGTGCTTCAGTCCCTTAATCATCCTCATGACCCCCTGTTGGAATCTTAAGCAGACCTCTGTCCGTCTTGAACTGGGGAGCCCAGAACTGGATGCAATACTCCAGATATGGTCTCTTTAGTGCAGAGTATAGGGAGAGAAGAACCTCCCTTGATCTGCTGGACGCACTCTTCTTAATACACCCTAGGGTAAAATCTGCCTTCCTGGCCACAAGGGCACATAGTTTTCCCATGGATAACTTGTACACCAGGACTCCAAGGTCCCTCTCCACATATCACTTCCCAGCCTGTACTGGTGTGTCTCATTACTCCTTCCCAGGTAAAGGTCTGAACCTTACTTGGTTACTCTTTGCCCAACTATCCAGTCTCCACTTTTTTGCCTCTACCTGCTGGAAAATTTGGTTATTTTAAAAATTGTTTTAAACATAAATATAAAATTAGTTTTAACAACGAGTTCACATGATCCCCTGGAATTGCTATTTTGATTTTTAATAGAATGAATGGTTGGGTTTTAGTTTAGTAGCAAAATTAATTCTGGTTAGATATCTTGTCAAATTCCTGCTGATAAATGGAGATGAAATGTTGAAATAGTCTCTGCCTGACTTTGGAAAGTGTATTTACCATCTTGATTAAAGCAAATTTAATTACTTGAGAGTATAATAAATGATTGAGATTTAGGAGTTTTCACATACTGCTGCTGAAGTGACATTTTACAGAGGTTGTTAAAGGCTGGCGATAAATACAACACAGTGCTCTTATTTATCACAATTACTACAAGTTGCTGAATTTCAGAAAGCACATTCCAGAAGAGACAAATAAGGTTAGAAGTTATACTTTCTATATTAAGGGCAATGAAGACTGGGGGCCTGGAGCATCTGTCTTACGAGGAAGATTGAGAAAGTTGAGACTATTTAGCCTAGAGAAGATGGAGAGGAGAACTTACACGTGTCTATAAATATCTGAAGGGTGGCTGTAAGGAGGATAAAACCAGAATGGTTTCAGTTGTGCCCAGTGATAGGACAAGCGACAATGGGCGCAAGCTGAAATAAAGCAAGTTGCATTTAGATAAGAGGTAACACTTTAGTGTATGGGTGACAAAGCACTGGAACAGGCTGTGCAGAAAGGTTATGAAGTCTCCTTTTCTGGAGATACTCAAAACAGTTCTGGATATAGTCCTGAGTAACAGGCTTTATGCAATCCTGCTTTACCAGGGGGGTGGACTACATGAACTCTAGACATTCCTCTAAACTCAAACAATTCTGTGCTTCTGTTATCTAAACAGACAGTGATGCCACTTGCAAATGTAAATATTATTCTATTTTCTCAAATTTTACTTATAAATTAATGTACATGGTTTTTATGAGAAAAAATAATTAACTTGAAATTGTTAATCAGAAGAAGTGCTTTCAGTTTTTTTAGTATTCAGATGCTTTCCTGACTTGTATTAGAAGTAGTGTAGTCAGCAGCAGTAGGGTAGTGATTGTCTCCCTCTACTGAGAACACCTGAGGCCACACCTGGAGTACTGTGTTCAGTTTTGGGTACTTCAAAACAAGAAAGACACTGAGGTGCTGGAGCATCTCCAAAGAAGGGCAATAAGGTGGTGAAGGGTCAGGAGAGCCAGCCTTATGAGGAGTGGCTGAGGGAGCAGGGGGTGTATAGTCTGAAGAAAAAGAGGCTGAGGGAAGACCTCAGCTGTCTGCAACTACTTGAAAGAAGGATGCAGACAGGTGGGTGTTGCTCTCCTCTTACAAGTAACCAGTGATAGGACAAGAGGAAATGTCTTCAAGTTGTTTAGCTTAGATGTTAGGAAAAACTTCTTTATTGAAAGGGTCATCAGGCATTGGAGCACTCTGCTCATGGAGATAGTTGAATTGCCTTTCCTGGATGTTGTGTAGATATGGAGCTTAGAGTCATGGATTAGCAGTGGGCTATACTAAGACAAGATATTGATACAGATACTACTGGGAAGAGCTGAAATAGTGTCTCTTGTGTTGCTGAAAAGAGAATTAGTCTGCACAGAAACATGGTAGGTATTAAGTGCATCAGCAGTAAGGTTCCATAGGAAATAATGTACCCATTTACACTGGAAATTTACATTTTCAATGCTTTATCATTACATAGAATTCAGGGAATTGTAACGCAAGTGGATGTCACAACCTGATCATTAAGAGAATGGTATTGAAAAACTCACACAGGAAGAAAACAAAGGATTTAAACAAAAGAAGTGTAAAACTAAGTAGAACGTTCATTATATAAAATAATGAACTGCAGAAAAGATGAACTTAGATAATCTTTTTTTTAAATATAAATATGAACTCAAAAGTGTGTTCAATTAGAGTGTTAAATTTAAAAATGATGGAAATAAATACTTGGTCAGGCAGTTCATGAGTGAATTAAGAAGCTGGACAGAGAAAGTTAAAATTATTAACTACCAGATACTCAGTTTTAAATTAACCTTTCCCTTGTCAAAGCTAGGAAATGGGAGTCAGAGAGAAGCTTTGGTGGAAAACTGGCATCCAGTCAGGATCAACCCATCACAATCATCCACATAGCACTTACCTATAGGAGTGCTAAGCTAAACCTGAACCTCATCTTAAATTTTTTTCATGAGGTGCTATACCCTGTGGAAGTGATACTATACCAGGCAGGAGGCTAGGGTTCAAGGATCAGAAAGTTTGTTGGGGCAAAGCTTTGATGGATACTAGAAACATGTAGGTG
>VZRI01004348.1:289298-324593 GCA_013397515.1 Upupa epops | reverse complement strand
TTCGGTCACAATAGCCCCAGGCATCACTACAAGCTGGGGGACAAGGGGCTTGAAAGCTGCCCAGTAGAACAGGATTCGGAGGGTGCTTGGAGACAGTCAGCTTCATAGGAGCCAGCAGGGTGCCCAAGGGGCCAAAAAGGCCTACAGCATTCTGGCCTGGATCAGGAATAGCGTGGTCAGTAGGAGAAGGGGAGTTCTTGTACCCTTGGACTCAGCCCTTGCAAGGCCTCATCTTGAGTGCTGAGTTCAGTTCTGGGCCCCTCATGATAGGAAAGATGTGGAGATGCTGGAACAGGTCCAGAGCAGAGCTCCCAAGCTTGGGAGGGGTTTAGAGAACCTGTTGTGTGAGGAGAGGCAGAGGAAGTTGGGCAGTGAGTTTGGAGGAGGCTGAGGGGGGACCTCATTGCTCTCTACAGCTCCCTGAAGGGAGGTTGTGGAGTGGTGGCTGTTGGCCTCTTCTCCTTGGTGACTGCTGACAGAAGCAGGGGCCAATGGTCTGCAGTTGAGGCAGGGGAGGTTTAGATTGGATCTGAGGAAGAAATTCTGTACAGAAAGAGTGGTTGAGCACTGGCAGGGCCTTCCCAGGGAAGTGGTGGAGTCCCCATTCCTGGAGGTGTTTCGGAAGCATGCAGACACGGTGTTTCATGACCTGATGGGGTGGCAGCATGGAGGGGGTTAAGTTGTGATTTTTCCATCAGTCAGGTATTTTGTGTGTTGGATTCAGGGATCTAGTAGGTCCTTTCCAACCAGGATTGTTCTGTGATCCTGTGAAGATAATAGAATCACAGGGTTGGAAGGGACCTCCAAAGGGCATCCAGTGCAACCCCCTTGCACCAAGGAGGGCCATCACTCACCAGACCAGGTGGCCCAGAGCACCAGCCAGCCTGCCCTTGAATGGCTCTAGTCATGGGGCCTCCAGCCCCTCTCTGGCATGCCTGTTCCAGGGATCCCCTACCCTCAGATTCCAGACCTTTTTCCTCCTGTGCAACCTCACTCTGTCCTTTTCCAGCTTCAAACTGGGACCCCGCATCCTCTTGTTCCTTGCCCTTGGGAACAGCCTTCCCCAGCCTTTTGACAGCCCCTGTCAGGGACTGGAAGGTCGCTATGAAGTTCTCCCAGAGCCTTCTCCATATTTCAGAACTCCTTTTAAGCTCCTCTCCCATGGGATTTCTCTGCTTCATGTTATTTTCATTGGTCTAAATGAACCTGCATGACTGAAGTGGTATCTGGTCACATCAGAGGTTGGAGCTGCTTTGGTTGACAGGGTTGTTATGGGGACAGTTCTGGGCTCCTGGAGGTGTGAGCTCTCAGGAGATTGACACACAGATACCTTCAGCCCACTAGTTCAGTTGTATGCTGGGGCAGAGAGCAGACTCAGCGCACAGCCCGGAGTGCCCATAGCTTCTCACACACAGGGAGCTTCTCCCCAGGGAGCATGTCAGACCCCATGTGAGCCCAGCACTGGACTGGAGGGTTATTGGGTTTTATGTTGCCCCTGTGCTTGTTTGTCTGAAAGTGCTCAGGGGGTGTAATTGAAGAAACCCCATAGTGTGAAGCAGCACAAGATGTAGTGCTGGGAACCAGCAACACAAACACACTGTACATTTGGAGTGATTGCATTTGTTGTTGGTGCAAAGGCCTCAGTATTTAGTCAGGAGGATTTGCAGAGAGGCTCTTTCTCAGAGAAGCAAAATTCATGAGCTTTTCACAGGAATTCAGTTAGGGACATGTGCAGCATTTCAGTGTACTGGGAGCAGGACCTATTCTGTCTGTGTTACCAGCTCAAAGGCTACTTGAGAGTGCTCCTGTTCTATCTGAACAGAGCATCTAACCCAAGTTTGAGGTGATGATGGTGGGGAAAAGAGACATGTAGAATGAAGGGCTGTAAGTCAGGTGGGTTTTTTTCCTGTTGTTAGACTCTGCACCTGCTGAACCTGACCAATATGTCATGGGATGCTTCACGTGGCAGGAAAGTAGCAGCAACTGGATTAGCTTTGAGGGCTGGGTTGTTGCAGCAGTGGTTTCCTGATGACATCAGAGCAATTTGCAGCTGCCCAAACAACTCTTTTCCAGAGGAGGTTATCCATAGTGCACTTGCACAGAACTGCACTTAGAAGGGCACTCACGGTTCTCTTGGGACTCCTAAAGCAGAGTTCTGGTCAGACCCTTGGTACAGAGAGTCCTTTGTTGTCGGTCTGTGGCAGTAGCAGCACAAGCACTGATGCACATGGTAACTTGGGATCAAACTGATGAAAATGGCTTGGTTTGGGTTAGGTAATGCTTTGGTGCCTGCAAAGGAAATGATCATGCCCGGCCACTCCACTCGGAGAGCCTTCAGAGGCCATAAATAATAGTAATCTCTGGCTGTTGCCACATTTGAGACACATGTGAATATCTAATTAATAACAATTAACCCACCCTGTTGTCAAGGCTTAAACACATCTTGTAGCAGGAACATAAAGTATCAGAGTGCTGCCAGTTTGTTGCACCCTGAGAGCAGCCGGTAACTGTTCTCTGCCGTTTATTTTCCCTAGCAAATGACAGGATCATCCTGCAGTGATTTTTTTGAATAGTGGCTTCCAAGGATCATTTAATTTGATGATGGGCCTTAATTTTCTGGATTCCTTGTGTTGAGAGTGTCAGGCAGTTTGTAATGAACTTTCACCACGTCTGTGCATTGAATAACTTAAAAGCGCCGTGCTGGTAGTGGGAGAAGCTGGCAGAATTCTGTAGAATTCAAGACCTTCCATCTCACTGCTCTTGCCATGGATTTGTCCTGCACTCCTGCACTCACTGTGTCTCTGTCTCCAGTTACCTATTGGGGAAGAACCTGCCAAGTCAAGGCCTGTGGTGCAAATCCTGCAGAAACTAGTTCATCAATCTCTCTCTTTCATTCTGAAAAGAACCCCCATTTTATTTCTCTTAGCCACTTCTTTCCCCCTGGTGGTCTCATCTACTCACTGGGGATGCTTCATTCCCGCATAGAGTTCACTGAAGGTTTGGGGTGAGTGCCGTTCTCTGCTTTCTTGGTTGGTCCCATCAAGTCTTGCAGGAGTAATCTGTGCTGCCTCTCACAGATGGATCCAACAGTGATTCCATGCAGACATCTCTGGGGAGTAAATCTCCAGGCTTGTGACCTCTTGGACCTAGTTAATGACAGCAAGGTGTTCCCAGCACCTGTGCACTGTCCCCGGGTGGGTCCATGGTGGCCTGTACCTTTGGCAGAGCTGCAGGACTTCCATTTGCTTTTCCAGGTGGCTGAGCTGTCTTTCCTGGGGTGATCTTTCCTGTCTTGGGAAGCTGGCTGGACCTGATGGAAATGGGCTGTCTGGCTGTGGGTCTGAGGGGGACAAGCATTGTGCCAGGCCCCCTTCTCCCTCCTACCCAGGAGCTTTGTGTAATTCTATGGAAGTTTGGTCCCTCAGCAGTATTACTACTTGGCAAAGACCTCCAAGATCATCAAGTCCAACCATTCACCCAGCAGTGCCCAGTGCTCCCTAAAGCTCCCCACAGTCTGGCCTTTTCTCTCTTCCCTGTTTTGGGGCTGTTAATTTGAGCCACTCTGACACAAAGCTTTGCAGGAACGGCAGTATGAGGAGAAGCCAGTCTTCGTTTGGGATGGAAACATGCTGGTCCTGGTGAATGCAGTAGGGCAAGGAGTGCGGCAGCACTCGGCAGTGGCAGGCGCAGCGCTGCAAGCAGTTCCTCAGCTGCTAAGGCACAAATTGATCTCCCTGTCAAACCCGGACTAAGTGCTGTATCAACACAGATTTCAGAGATGCTCTGAGTTGCTCCAGACTGAAGAAAGGAGAGCAATGATTTACTTATGCAAATGGTTAACCCTTTGCAGCCCACATCAACCTAATCTTGCCATTGCCTCATTCTGCTCTGCACTCGCGTGTTCTGTCAGGGATTTGTGACTGACTGCTGCTCCACTTGGCTTTGATAACAAAGGATTGTGCTCAGATAAACTAGAGGGAACCTCCTGTACTTGCACACAAGACAAGTCTTGTGCTAGTGCCATGGTACGACGGTGTTTATTCAGCACAAAACCCCGGTCATCAGAAAAAGAGACACAGAAGACCTTCCATCACAGAAGAGTCTTGGGTTTCCTTGCACGAGTGATGATTGTTAAAACTCAGTGCACTGGCTACATCAAGCGGGGCTTTGTGGGCAGTCACTCAGTTCTTTTGTAGGGAGGTTGGATGAGCTGACCTTTAACGGTCCCTTCCAACCCAATGCAGCTGGTCGTTCTGCTTTTTCTGGCAGCACCAACTCTCTTGGGTTTCTTTTGCTGGCACAGAGATGAGTCCTCTGTCTGGGTGTGAGTAGCGGGAGCAAGAAGCAGCTTTGGTGTAGACCCGTCTCACCTACTACTGGTTAGTCGTCTGGAGCAGAAAGGACTAGCTGAGCAGGCAGCACTTAATTTCCTCTAATAGAAGGGGCTGCAGTGTTTGGCTGTTTCTGGAAGGTGGTGGTAATTCTCAGCTTGGCCGCCACTGAGGCATAGTCAGCCAGATGTGATTAGCTTGATTATTTAACTGCTTTTCCAGCACTAAAAGTCATTATTGCTTCTCAGTATGGGATAGGAAAACTGCACGTGGCCCTTCAGCAGAACAAGATTTCTCCCATCTAGGCTACTGCTGTTCCAGCAGTGTTTCCAGCTGTGAGGCCTCCTCGCTGCTAGCCCTAGTAGCTGGCTGGGTAAATTGGAGAGATGCTCGTGCTGTTTAGGCACAGCTGGCTGCTCTGGGACCCTGACAGGCACACACAGGCTGTTTTTGCTATCTCAGGTTTAACTGGTGATGTTTCTCTAGAAGGACCAGCTTCGGTAGTTGGAAGAAGGAGCATTTCTGAAGAGCTTTGTCTTCAGTCTTCATCCCTCATCCAAAGCAAATGCAGTACTGTTGAAATTCTCTGTTCAATTGCCTTCCTCCAAGACGATCTTGAGATCCAGAAGTCACTGAGTATAGCTTGTCCGACCCAGAGGGCAGTCCATAATGAGTTTAGGACACAAACACAGGCTGCTGCTGTTTGTGTGGCCTACAGGTGAGAGAGGAGGTGATGTGTCTGGGTGCTGGGCCCTGGAGACCAGTCAAATGGTATACACTTCTCAAGAGGGGATGGCTGGGCAGTTCATGGCCATGGGAGAAGGGTGAGTGGAGAGAAGGGAGTTGTGTCCCGAGTTGCTTGTTCTTAGCTGCCATAGGTACCCCTGCCTCTTGTACAACTGAAACAGCAGCTCAAATGAGATGTGGCACTGGGAGGGCTCTCGAGGATGAGCAGATGTTATGTGATGCTTTGGGTTCTTGCTAGGTAGAGCAACCTGAAAGTCCACAGGCACTTGCTATCTGGCAGTGGGAGTCAGAATGGGTTTTGTTGAAGAAAAAAATAATAAATGCAGTGAAATAAACCAGACCTCTTGTTATCCTTTTGTTTGAAGCCTGCCAGGATGGACCTGACCTGGGATCCTGGCAGAGTTGCTCGTCCAGCCTTGACTCCTGACCTGGCGAGGCACAGCCCCAGTCCACTGGTTAGAGCCAACAGTGAGCTCTTTATGGACAAATACCTTTCCCCCAGGAAGCTGGTGAGTAGCCATTCAACTCCTTAATGAGGTACAAGAATCAGGCTGGCACACATGCAGGGCTTTATCAAGCACCTCCCAGCCGCCTGAGTGCCGATTGCAGATCACTGTGGGTCTGACAGACTTTGGCATAAAATAAGCTGACCTTTAGAGAGGTGGATGCAGTGTTCTCCTTGCTCCTGGTTTGAAATCAGAAGTGCTCCCAGCATGGCTGCTGCTGTCCTTAATGCTGGCTGGCTGTGTGGGGCAGCATAGTTATCATCTGACCTCATTAATGGCAGCTCAGGGACCTGGACCCAGCCTTAGAAAAACCTACACTTACCTTGTCCTCGTGGTGGAAAGCACAGCACCATCTTCCCAAAGGAGCCAACCCCTCTGTCCTGCTGAGAAGCCAATTCAAATACTCTGTGAGTGCAGGCAGTGCTTTCTGGATCTATTTATAGAGCTCGAAGTGGGTGGTGCCTTTGAAAGCCAAATTTTGGGATGCAGCCTGTTCTGACAGAGTAAGGAAGCCCTTCCTCACAGAAGGGGTGCTCAGAGCCTGGACTGGACTGCCCAGGGCAGTGGTGGAGTCCTTGTGTGTGGAGGTGTTGAAGGACAGTGGGGCTGTGGCCCTGGTGGTGATGGTAGGTCCTGGCCTGGTCTAGATGAACTCAGAGGGCTTTTCCAGCCTCAGATTCTGTGATTTTGTGTCGATTAGACCATCCTAGGGTTGAAGACACAGCAAACCAGAATGGAGTGGTTCTCACAGCAACACAGCACCCCAGTCCTTAAGTGTTTAAGAAGCACTAGGAGGTGCACAGATCTGCAGTGTGTGTTTGAAGCTTTCTGGAGATAAAAGGTGATGCTGTGACCTGCACCATGCCCTGTTCTGCAGGTCCTGTGAACCTCTGACAGCTGCTTGGTCTTTTAATTTTTAACCTGGCATCGAGTCTGACCAGTCTTGGTGGGTGTGGGGTTGGCAGTGCCCAGGATCATTGCAGTGTAAGGCTCAGGCAAGTGTTTCTAATGAGGGCACGAGCCAAAGTCTGCTGAAGTAACCAAAAGAGGTGCCCTCTGGCTTCAGTGAGCTCCAGGTCAGGCCCATTGGAAGTTCTTTGAATGGTGTAGAATCTTTCAGAAACTCACAAGAATATGTGAGCAGAGCAGTAGGTTAAGTCAGTGCTTCCCACATCCCATGGACTTCATTGGCTTTTCAAATTGTCATCAGGTCTGTTAATGCATAGCAGATGTTAAATTCATTCCTCCCATTTCTGGCTAATTATGAAAGTGGGGAGAAACCTCCTTCCTTTTTCAGATGTAGCCTTTAATCAAGTTTTCCCTCATGAAGGTTGTGTGCATCAGTGTTGGTGAGGAATTCCATCTCAAAGACTTCTCAGAGGGCACTGCTATCCCACTGATTTCCCTGCTCAGTTCTTTCCTGGCTCAGACTCTGATGTTTATGTGGGCATTGCTGGGGAACTTCCTGCTCAGGGAAAAACCCTATGATGTTGTCAAGGAAACATTTATCATGTGGCAGCCTGTTCTAATAACCCATCCACCCTACCTATTCTGTGACCTTCAGGCTGATCCCATGGAAACTGCTGCTTGCTGGCACTTACTGCTTGGATTTGCGAGCGTAAACACAGGCTGCTCAAACACTCCAGCCAAAACAAGGCTTCACCTTTCCTTTCCCCCAGAGACCACAAGCCATTGATAACCAAATGGATTGAAAGGTTCCTGTGCCTCAATCACTACACTGTCCATAGGTTCTCGAGGAGTCATTGATTGTCTTGGCTGAAGGGCTCCAAGAAGGGAGCAAATAGATTTCTCAGGCACTGCCATTACAGCTGCATCATTTTACCTGCAGCTTACACATGTTTTCCTTCTTTCAGCAGCCTTCATCATTGAGGGCTCACAGAGGTGTGACGTGTGTGTTCTTCACTCCTGTTTCCAGCTGCCGGATGTTTCCGTCCAAAGAGAGGAAAGTTTGTCTCAAAATTACTCTTGTTTTCCTTTTCTGCCGCCTTGGCCCTACAGCATGTAAGACAACTTCTGCAGAACCACTTGGCCCTTTGTATCTTCTTCTTCGCCATTGCAGACCCTCACCTTGCTTTGATCTTACACTGGTCTGTGGTCTCCTGGGGCCTTGTATCAACACAATGTTCACATCAAACCAGGTGTGATCCCTCATTTACATTCTGTCAGTCGCAGCTCCTTGGGGTCTCTGATGCTGCCACGTTGGTCATGTTGTGCCCTTTTGCATTTGAATGCTCTTCATCCAAGTTACAGGTCAGAAGCTTTTGATGAGAGGAAGAGTTGGTGTCATCAGACACTCTTCTGATTCTTTCTGCTCCTGTCAGTGGTGACTTTGTTCAGTCTCCCTCTGTACAAATGGAGATACTTGTCTGCTCTGCCCCATCAGCATGTCCAGCTCCCCACTCTGCCCATGCTCCTGTTGGGGTCACTAATTTCAAACATCTCTGGGACTGTCTCACAGATTTCTTGGGGACTGTGCAGGACTTCAAATCATAGAATCATTAGGGATCAGAAGGGACCTAGAAAGATTATCTAGTCCGATCCCCCAGCCACAGCAGGATCGCTTGTCTTGAATGTCCTGTTAACCCCCATCCTCTGCCAGGGATGTTTTCCTGACTGCCCCAACAAACATTTCACTTCTCCAAATAAACCCTTTCTACATGATCAAGTGATGCCCCCGACTTTGTCACAGTACGAAAACTAATCCCATGTGTGTGATCTGTAGAGAAGACAGAGCTGTTCTTTGCATCCTGGGCAGCATCAGAAGAATACTCTCAAGACAGAGCATTCTGCCTTTCTGATCTGCTCTGGTGAGACCTTGCCTGGAGTCCCGCATCCAGCTCTGGAGTTCCCAGTACAGAAAGGACAGGGACCTGATGCAGTAGGTCCAGAGGAGGGAGTCCCCTCTGCTCTAGCGACAGACTGGGGAAGCTGGGGTTTTTCAGCCTGGGGAAGAGAAGGCTCCAGGGGGACCTGATAATGACCTTCCACTACTTGAAGGGGCTACAAGTAGGCTGCAGAGGGACTGTTCACAGTCACCGGTTGGATGAGGGGCAATGGTTTTACAACAGAGAAGGGCAGATTGAACTGGGCTGTCAGGAAGAAGTTCTTTAGCCGGAGGTGGGATTGAACACTGGGACAGTTTGACCAGGGAGGCAGTTGAAGCCCCATTGCTGGAAATACTGAAGAGGAGGCTGGACAAGGCTCTGGGCAACCTGGTCTAGTTGAGGCTGTCCCTGTTCCCTGCAGGGGAGTTGGACTAGATGGCCTTTGGAGGTCCCTTCCAGCCTGGGCCAGTCTCTGGTTCTGTGATTCTTAGTTCCCTGCTTGTTGTTCCTGCTCCAGTTAGTCACGATTTCCAGACTCCAGCACATATGTTGGGAAGCAGCAGTTCATTGGGCTGCCCAGGGGCTGGTCTGCATTTCATCAGGTATGTGCTGTGTCTTGTGAGGAGAGAGAAATCCTGGAGGGTCCTGGAGCAACAGGCTGAGCCGTAGTCATTTCCTCTTTGCTGCACAGAAGGTTTTCCTCCTGGTTACAGACTACATGGATTTGAAGGGAACAAAAGCCCCTGGAGACAAGGGAAGCAAGTGCTGAACCTCAATAAATCAGCAGAGTAAAGGAGGAGCTAGAAGTAACCAACTGAACCTATAGAACCTATGAATCAATGGAACAACTGAATGTGGATCTCCTGGATCCTTCATGAGAGTCCTATCAGCACTTAATCCTAATGAATAAGACACCTCTGGAGGTCTTCCCCATTGGATCTTCTGCTCCAAGCATGGTTAGTTTCAAACACAGGCCTGACTGCCCAAGGTAGTGGTGAATAATACTGTGAACAGGGAAAGATTTCAGAGCTTCCTTGTGTGGCAGGGCTTTTCCCTTTCTATGTTCTTTCCCTGACACCAGTGTTCTAAAGGCTTGTGGTCACTATTAGTGTTCATCCTGCCTCTTGGACACCAGCAGCTCATGAGTCTCTACGTGCCTAAGCCCTCATGCCCTGTGCATGGCTTTGTAGAAAATAAATTACATTATCCATGGGCAGAGTGCCTGGCATCAAATGAGCAAGTCCTGGTCCTGAGCATCTGCAGTGCCACAGCACTGAGCCCTGACTGCAGCTGCTTCTCAAGCACCTCATAGGAACAGGAACTGAAGTTGGGCTAAAGTACAGTTAAAGTGAGGGAACCGGATGAGTTTGCAGTTCTCGTGATGAGATGTCTATGTCAATATGGTCAGTGCACCGTAACTTGTTTTGAATAAAAAGATTGGGTCACAGGTTGACCCATGATCTTAAAAGATCTCTTCCAACAAAATCCTACCTGCAATTCTGTAAATACTGGCAGTACGGGCACCTGCAGGACTTAGAGTGGGAGAGAGGTTGCAAAGACCCTATGGAAATGCTGGTCCCTTTTGTTGAAAATCCCTTGGCTGAGATTCCCTTAAAACCTTGGTAACTACATAGCCTCCTGTCATTGTCTTCATAGAAGAAGTACCTGCAGCACCTCTCTCTTGCATTGGGGGTTTAAAATCACAGCCATGTGAGGAGCAGCGAGCACATGAACCGATGTGAATGTGGGATTTGCGCACAGGTGTAGTGTGAAAAGAGAGCAAGCTCAGGGCTCATGAATCACTGCCCTGTCCAAATGAAGCAGCAGCAGCACAGTAACTGCGTAGCCGCACAGAGCAGGCTCTGCTGCAACACTGCCACATTCCTCAGAGCACTGGAAAAACCTGGTGACAGAGAAGAAACCAGAGTTCACCAGCTTGAACTGAGCAGCTGTTGCCTGCTGGTCAGGAATTCTCAGTGGCACTTGAACTGGATTTCCCAGTATCCCCAGTTGGGAAGCTCTGCAAGCACGCAAGTGGCTTTCACTTGCAGTTATTTACAGGAGAGTTACTGGCTCTGCTTGTTAGTTGAGGGAAGAGGGTTCCTAGGAGCATACACTCCAGGTAGATACTGGCCAGTTCTGGGAACCATTGCAGAGCTGCTGCTTGAAGTGCTGGCTGAACCACTTGCCCAGTGCTTCTGCAGCCTTGGGAAACAAGTTCTAAACTTGTAAAAGGAGAGTCCTGGGGAGTTAGGAGTTAGAAGTGACTTCTCAAGGTCTTGTATTCAGGTTTTCAATGAGATGCAAAACTCTCCTTGTTTTACTTTGTGCTTGGCCTCAGAGAAGCGGGAAGCGCTTTGCTGGGGAGCATCAGTTAATTCCCATGGATCCAGGGTGCAATAATGACCACTTGTTGCCCTGAGTGAAGCCGTCAGCCACCTTCTTGAATGCTGGTGTCTGAAACCATCAGAAATCTTCCCCTGTCTCTGTGTTACTGTATCCACCTGGTTGGGGCAGGCAGGATCCTCCCTGAATGGCAACTGTCAGCCTGCAGTGACAGTCGGTTATCTCCAGGTGCGTTTTTGGTGTGAAATAACCACATGTATGCAGCTCTTTGCCTAGAATACACTCTTGGTCCACTTCTAACTGCTCTATGTTGAGGCTGACAGCTGTAAGCAGAGGTGCCAGGCATTCTCCATCCAAACAGTTGGTGGTGCAGCTGCTGGAGCCACAGCTCTGCCCGTACTACAGTATGTGAATGTGGCTGTGCTGTCTCAGCTCTCTGAGTGGAAAACGTCCAAGCAGTGAGTCTAGAGGAGGAAAAGCAGGGCAAAAAAGCACATTGGTGTAGGAGAAAGGGGCATGGGGATCCTAGTGGACAGCAAGATGACTATGAGCCAGCAATGTGCTCTTGTGACTAAGAGGGCCAACAGCATCCTGGGGGGGATCAGAAGGGGGCGGTTAGCAGATCAGGAGAGGGTCTCTACTCTGCATTAGTGAGGACACATCTGGAGTATTGTGTCCAGGTCTGAACCCCCTCAGTTCAAGAAAGACACAGACTTGCCTGGATGTGTTCCTGTACAACCTGGTCTAGGTGACCCTGCTGTGGCAGAGGTATTGGACTGGGTGATCTTTCAAGGTCCCTTTCAATCTCTAATGGGTCTGTGATTCTATGAATCGGGAATCCTAGAAGAGGAGAGGACGTAATGCGGCTTTAATGCTCCTCTCCCAAAGTCCAAGTGTGAGATGCAGGATGGTGGAAGGAGGCAAAGGAGCCTGGGTGTGAGTTACCATAGCATTGTATTCTGTATAGAAAAATGAGCTGCCTCGCTTTTTGGGTTCAAAGGCTACTCAGCATAGTTTTGTTGAGTTTTCCTATCTGCTGCCTCTGATTACAGGTGGCATTTCAGGGTAAACCCTTCCTATCTGCTAAGGAGATTTGTGCAGAGCTTGGAGCATGGCCGTTCCATCTAAACAAGGTTAAATGGTGTCTGAGCTTGTCCCCGATTTGTACCTCAAATATGACCTGCAGCCTTGACTCCTGAAGCAAGGTACAGGTTGGACTTGGTGGTCTAGGAAGTCTTTTCTATCCGTGATTATTCAGTGATTCTTGTGATACGTGTGACCACAATAATTCAGAGCTATGAGGAAGAAAGAGCTTTGATTACTAAACTGATCCCACATCTGGTCGTGTGGCCATGAAGTCCATGCTGATAAAGCCCTGCGTGAAAGCCTTTCTCCCCTGTTTTGTCCCTGTGGCATCTGGTTGCCTGTGAGTACCCGCGTGTCTCTGCTTGTCTTTGCAGAAAGCTTTGACAGGAGTAGATGATCTGCACCAAGTGAAGGCCCTAGAGATGCATGTAGATACCAGAGAGAACACCTTGGGGAACTTTGGTAAGAAAAGCCTTCGTGTTTGAATTTGCCTTTCTCATGTCCTGAAGCAGGTCTGGGGTGCAGGAGCGAGCAGCCAGTGCAGAGTGGATTCTTTCCTTCTCATTAGCTTATCCCTTCAGTTTAGGATGCTGACAGACCTGCGGCTGCATTCACAGCAATCACAATTGTAGTGATTCCTGGTGAAAGGACTGGTGGGGCAGGGCCATTTAAGACATCCGGTAGTTCTCATGTTTCTAAGTGATTTTGATAGCAGCAAATGAAGTTACCTTTGGAGCTGTTGGCTGGTGCTTATTGAATTGCTGGTGGCCAGGCCAAGCTGGTGATGTGTGGGGTCTGCTGCCTCTCCCCACATACCTTTCATCAAGGAAAAGCTAGCTGAATGAGCCACATGAGTAGACACACGCTGTTTTACACACAGGGTCATGCTCTCTCTTTCCTCTCTGTCTGTATTCCAGCCAGCATGGTCAGGAGCCCCACGTGGAGGCTGCTGGTGTGAGTCCCTGCCTGCTTTGGCATAGCTGCTGCTGACACATCGCTCTGCAGCAGGGCTTGGGCAGCTCTCCAGAGGTCACTGGTGTGTTACTGGGGCAGGAGCTTATATTAAACTCTGCCCTGCCCTGCTCTGTGTGGTGTTGAGAGACTCTCCTCGCAGAACAGACTGCAGCTCAGGTTTGCGTGCAAGTGCTGTGATCTCACCTCCTGTTGTGCTTGAGAGAGGCCAGGGGAGATGCTGAGTACACTGGAGCATCTCTGTGCTTAGGAGAATCTGAGAGCTCTGGGGCTGTTGCGCAGAGCAGAGCAGCTGGGAGGGGTCTTATCAATGCTAAACAACAGTTAAAGGGCAGGGGCAGGAAGACGAAGCCAGACTCTACTCGGTGGTGGCCAGCAATAGGACAGGGGGCTCTGGGCACAGATTGGAACATGGGAAGAAACTTCTTTGCTGTGAGGGTGCTAGAGCCCTGGCCCAGGCTGTCGGGAGAGGTTGCAGGGCTGTGAGTAGTCAAACCAAGATGCGGTTTTATTAACAACTAAACCTCAAGAGATGAGATGCCACCAAATGAACGTGTCCTAGCGTAAACACCAAGGGTTACGAGTGCTTGTAGGATTCAATGGGGTAGCCCCGTGGCCCATTGCTGGGGCTTGGGGTGCCATGAGGGCTGTTTACAGAGGGGGATTGCAGACACAGGAGGGATTGTTGCTGCCCAGCCAGAGTTCTCAGCCTTGCTCTGCAGTTATCGGTGTGTTCCTGGACACCCTGTTTGTGAAAATGCAGTGCCTGTGGTAGCAGGGCAGCATTTAGCGTGAGGAACAAAGATCTTACTACTGAAAACAAATATTTCCAGTGAACATTGGTGATGGTTAGTTTTTATGATCGTGTAGGGATGAATCACAGCCTTGCTCTCAGCAAAGGTGCCAGTGAGGGCTAGCAAGAGCTGACATTGTTGCCTTTGGGTAGGTTTTTTCTCTTGTCACCTTCATTTTACAATTAGCTTCATCTTCCCAGTTCTAATCTGGTTATTTAAGGGATTGGGACTGCAGACAGCAGAAAAATAAAGCAGGCAGTGAATTCTTAGAGTGAAAGAGCACAGCAAATATAACACTTGTAGGAGGGAAGAGGAAGGTGCGGAACTGGAGGATTCTATTGCAGGAGCCTGGCTGGCAGTTCTGCCCCCCTGCACCTCATGTGTTTATATTGCAGCCTAGGGAAAGCGCAAGAGAGCGTTGCTCTTGACAGTTTACAGGAAGGGAGTAAAACCTCTGAGATGGAGGGTTGGGTTACAGTCATGAGCAAACCACGTGTGGCAGTTGCATCCTTACCCTGTCCCCCTGCCGCTTGGGATCCCATAGCAATTGGGATTTTCCCTGGGCTGACCCTAAACTCACCCGGTGTGAAGCTTTTCCTTTTCTGTTCAGCTGCTCTCCTCAACACCTTGTTTAAACCCTCTGCAGCTGTTCTGAAATGTAGGGATTTGGTNTCTCAGTTCCAGAAAGACACAGAGCTGCTGGAGACAGTCCAGTGCAGAGCCACAAAGATGATGAAGGGCGGGGAGCATCTCCCTGCTGAGGAAAGGCTGAGAGAGCTGGGGCTCTTGACCTGGGAAAAAAGGAGCCTGAGGGGGGACCCCATGACTGTTTATCAATATGGAAAGGGTGGGTGCCAGGAGGAAGGAGCCAGGCTCCGCTCAGGGGCACCCAGTGCTAGGACAAGGGGCACCGGGTGTCAGCTGGAACAGAGGAGGTTTCACATCAAGAGGAGAAGCAACTTCTTCCTGGTGAGGGTGCCAAAGCCCTGGAAGGGGCTGCCCAGGGGGGTTGTGTAGCCTCCTCTGGAGATGGTTCAAACCCTCCTGGACTGTTTCTGTGCAGCTGGTTCTAGGGAATCGTGCTGTGGCAGGGGGATTGGACTGGATGATCTCTTAAGGTCCTTGACTCTCTGTGATTGTGTGATCTCCTTGGTCAGGGCTCCGAATGATTTTGTTACCCTACTCTATAAAAGGTGTTTGACATGAGAAAGTGTGTCATGCTGGGTGAGGATGGTATGTTATCGTTTCTGTTACGCATTGTGAAGAATTGTTAAGTAATGTGGCTAACACAGTGCGTGTTGGATTTGTAGCACTGTCTGAGAAGCTCTGCACAGTCCTCCTTGGCAATATTTTCAGTGTAGCGTGGGCAGCAGTGCATGTGCTGTAGTCGTTCCCAAACAGTATCAGCTTCCGCTAGACCATCGTTTGCTAGAATGGATCTGTCCTGCTTGAGGAGATGGGAGAAGCACTGCCACCCCCTGTGTTTGCGTTTGATATCCCACTGCCTTGCTCCTCTTTTTGTTTCATGTTTGTTTGTCTGGAGTTTTTTCATTTGGATCCTTTGCAAAGAGCTGGGTCCAGAGTTCTGAATGCTACTGGATCACCCTTGCCACTGAGAGAAAGTACTCAGGGGACTTGTGAAGGTATTTGTAGAGGTCTTCATGTTTCAGCAGTGATCCCATTTGTCTAACACCATCCTTACCGCTCTGTGGTTGCCCATTGTACTGGACAGGGATGAGTCCAGCTGCTAAGAATGGGTACAAGTTTGCTCTTGCCCATAGAGACTGTCTCCTGGCACTTGAGCTTGTATCCCAATCGTTCTGTAGTTTGGAGGGGTTTGGGTTCAGAGCAACTAAACAAAAATAAAACCCCAGTCAAACAACTGTCTCTTGGAGGTAACAGAGAGAGCTGTAATGGAAGTAATAACTGAATCTATGATTCTGTGAAATTGCCAAGAAAAGAGTTTAATCAAAGGGATGGTGCAGAACACTAAGGCTGACGGATGCGGGGAAACTCCTACAGCAGATCTCAGTCGCAACTAAGATGTTCAGGGGAGAAGGTGATGTTTAGTGACCTGTAAGCAGCAGTTTGGGGAGCTCTGAGCTGTAGAAGATGATCCTGTGACACTGGGAATTAGGGTTCTGTTGTGTGACTCAGGATTGCAATCTGAAGTGTAATTAACCTGTGTTATCCCACCAGCCCATCACTGCCTGCTCTGACACTGACAGGAGAAGGGGGAAGGAGCACTACATAGAAACCAGAGACTGTCAGTGCTGGACTCTGAAGCATCATAGATTTGTAGATTCCTGAAACAGCAGGCTGAAAGGAACCTCAAGGATCATGTAGTCCAACCCATCAAACTAAAAACAGAGTTTAAATTCGCTGTCCCAGCAGCCTATCCATCTGGGTCTGAGAACTGGCCAGTGCAGGGCAATCGACCCCTTCCCTGGGAGATGATTCCTGTGGTTAATTGTCCTCATGGGGAAGAAATTTCTTTTGGAGTCTGATGGGAATCTCCCCAGGAGGGACTCACACCTGTTAGTCACCCCTTGTCTTTTTCCATGGGACTCCTTGTGAAAAGGGAGTCTGGGAGTTTCCATCGTCTTGGTAGCCTCCCTTAGTGTCCTGGTACGTGGTGATAAAGTTTCCCCTTAGCCTACTCTTCTCCAGATTGAAAACCCAGCTCTCTCAGCCTTTCCTGATATGGCTGCTCTTCTAGTCCTCTGTTCATCCTTGGGCCCTTTCCAGCCTGTCCACATCTTTTTTTTGTATAGGGGGACCAAAACTGAGCTGGTCTGACCAGTCCTGAATAGAGCAGAACAATGACGACTTTGTCTCTGCTGGTGACAATGACTACTTTAATCCTCCAGTCTCACTGCTTAGCAGTCAGTAAGAGGCCAAAAGAAACAGTCACCTATCAGACCAGTTGTTGTCTGTTGGGAAAGGTTCTCCCCCAGGAGAGTCAGAGGGGGCTTCCAACAGTAACCATCAGGTAGTCATGCAGACAACTTGTGTGAGGGCAAACATGCCCAGGGGAAGGTATTTTTTGAGGGAGATAAACTCATTGTCAGAAACAGGTAGGAAGGCACCTGAACTTACATGCTCCAGCTCCAAGTGGTCAGAAGTCCCCTTTGTCTACTCCCAGGTCTGCAAAGTGATGCTGCATTCTGTTCTCACAGGGGCCTCTCTGCCTAACCTGCAGGAGCTGAAGTTGAGCAATAGCTGTCTGCTGTCTGTGAGGTAAGAAGTGACCAGCGGCTGGAATAAATGTAAAGAATAACAGCCCTCACTTTGATTTGAGTGATGACGTCTTCATCGGTGCTGTTTTTGTTTTGCCCTTTCCCTGTGACTAAGGATTAGGTTGTGAATAAATGCTCTGCCACCACTGGATTTTAACCAGACCTGAGCTGGAGTAATCCAATGTGGCTGCCCTGGTGCCAGTGGATCAACCCTCATCTGTCAGCAGGGAGATTCCTGCCATGCTGGCATCCATGAAAATGTACCTGTGGATTTCAGGGTGTTGCAGCCTTAGGGCTTGCAGCCCACTTTGTGACCCCGCAGGCCAGTTCCTCAGCTGATGAAGGATCACTCCAGCTTTACTGCTGTCCATGCCATTGGCTTTATGAGAACTGCTGTGCTGACTGTGTCCCTGGCTGGTTGGGCTTTGTGAAGGCTGCACAGCTTTTCTTCCAGCTGTCAGACTGGGAGGGGAGCAGGAAAAAGCATCACGATGAGGAGGCAGAGCTGCCTTCTCTCTCCTGTGCTGATACCTTTGTCATTACTGCAGGATGGCAGAGCTCATGATGTTAAAGGGCTGTGTACAAGACCTCATGTTCACCAGCTCTGTTTTGCTGTGTGGCTGGCTGGGGGGGCAGATTGGGGCAGGGGGAAAAGGGATTTTGCTCATTCTTGTTGAAGAGAACGTGGTCCCCAAAGGAAAAGAGCAACGAATTCTTCTTGGTCTCATGTATTATCATGAAAGCAGCTCACAGACTCACAGACTGGGTTGGCTTGGAAGCGACCTCAGAGATCACCCAGTGCCAAACCCCTGCCATGGGCAGCGACACCTCTCACCAGACCAGGGTGCCCATCCACCCTGGCCTTGAACAGTGTCAGGGATGGAGCAGCCACAACCTCCCTGGGCAGCCTGTTCCAGGGCCTCAGCACCCTCACCAGGAGGGATCTCTCATCCTAAGATCTAACCTGAATCTCTTTCAGTTTGAAACCATCCCCCTCCTGGTAGCAAACTGCTCATAGGGAGGAGTCAAAGTAAAGATCCATGACACTGACTTCTGTTACTCATTTTCTTGGAGCATTTACTCCTGCCATCCTCACACAGGAGCTGGAACAACATTGAAATGTGTTTTGCCCTACACTAGGAATCACAGTCAGGCTGTCAGGGTGCTGAGGGGTCAGGGTCCTGTGTGTCCCAGCTTTTGTGTGTGCTACAAGAACAGGGCTTGCTGAGTTCAGAGGTTGGCTTCTCCCTTTTCTCAGGAGTTCCTTCAATGGAGAAGGAGGCTGAGCTACTTCACTTGCAAATCCATGGTTGTTCCCCAGCCCTTCTAAAGCTTCCATGATTCTGCAGTACTTGAAGCTGGTGTTGTGCAGGGTCTCACTAACACTATTTCATTTAAGCCTAGAGGAAAATATGGCCAAATTTATTTGCATACAGTCCTTGCTGGTGGTTGAAAGGGAATCGTCTGGTCTTGGAAAGGAGTTTCAACTGTTTCTGGGTGCTGGCTCTTGGCTGGAGGGGAGCAGCTCTGAAAAATCCAGTGAAGAGAAATGAGTTCAGATTGGTGTCACTATCCTGAGATTCTTCCCGAGATCCCTGTTCAGTGAGCGTCACCTGTCTGCTGCCAGCTAAGGAATCCTGGGTTGATGAAGTGATAATCGTGGATGGGACACAGAGCCCTGAGTATAAACTGTAGAAACTGCCGCTTTTTCACAGTTTGTGCTGAAGGCCCCTCCTCGTCTTTGCAAGGATTCCATTAAAGGAGCTGTCTTGCAAAGCCAGTGAGTCAGTGCTCCTGCCTTGGCAGGCAGCCTCTGTATTTGTTACCAAGGTGCTTATACCTCTCTCAGCTGAGGTATGAGTGAAAGGATGTGCTTAAAGATGACTGACAGATACCACAGGGCTTTTAAACAGGATAAGGGCATCTCAGGAGCTGCCTCCCGTATGTTTCTAGCAGAAGCTGTTTCACCAGCAAGGCACAGAGTATCAGAACAGTCTTGGCTGGAAGAGACCTTCAGCATTGTTGAGTCCAACCTTTTCCTAGCTCTTATCACAACTAAACCTGTCCCCCAATGCAACAGCTGTCCTTCTCTTCATCACCTCCAGGGATGGGGACTCAACCTCCTTCCTGGGCAGCTGTTCCAGTGTCTGACAACCCTTTCAGGAAAGAGATTCCTCCTGATATCCGACCTGACCCTCCCCTGGGGTAGCTTCAGGCCATTGCCCTTTGTCCTGTCACTCTCCACTAGGGAGAGCAGACTGACCCCTGCCTCTCTACACCCTCATTTCAAGTAGTTGTAGAGAGCAACAAGATCTCACCTCAATCTCCTCTCCTGCAAGCTGAGCAGTCACTCCTCATACACCCTGCCAGATCAGGCCGGGTGAACATGTCTCCTGCTTTCCTGAGCCTTAGGATAGATCGATTTTATTTCTTGCTTTCACACCGGCTGCTGGGGACAGGGCTGGCTACAGCAGGACTCTCCAGATTAATTTTTTGAAAAGTTCCAGGCCTTCTTAACTGTGAAAAAAGAACTGGAAATAGGAATAAGGCTTTGAGTAAGGGTTTTGCAGATCTCAGATGACTCTAAGAAATCCAATCCAAGCCAGTTCTTTCTGTTAAACCAACTCATTAAAATCTTTGGAGACCTGGATCAGGATCGTCAGAGTTTTGAGCTCTGAACAGAGTTTCAGCAAACGGTCACTTCTGAAAGGCACAGATGTGACTCCGGTGGAGGTGACTGCTCACAGACTGCAAATGGAGCATCAGTCCAAGTTCTCTGGGGGATCTGCACCAAGCTCCCTTATTCTGTAGGAAACTGAGCTGTGACACCCAGCCTCAAACCTCAGCTATTGCAGGTGGAGCATAGGCAGGCACTTGCTGTCTGATGGGTGCTTGTCTCTCAAACAGAGGACCAATAGGAGCACAGTTCCCTTAAATGAATTCTTTCCCTTGTCACTCTCATTTCTTCTTTCTTCTCCAGCTTGCTTCTTCTGCCTGTTGTTTCTAACAGTCACTGGGTTCTTGTGTCTGCTGCATGTGCTGTAGGAACAACAAGTAAATGCCAAGAGGTTGGGACAGCCAGGACCAGCTGTGCTTTGTGATGAAATCCACAAAGGTCTGAAAGCAGCTCAGTAATTTCAGTGGGACCAGAAATGCAAATGTTCCTCAACAGATGATTTCTTTGTGGTACAGGAGCTGCTGGCGGGGATTAACAAGGAGTCAGGAGCTCTCACTCCGGGCTGTCCTCACACAGGCAGCCAGAGCACTGCTCTGGTTGGAGACCTGACTTTGAATCTCCTGTGACCGTATTTCAGCGCCCAGAGCATCACTTGTTACCACCGGCTTTGCAGGATGGAGGAAGCATTTAATTTCCAGTGCAAGCTGGTTTCCTTGGGAAAGGTTTCTGCTGTCCTTATGGTGTAGACAGCCTGAAAGTCTCTCAGCAGCTGAGGCTGCCTTGAAGTCCCTCTCCATACCATGCTGTCTGAGTGCTCTGGGTGCTGGCCAGGAGCTGGAAAAGCATTTCAGTTGGGCCTTAATCTCTGAATTAATAACTTTTCTCCCCATTAATGTCTGCAAATCTCTTGGAGTGTTTAGGCCTTGGCTGAATTGCCATGGCCTCAGGCTTCATTGAGCATTGAAGCTTTAAGGCCTTTCTTATAATTGGTAAAAACTCCTGGCTGTGGGACATCAGTCTGGATACTTTGGACAAGTGGATTGTGTTCAGTAAAGCCCAACCAGCCTGTTAGGGCGTTTGGTTGCTCTGTGACTGTTCATCTGCTTGGGATGTCCTCTGGGATGCTAGGGCTCTCCCTTGATGAGGAATGCAATGTAATGTTCTTGACTTGTCTTGGTTTCATTTCTCCTGGTCAGGTGTCCAAGGTATCACCCATGAGTGTCTTGGGTGCAGGGAGTCTGGGGTGGCATTCACCCGCTGACCAGATGCACTGTGACGGTTCTGCAGCTCAGGTTCCTTGGCACGCTTGAAGCCTCCAGTGAAGACCCCAACCCCTTTATATGAGGAACTATAGAAGCACAAGCCTGTCCTACAGAGATTGTGAGCCAAAGGGCTCGTTGCTGTGGGGTAGCACATTGGGCACCTTCACTCCCCAAAAAGCATCACAGGGTTGGAAGGGACCTCCAAAGGGCATCCAGTCCAACCCTCACTACAACAAGCAGAGCCATCACTCACCAGACCAGGTTGCCCAGAGCCCCAGCCAGCCTGACCTTGAATGGCTTCAGGGATGGGCCCTCCAGCCCCTCTCTGGGCAGCCTGTTCCAGTGATCCCCCACATCCATACTCAAGAACTTTTTCCTCTTGTAATCCCTGGCTTTGACTTGCGGCAAAGTCCTGTAATCAGGCTTGGGTGGAGGGAAGAAGTCCTTTCCATACATGGCCCAGCTCCTGAGCTGCTAATGCTCATCAGCTGTGACTAGTGTTAACCTATAATGTGCTGCTCCTGTAGGAAATGCACAGTGTCTCTCAGCAACTGAGAGCCACCAGCTCCCTTTACCTCAGCCTGGCAGTTTCAGCAAGGAAAACTCTGCCCTCAAACATGAGCTAGAAATGAGAAAAACTCTTCAATGCTTGAGGTGGGCAGTGAAATGAGCACTGGAGCTCTTGCACCATTTGCCCCTAATGACCTATCTGTGTTAGGGATATGTTGGCCTCGGTTGATGGGAAGGGCTGCTTGTGTAATTTAATTGAATTTCTTTCTATTACAGGCACACAGCTCACAAATCCAATCACAGGTTTCTCTAAGTATTCATTTGGGAGGCATCTGTTCTTTACAGAGGCCTCAGGACCATAGAATCACAGAACAGTTTGGGCTGGAAGAGACCTTCAAGATTGTCGAGTCAAACCTTTTCCCAGCCCTGTCAGAACCACTTAACCCTGTCCCCCAATGCAACAGCTGCCCTCTTCCACACCTCCAGGGAACCCTCCCTGGGCAGCTGTTCCAGTGCCTGACAGCCCTTTCAGGAAAGGGTTGACATCCAACCTGACCCTTCTGGGGCAGCTTCAGGCCATTACCCCTCATTCTGTCACTGGCCACTAGGAAGAGCAGACTGACCCCCATCTCTCCTTTCAGGTAATTGTAGGGAGGCAGTAAGGTCTCCCCTCAATCTGCTCTTCTCCAGACTAAACAGCCCCAGATCCCTCAGCCATTCCTCATGCAACACAAACCATCGTGGGTTCCCTGAGAAAACACACACAGTGTAAAGAGTCCCTGCTAGATCTCCCACAAGGCTGGAGAGACACTGTGATCCTTCAGACCAGGCACATCTGAATGAGTCCTGGGCTAAAGACAAGACGCGTTTCCAGCGTTGTAGTTGTCCCAGGTCTAGTGACATCATGGCCAGTGCTCCTTGCTGCCCCAAGGATGAGCAAAACTCAATTTGCAGCCGCAGGAACCATCTTGTTCAGGCATGTACATGCTGTGGGGCTTTCTTCACCACTGTGCCTGCATCCTAGACTGCAATGTCCTGAGTCTGAAAAGGCAGTCTGTCGTTCCCCCCTCCCGCCCCCCAAATCAGGTGTCAGTTAAGGAGTTTCTTCTGTGAGGAGGACTAGCCTCAGGTGTTGCACTTGGTGATCCTAAAGGTCTTTTCCAAACTAAGGAGTTTATGATGTGAAGTGAGGAGCTCTTAGGAAAAGAAAGCGAGTCTTGACCTCCTTCATCCATTCCAACAGAGCTTGACTTGTTTCTTTCCTAAGGGATCTTGGCACTACATTATCCCATCTCCAGGTCTTGTGGATGGCTCACTGTGAACTCTCTGATTTGGATGGGATCTCTTCTTGCAGCTCTCTAAAAGTAAGTGGGGGAGTGTCCTGCTGAGTGATGACCCCAAGACCCGCTTCAATCAATACTCATGCAGGCTTTGTTCTCTTCTCGCTGGTCTCCCAGGACTTCAGTTGGATGCTCTGCATTGCATTCGTTCCTTTAAAAGGTGCTGCACTGTTTTTTTCCCAAGGAGGAGTGGCATTCAGGTCTGATCCTGAAGTTGCCTTGTGCCACCTTTGCTGCCATATTAGTCCAAGTATTTAAGGCAGTCACAGCCACAGCTGAGAACTCCTCCCTTGCATGCTAGCTGTCTGCTGTGCTGTGGCATCTTCCACATAAGATCCCTAAGATCTTGCAGAGCCTGAGCGTTACCTGTGTGAGCCTGTGGGTTATGTGTTTACTCTGTTTCTCTGTCCTGCTGAGGAGCTCTATGTGTCCTACAACAAAATCTCTGAGCTGGGCCAGCTCGTCTGGTTGGATCACCTTGAGGTTCTGGACTTGGAAGGGAACAATGTTGAGGACATCAGCCAGATGTGGTACCTGGGACTCTGCAGCAAGCTGAGACGCCTGACAGTGCAGGGCAACCTTATGTGTCTGAAGCCAAGTGCCAAAGCCACAGAGGTGAGGATGGGTTTGCACACACTGTGTTAATTTCTGATGGGGCTTTTCTAGTTGGGTTGGAAATGAGAGGTGTTTATGTATCTTCCTGTTGTATCATTCCAAGGGGTGACACAGGTTGCATTTCCCATGGTTCATATCCATGGATTTTATCCTCTTGAGGGTCCTCTTGGCTCCAAGATGAGCACAAATACAATTCCAGGAGTGAAGACTCTGTCCTGTTTCCTAACCACCTGTTAGTTCCTACCTGGGACAATGGGATTGAACTAGCAAGCAGCTGTTCTTCTCCACAGGACTCTTATCTCTCCTCCCAGCCTGCAGCGCAAACAGCACCTCAAAGAAGATCGAGTAGAGTGTGAACCCCCTCCATAGACAAACCCTTCTGGCTGATCTCAGCCCATGTTCTTCTCATAATGTGCTTGTTGCAGTCTCTCAGTTCCAAATCTGTCTGGGGGCTCTTACATTTCTTGTGGAGGGTCTGTGCTCCAACAGCTGATGCTGGTCCTGGAGACCCCATGGTCAAGAGGTGAACGGTCAGAGTAGTGATGCTGAAGATAAGCAGGAGCCATGTTGTAGGAGCTGCTTGGTGTCCTTTCCCCTCAAAGGCTGAAGTCAAATGACCTGAAAGTCTTTCAGCAAAAGCTGAAGGCACATAATCCATTAAGTCACCTCTCATGTACTGAACTGGTAACTCAGATTGCTGCTGTCAGGAAGCCCTGTCTGCCTGGGTATAGCAGAACCACCTGAACTACAGAATAGAGTAGATGTGGGCTGACTTGGGCATGCTCTAGCTTAAACTCCTTGAGCTGCTGCTGTTAGTCTGGCACTTCCAACAGCTTTGTAGAAGTTGTCTCCTACTTATCCTCTCCTAACGTACAGTGCAATCTGGCTAAATTTACTGCCCTTTCTGCAGACAGTGTGTTTGTTTGCTGTAACTTGATTTTGAGATGAGCTCATCTGCCCTGTTATCTTGAGCAAGAGCAGCAGCGCAGTGATAAATCCTGCAGCCCCTGTTGCATTCATGTTCCGTGAGCATAGTAATGTGATGCTTCTCTCTGGCGGGACGTGGCTGGAAACTGGCTGTGGCCCAGGCTCTCCTCAGAGGATGTGTGGGATGGGGTAGCATGGGCTTGACTAATTTTCTAAATCAAGATTAAAGGCTTCATTAGAGAAATGCAATGTCTGTCTCTTAATGAGAGCAGGCACTGGCTGTATTGGGTGGGTTCCCTCTGATGCTGGACTATGCATCACCCTCTGGTGCTGAACTATGCATCACCCACTCAGCCCTGAGCTGCTGCTGACTTTGCCCAGAGATGCAGGTGTCATGTGGAGATGGTCGGGATCTACCAAGTTCTGCTAGCTGACTCCACCAGAGCAGCCCCATACACAGGGTGCTCTGAGCACAGCTGGGACTGCTGTGGGCTGGCTTTGCTGCTCAGAGGTCCTCGGGCACCAGTGTGTGCCTGTGAGGTGGCTGATTCCCCAAGTTACATCAGTACTGATGACACTGAGTGCCCCTGTGCTGGGAGCAAGCACATTGTTTTTTCAACACACACAGAAGAAACTCAAGTGCTGTCTGGTTTAGCCCTATGGGCAACAGCTGTATGTCAGTGAGAAGAGCACATGGACTGAAGTCAGCCTACTTCTAGCAGAGTAGGAAACCCCACCCCAAACCCCAGAAGAACTGCCCAGAGAACTGGAGCAGATGGTTTGCCGTAGCTACTGTGTGGGTCTGCCCAAACACACGGTCCTGCCTAAACACTCCCTCTGTTCCCATCAGCAACACTCACAACTGGTCCTTAGGTTCTCCCTCCACCTGCAGTGACCGGGGTGAGAGGCTGGCTGGATGCTGAGGGTGTCTGTTGCACAAATAGCCTTGTGTGCAATAGAGACTGCGATTAACTGTTAACGAAGCTGCTTGAGGGACCATTTGCTCCATCTCTGCAGGAACCAGGTTATAATTACAGAGCTGAGGTGAGAAACCTCATTCCACACTTGGAGTACTTGGATGAAGTACCAGCTGACCAGACTGCTCTCCTTCCCTCCGCAAAGACGCACAAGAACTGTCTGATCATCAAGGATGCTGTCAAGAAAGGTGCTTTAGCTGCAACCAGTTCATGGTTAAGGAGGTCGGGTTCATTTCTTGGGGTGGGATATGTGGAAGATGAGGAGCCCTCTGCAAAGCCAGCATTTAATCCCAGCTCAGGGACAGAGGATGTTGCCTTCTGCTCTGAGGGACTGAGTAAACTGAAGCTCAGATTTAAGCTGCCCTGAGCTTAGCATCCAGATGAACTCCAGAGCATCTGGCAGAGCCAGCGGTAGCTGGGGCTCTCTCTGTAGCACCCCTTGTGTGTGATGGGGAGAATCAGAGCTCAGACACTAACTGTTCTCCAGCAGCTGTTGAAGCCCTTCCTGTGGCCAGTCCCATGAAGGGTGGGTGTAGCAGGACTTCCTATTTCAGTTTAACCAGAAGGAATCATAGAATCACAGAATCGTTAAGGTTGGAAGAGACCTCCAAAATCATCAAGTCCAACTGTTATCCCAACCCTGCCCTCTAAACCGTGGGGCCACATCTGCACATGCTGTGAACACCTCCAACCCCCCTCCCTTCCAACCCTTGATTTAGCCTGATGTCCAACCTAACCCTCCCCTAGCACAACTGGAGGCTGTTTCCTCTTGTTGTATTGCCAGTGACCTAGGAGAAGAGACTGACCCCCACCTCTCTATAACCTCCCTCCAGGAGTTGTAAACAGCAATAAGGTCTCCTCTTGCTCCTTTTCTCCAGACTAAACAAGGCAGTTTGGCCTCCAGCCCTATTGAGGCAACACCATCCTAAGGGCTGAGGTCGCATGGCCTTGTATGGGATCTGTTCCATTCGCTTTGCCTCTGTGATTAAGTTTGTTACATTCATTAGCAGAGAGCAAATGGTCTGATGGTGCCCTGCTGTCCCCTTGCCCTTGGTCAGAGTTCAGACGCCCCTGCTGCTGCATCTCTTGCTGCCTGCAGTATTGCACAGCATTTCCTACAACTGCTCATGTTGCTTCCTGTTCACATGGGCTTGGCTCCCCAGCCCCCCCACTGTGGTTCGTCTGCCAACTGCCGAGCTGGAATCAGAACATAGTTTTGTCATTTCTTCCATCCCCACAGGTCCCCATTGTTAGTTGTGATGGTAGTTCTGGTAGGGAGAAAGTCCCTTAAACCTGGATCCCTCAGTGACTCTGCTTTGGCAGTTCAGAAGGCCTGTTAGCACAGTGAGCTGGCAGGGATTGTGGAGATGGAACAGAGGATTGTGAAGTCGTATTGTTTCTATACCTACACCTCTGTCTTCAACCCTAAACTGATGAGTTCAGACAGTCAGGATCAGGCATCCCCACAACTTTTTCTTTCCTACAGCGGTGTTGATGGTGCTGTTCGTGTTAGCAGCTACAGCCAAGACATTTTACAGGCCCTTCACACTCGGCGTATAAGGAAACAGCTGTGTTCTTACAGAGACAATTACTCCACTACAGAGCCAGGAGCTGCTGGATACTTCATAGGCTGTCGTTTGTCTGGGCACTGCAATGAACTCCCCTCTCCTGGGGGCTGTTGGCTGCTCGTGCCACTCCCTGCAGCTTTACCAAACCTGAGGTTTCCTTTTCCCTCCTTTTTCTGCGGTACTGAGGCAGCACTGAAAACATCACTGCCCTTCTCAGCATCCTGGAGCTTCCAATTTGCCCTGATGCTCTGGCCTGGAACAGGCTGCCCAGCAAGGGGGTGGGGGCACCATCCCTGGAGGGGTTCAACAGCCAGGGTGTTTGAGGAGCTGGGGTAGTGGTTGTGGGTTGTAAGAGGGATGGTTGGACTTGATGGTGTGGAAGGTCTTTTCCAACCTTGAATGCTCTATGATTGTGTCATAGCTTTGATAGTGTGGCCCTCACCATGTACCCTGTGCCCAGCCACTTAAGCAATGTATTTTAAGACTGTGCTGAGACAGCTTGCTCTTAGTCCTGGGGTGCTGGCAGGAGAGGCAGCAGAACCCCGGCCACATCCAGGCTCACCCATTGGTCAGCTGAGATGTGTTTCTTGACCCATGACTTGTATCTGTCTGTATGGCTTGCAGTCACCACCACTGGCAGGGTATGGTGGTGTGAAGCGTCTTGTGACACTGCTTACACCAGGGAAACCATTCTGTTTGATCCCTGTCTTGGATGCAGCCCAAGACCTCAAAGGGCTTCCAGACCTGGCACTGGGCAGTGGCTTGGCAATGCAGGGAGATCAGGCAGTGCCCACCTCTAGCATTGTCTCTTCTCTTCCAGGTGCTGCTGGCTCTGCTGAGCTGTTGCGAGAAGATGACTCCAGTGATCTGACACACGGTATTATATGGGCTTTAATGCTTGTCTTTCCCACACCTCCACCTCCCTGGGAATATCATTCCCTCTGAGGCCAGCTGGGCTGCTCTAAACACCAAAAAGGATCCACAGGGCTCACCTGCTGTAGCATGGGCTTTCCTTCAGTACCCCTGCAGCAGAACCTCTACACCTGGTTTGGTGGAAGAGACCTTCAAGCTCATTGAGTCCAACCATTACCCCAATGACAGGGCTCAGCTGGGGGATTGGGACAGTTGGGTTAATGGTTGGGTTCAGTGATCTCAGAGATCTTTTCAACCAAAATGATTCCACGATTCTGTGGTGACTGATTTCAAAGCCCCACTTGTTGAAAACTGGAGTAAAGCGCCTTTTATTTTCCTTTCTCTTAGGGCTTGGTCAGATCATGTGTGGGAACCCCACCAAGGCCCTTCGCGCAAGGAGGCGAAAGCTGGGTGTATGCTCTTCCTGTATTCCTCGTGCTCCTGCTGTGTGACCCCCCCATAGTCTGGGATAAACTCAACACTGTGGCAGCTTGTGCTCTTCTGTAGCCCAAAAGCCCTTCAATATGCCACTGGCCTTGAGGAGGATGGGGAGTCTCTTACCCTGACATTATGAAGAGCTCTATACCAGCAGCAGTTAACCATCAGCTGCAAAGGTCAGAGTAGGCTTAGGATTAGGGGTGAATATCCTGTATCAACTGCTGGCTGGGTTGCTAGACCAGTTTGTTCAAAGCCCCATCCAGCCTCAGAGAAGAGATCAACCCCCACCTGGCTCCAACCTCCTCAGTCTCAGGGGGCTGTGGAGAGTGAGATCTCCCCCGATCCTCCTTTTATTCAGTTAAATCCCCCAGTTCCCTCAGCTGCTCCTCAGAGCACTGGTGCTCCATCTCCTGCACTTCTGTGTGTCTGCTGCAGTCCCTCTGTGTCCTTCTGGCAGGAAGTGGGGGGGTTATGACCAATACTCTTTCAGATACCACAGGCTTACAGACCGGTGAGATACAGGTCAGTGTTACTGTTTCTGCCGCCCTGGTTTCCCCGAGCAGTAGTGTGTGACTAGGGCCAAGAACATGCTGAGGGGTGAAGTGAGTACTCAGGAGGAGCAGTGGGCTGGGCTGCTTCCTGCAACCCGCAGTCTACAAACAGAGCTGGGACAGCTCCTCATAATGTCTGGCATTTTTGCAGCTGCAGACAGTGAATGCTTTGAGGACAGAAAACCTTTATGGCTTGGGAGAAGGAGGTCCGCCCCAGGAGAACGGGCTCTCTGCACCGGGTGTACAGAGAGAGCAGCACAAGCGGTGAGGAACCTGGCTGTGCAAGAAAGCAGACTTGCTGCTGCAGTAGCAAACTGAGCCCATCGGCCACTTGGTGGCAGCTTCAGGGGACACTCCTGGCCTCCTGTCTGGGTCACAGAACCGTAGAATCAGATCCTTCTGCACTCTACTGTGGGGTGGGCAGCCCAGATGAACCCTGGGGCAGCGCTGGGCCTTGTCTAGAGCAGACTAGAGCCCAGCACAGGCAGGGCAGGCTCATGTAAGGAGAGCAAGGACCTGACTCTTTGTAATTGGTGAGACATGCTGGGCTGTGGCAGTTCTCTAGTGGGAGACTAAAGCCACTGCCTGGGTAGTCGCCCTGTGGCCATGCCAGGCTGCTCTTGGCTGGTGCATATTCCCAATCCCAAAACTAACCAAAGGAGTGATGCTTGCTGTTGTGCCAGGTGTCTGCAAACAGGTCAGCAAGAAAAAGCCACCCAAGCGCTGCAGGGGACTCTTTGTGAGGATGAAGACAGTGAAGTCTGCAGTCTGACCAACAGCTCTGAAGGTAAGTTGAGGGAGGCCTGTGCTAAGGACCTTATCATAAGGATTTAATCTGATTCTTCTTTCCACTCCTGTCTCTCCCAGTCTTCAACAGGTACTAGGTTTCCCCTTCTGGGGCAGGGTCAACGCTGGACAGTGAGGGTATGCGTATTAGTTTCATTGAGTCTGGCTTCTGTGCTCTAGAGCAGTGAGTGGAGGAGCTGGCATGATGCAGACATGACCTTACCTGAGAACAGAGTGTGGGGTGAGCTGCTCTGTCCATCTTGAGGTGAGCAGTTCTAGTGCCTGGCAGGGAGGCTGCTGGGCAACCCACAACCCAGTGATCAGAGGAAGCAGTTCCCAAGAACAGGAGCACTATGTGGCCCAGGACATGTCTGCCTGCCCTGCTCCAGCTCAGCGTCCCTGAAGCCTTAGCTCTCTGGGGCAGTCGTTCAGGCGCAAGACGAGCTGGTAAATCGCTGTGCTTTGTCCCTCCTTTCAGGTTCGTCACAGGCTCTGGGGGGTGCAGTGTTCTCCAAATTGAACCGTTGTCTCATTCCCACCCCTCCAAAAAGCCTTCATCCTGCATCTGGAATGGGTGCCACAGCAAGACCTAGGAGCAAGAGGACTCACAGGTTAGGGTGCCTGGAAGTGCCCAGCCAGGAAGACGACAGGCAGTGGACATGGCAGTGCCAGCCCAGAGCTCATCAGTTCACACCTCACTGTCCCAAGCCCACACAGTGAGGCGGCTGCCTTGTCATCACCAGGGAGCAGTGGCCAGCACTGGCCTGTTTCAGGACCAGCAGCTGTGGGGTCAGCAAGCACCAGTCTGGGGGAAGCAAAAGGGGCCTTCTGGCAGGAAAACCCAAGTTTCTGTGCAGTCTCTGGGCTCTGCTGCCTGTTCCGTGGGAAGAGCCCTCGTTGTAGGCACCTTTACCTCATCTGGTGCTGAATGCAGCATTTCCCACAACCCTGTAACTTGAGTGCTGGAAATATGCTCAAATAACAGCCACAAATAATAACCCCTTCTCCGCACAAGGGTTCCCCAGGCTGCCCAGGGCACTAGTGGAGTTCTTGTGTCTGGAGAGGTTGCAAAGCTGTGGAGGTGTGGGCTGAGAGACAGGGGTCAGTGGGGATTGGCAGTGCTGGGGGAGCAGTTGGACCTGATGAGCTTAGGGGACTTCTACAACACAGACATTGTGGTGACTCTCCACAGAATCAATGCAGAGCCCTTGTAGTGCTGTTTGTTAGGTACTGTCCTTTGGGCAAACCCTAAGACAAGTTCCTGACACCCCACTCCATTTCTTACCCCTTGGAACTTGCAGTAGTTGATGTCCCAAAGAACTTTGGGAGGCATTTGACAGCGTTACGAGAGCAAACATGCTTTGTTTTGGAGACACGGTTGCTTCAGCATCGCGTGGCCTCTCTGAGAAATGAGGAGCTGTGACATGGCAGCCTTGGTTCTCAGGTTGATGTGGTTGCTGTAGAGCAGTGGCAGCTTCTGTTTCACTTTGCAGCCCAGGAGATGGCAGAGCCGGGTGGGGAGGATGCAGATAGCCAGACCCAGTGTGCAGTTTCACCACAGTGGTTCTCCCTATCCCTTCAGGCCCATCAGAGATGAGAGCCCTCCTAGCAAGATGAACTGCCATCAGCCAGCTGTCCGCTCTCTCACAGGAGCCTCGAGGAGATTTGGGCTGACAAACATGACGCCACACGGACCCACCACTGCCTCAGCGATGCCTCAGAACTGAAGTCCCCACTTCTAGGAGGTCCTTAGGAGGCAGTGTGTCCTGGAGCCGTGCACACAGCTGGGTGGGAAGGACCACTGCTGGCTTTCAGCTTCTCCTGCAAGCAGAACACAGAGCTGTGCAGGTAGAGCTGCTCCAACAAGTGACACCATTTGCCTTGCTGAAAGCTACAGCTCTTTCTGTGGAGAACAGCCACTGAGCTGCCTTACAGAGCAGAACAGGGTGACTTCATGCACCACAGTGAGTTCTGATGTGTGTGCCAGGCAGGACCACTAAGTCATGGAGCCTCCAGTGTGGGCTGTGGGCTAGGGGAGTGTGGGGTGGCAGGGCATTCCCTCACACACTGTCCCTAGCAGCAGCCTCACGACTGATCTTGTATGGCCATGGGTGTACACCATGCAAGCGACACAGCCAAGGACTTGGGAGGGAGCACTGACTGGAGCAGTCTGTGCTGCCTGAGGAGGAACCCCAGAACACCCCAGCTGGTTTCAGGCCTGATACCTCCTCAGAAGCCCAGCCTGGGCTCTTCTTCCTGGCATCACTGTGGGAGCAGACACTGACCAAGGGGCTCAGCTCCTTGTTCACCTGTTTGTTTGCTGTCACTGCCTGGTGAGGTTTCTCTCAGTTGCCATGGATTGGTGCTGCACTCAGGGTTTCTGTGGCAGGGCTGACCCTGTGCAGCTGCAGGAGCATCCCCTTGCAGGCACCTCTGCAGCCAGGCATCCTGCCTCACCTGTTCACAGGAGTGAATCGTTTGAAGTGAAGCAGCAGTGAACACAGGGCAGGTGATAACCTCCTGGGTTTTCTACAGGTGAAATTCAAACCATCTGGTGAAGTGACTGCAGACTGATGCTCACCCCAGTGACTGCATCACAACGTTAGTGGCACCGCAGTCTGAAGCCAGGAGCTGTCATGTTTGTGTTTCCCGATTGAAGCTCCTGCTAGCATTGGGTTGTATTGTTTTACACCAAGTGATAGATCAGCAGTGACCTGGTGAGGTAGTGAGGGGGTTTGTTCCTTCTCACTCCTTCAGGTGGAGGAGCAGAGTAACAGAGAAAACCCCCAAACTTGGTCTCATCTTGGTGATACTTGCTCTACTTTCTCCTGCAAAACAGTCTGGTGCTTGAAGCTGTTTTGCTCAGTTCAGATCAGTCCTGGAGGAAATCAGCATAATAACTTTGTGTCAGGGGGACTCTAGGGATTCAGACAGGACTTCCCTTCACACAGCACCCAGCAGCAGGCTCCTGTGCTTAACTGGGCTCCCAGGACTTCTGCCTGTATTCCTGACCATGACCCATCCTCTAGGACAGAAGGAAATCTGACCTGGTAGAAGAGAGAAGAAAGTGCAGCACAGCTCTCAGAACACTTGGTGCCCTCCCCACCTGCAAGAAAGGGGAGAAAAGGCTCAATAGCCACCTGCCCATCCCTGAAAGGGGCTGTCAAGGGCTGGGGAAGGCTGTTTCCAAGGGCAGGGGATGATAGGATGAGGGGTCCTGGTTTGAAGCTGGAAAAGGGCAGAGTGAGGCTGGACAGGAGGAGAAAGGTCTGGGACCTGAAGGTGGGGGATCCCTGGACCAGGGTGCCCAGAGAGGCTGGAGGCCCCATCCCTGGAGCCACTCAAGCTCAGGCTGGCTGGGGCTCTGGGCAGTCTGGTTGGGTGAGCTTGCTGCAGTGGGGTTGGACTGGATGCCCTATGGAGGTTCCTTCCAACCCTATGATTCTATGAAATGAGTTGTTGTGCCTGGAGAGCAGGGTGGCTGGGCAGCTCTGCACATGGGCATCTGCAGATGTGAATGCTGGGCACATCTGGAGACACAGCTTGGCTCCACACGTGCACAGGGCAAGTTGCTGCTAGGCACTTGCCTTGGAGCAATGCTCAGGAAAAGGCTCTGCTCTCGTAGGTCGCTGATGTCTTCATCACAGCCATTTACCCACCTGGATGTGTTCCTGTGCGACTTGGTCTAGGTGATCCTGCTGTGCCAGGGGATTAGACTGAATGATCTTTAAAGGTTCCTTCTGATCCCTAGTGGTTCTGTGATTTCCCTTGGGGTTCTGTGGTTCAGTGGCTCTTTGGGTGCCCCAGGGTGACTGATGTGTTGGGCTACCCCTGTATTCTATTCTCGTAGCTTGAATGGGAAATACATGGTGAGTTCCATTGGGGTTTTCTTGTTGCATTGTCCTCTGTTAGAACCTTGTGTTGGTGCTTTGACTGACACATGGGACTTTTTGGTGTCTGAAGTACAGGGCTGATGGGGAGAGGCTGAGGGCACTAGGACTGTTCAGCCTGGAGAAGAGGAGGCTGAGGAGAGACCTCACTGCTCTCTACAGCTATCTGAAGGGAGGGTGGAGTGAGGTTAGTCTCTTCTCCCGAGGGACTGGCAGCAGGACAAGAGGAACTGGGGTCAGGTTGTGCCAGGGGAGGTTCAGCTTAGATCTCAGGAAAAACCTCTTCCCAGCAGAGTGGGGAGGCCTTGGCACAGGCTGCCCAGGGAGGGGGTGGAGGCACCATCCCTGGAGGGGTTCAGCAGCCAGGCAGCCAGGGAGTTTGAGGAGCTGGGGTAGTGGTTGGGGGTTATGGGGCAGAGGTTGGACTTGATGATCCTGAAGGTCTTTTCCAACCCCAATGATTCTGTGATTCTATAATACAGACAAAGTAATTGAATGACCAAGCCTGTTCCTACCATGTCCTTGCAGACTCTCTTTACCTCCATGGGACCCCAGTTGGATGGGGCCAGGGTCCATCCCCTCATTCTTGCAATGGGCCAGGAGCTACCAGTGCATTTGAGCATCCCACTGCCTCAACAGAACTGCTGCCCCCTCCCTGCAGTGGGGAGCCAGGTCTCACCAGCACAGGTGGCTGTGGGAGAGAATGGTTGGACAGAGGCAGCTGCTCTATGGGGTGCAGGGCTTGAAGCAGCAGAGTTCGGCACAAAGCAGTGCCTGTGGTGCCAGCAGAAGCACCGTCCTTCCACAGAGTCACAGAAAATCTTTGGTTGGAAGAGACTTTGAAGGTCATCTAGTCCAACCTTTGATCCAACAGCCCAGCCTCCCCACTAAGCTGTGTTTCTTAGGACTGTGTCCAGGACAGGCTGTCCCAGTGTTTGACAGCCCATTCAGACCAGAGTACTTCCTAACATCCAGCCTAACCCCCCCGGTGCCACTTGTAGCCATTACCATCCTCCTCCAGGAGGCCTCTTGACATCACTCAGCTGGTGCCTCATGGACAGCTCTGCTGGCTGGGCTGTCACCGCCCCACCAGCCTGGGAGGAAGACATGGCGTACTGTGAGCTTGACGGATGCGTGCTCCAGCACCTGGGAGTTGTCTCATTCCTCTGGAGGTGACTGTGTCCAGGACAGCACTGTCCCACCCAAACTTACAGGCAGAGCATGAACCACAACACCTGACAGTGGGTTCCTGGATGAAGGGATACAGGATACAGTAGATAGATGTGCAGCCTGTGGCTGGGGAAGAGGTAGTGCTTCAGCACTGGGGAGCTAGGACAGCTGGAAATGGACACTCGAGGGAAGAAGAGTGACTTTCTGAAGTTAAAAGACCTGAGAGCCAAACCCAGGCAGCTCCAGAGCTGTGGGAGCTCTTGGGTGCTCAGTGAGTCCTCAACCTATTCTTCTCGACCTTCTCCAGCATCCGGAGTGCTGGCATCAGGTGCTGGCCTCGGATGCGCCATGCGACACCAGCTACTGTGTCACATCTACTGTGGAAGTAGTTCCTCAGGAAACCCATGGTGTTGGATGGGAGGAGAGTTTCTTCCCTGCAGGGTTGGAACGGGCTGCCTAGGGCACGGATGGAGTCACCATCCCTGGAGGGCTTCAAACAGTGAGATGTGGCTCTTGGAAATGAGGTTTAGTGAGCAGGGTGGGCTGGATTAGTGGTTGCACTTGATGATCTCAGAGATCACTCTTCCAACAAGGGGACTGGGAAGCCATGGTGCTGGGGGTCATCTGTAGTGCTGGGGGGGTTTCTGATGGTTTCCATGCAATCCCAGCATGAACAGCTTCTCCCTGGAAAGGGCCCTCAGGCCTTGGCACAGGCTGACCAGGGAAGTCACCACCCCTGGGCGTGTTTCACAGTCAGGGACAGCTGGAGTTCAGGAACAGTGTTTGGGGATGGGATGGGATGGGA
>VZRI01004348.1:241557-289261 GCA_013397515.1 Upupa epops | reverse complement strand
GATGGGATGAGATGGGATGGGATGGGATGGGATGGGACAGCTGGGGTCAGGGTTGGAGTGGATGAGCCTGGAGGTCATTTCCAACCTGAAGGATTCCATGATTCTGTGATTCTTTGTTGTAAAGAGATGATCTTGGTCACAGGGCATCGCTGCCACATGCAAACAGGTTCTGGCATGGCTGCAGTTCTGGCTTCTCCTCCCTTGTTGACCAGGGAACTCTGCACTGTGGAGCCCAGCAGAGCTTTTCCAAAGACTTGTTGTCTCATCCGTTTGTTTAATAATGAGAGTCCAGGGTACTAGCAGCCATAAATGGGCTCTGATGTTGTTTTCCAAGGCCATGTTACACTCTCCCTGGAGCTTCTTTTCTCCAACTGCAACCCCCCCAGCTCTCGCAGCCCAGCCTCACAGCTGAGAGTTCCACCCTCTGAGCATCTTCATAGAATCATAGAATCATTAGGGATAGGAAGAGACAACAAAAGATCACCCAGTCCATTCCTCTGCCACAGCAGGATCACCCAGACCAAGTCACACAGGAACACATCCAGGCGGGTCTTGAATGTCTCCGGAGAAGGAGATTCCACAATCCCCCTGGGCAGCCTGTTCCAGTGCTCTGTTGCCCTCACTGTGAAGAAGGTCCTTCTGATATTTCTATGGAACCTCCTCTGTTCCAGCTTGCACCCATTGTCCCTTGTCCTATCCCCAGATGACCTTGAGAAGAGCCTGGCTCCATCCTCCTGACACCCACCCCTCACATATTTATAGACATAAATGAGGTCACCCCTCAGCCTCCTGTTCTCCAAGCTCAAGAGATCCAGCTCTCTCAGCCTTTCCTCATAAGGGAGGTGCTCTACTTCCTTCATCATCTTCATTGCTCTATGCTCGACACCCTCCAGCAGCTCTGTGTCCTTCTTGAACTGAGGGGCCCAGATCTGGACACAATAGTCCACATGTGGCCTCACTAGTGCAGAGTAGAGGGGGAGAAGAACCTCTCTTGATGTGCTGTTGGCCCTCTTGGTCACAAGAGCACACTGCTGGCTCATAGTCATCCTGCTGCCCACTAGGATCCCCAGGTCCCTTTCTCCTACACTGCTCTCCAACAGTTCAGTCCCCAACCTAGACTGGTTCCTGGGGTTGTTCTTGCCCAGGTGCAAGAGGCTTTCACTCTCTGAGCATATTCATGGCCTCCTCCGGCCCTGCTGCATCAGCTCCATGTCCTCCTTGTGCCAAGGAGCCCAGAGCTGGGCCCAGGACTGCAGGAGGAGGTCTCACTAGAGTGGAGCAGAATCCCCTCCGGAGCTGCTGGATAGTTGGTGGCTGGGCTGCACCCAGATTCTTGCTGGGGCCAGGGAGGGGAAGGTCAGTCCTGGTTGTGTCCCCTGCTGCCCTGGGGAACTGCTGTAGTGCCAAGTGCTGCTGTTGCCCCTGGCTCAGCCCCATAGCTGAGGTTTGCTTCCCTCCCCTTGAGAACAGTTCTCTTGCTTCCATCTGCTGCAGGAACTGCCGGCAAAAGCTTGGCAGCTGCTCTGCTATTCCAGGCCTGGCAGAGCCTCACGCTGCCGCCTGCCCTCCCTCCCACTGCGCCAGGCCACCCAGGGATGCCGATGACTCCTGTCCCTCAGAAGGATGTGGATCCACTTCCCCTTCACCATCTGGCTTCCACCACCCACCCTGGCAGCACCCTGGGGGTTGGCACTGTCATGACCCTCCATCTCCATGGAGAAGGCTGAGCCCCATGAGGGACAGTGGAGATGGGGACTTTCCTCTGGCACTGGGTTGTTGTCCTGTGTGCAGTGTCACCCGGGGGATTCTGCTGCAGATGACCACTGCAGCTCTCAGCAGATGGTACTTCTTAAGGGCTCACTGGAAGGGGCTGTGGACCCCTTCTGGGGTGGTGTAGGATGTGCCACCGCCACAGCTGCCAGGGGCCTAACACACATCCCACAACATATCCTTCCTCTGGTGAAACACAGCTGAAACACATGGCACTCTGGTAGCAGCCCAGGACCACAGGCTGTGGCAGTAGAGCTGCAGACAGTGCTGAGATGCAGAGCACAGCAGAGCGGACAGGGCCTGGCACCACAGGCCTTCGGTCAGGAGTGATGGGAAACGCAACACCCACCTCATGTCCGTAAAGGTTGTCTTGTGTCGGCCTATGCTGAGCCCGCACAGCCCGAGAAGTCACTGTCCCTGCTGCTCCACACAGCTGGCACGGCCTCCGGGGCATGTTATGCCACCCATGATGGGGCACTGTACCCATCCCACCCTGGCAGGCCCCCAAGGAGGTAGTAGCCCCCTCACAGCATCCCTGTGGTGCAGGGTAGCACCCACCCCTTCTCCTTTGGGTGGATACAAAAGAGACCGCTCTTTCTCCTTCCGCAAGAGACATCCACCGGTGGGTTATCCTGTGCCACAAGCCCAGGGTGAAGCAGGACACAGGGCATCTCCTGCTCCCCCCAGGGCACTGAGGCAGCAAAACGCTGGGGGTTCCAAATGGGGTTTTCTTTTACTTCAGGATAGGATTTGCAGAGCCATCAGCCCACAGTGGTCCTGGCTCTTCCTACCCTACACAGGCAGCTCAACTCTGTGGAGATGGGCACCACAGCAGGTGAGACCATCCCCTGGCAGCAGCCTGCTGGTCTTGGCAGGCAGTGGCCCCTGAGGAGGGTCTCACGAAAGAGGGGAGTCAGGTGCTCCATCTCATTGTCCTCCCCAAGACTGAAGTGGGAATAAAAAGGCAGGGGGGGTGCTCAGAGGGTCTTTGCAGGGATTTCTCCTCCTGGGCTGCTGCTGTCACCACTTGAGCAAAGCAATGGGTAGGGTCAGAGTCTGCAGCCAGGGCTTTTGTGCTGCAAGGTAACCACCAGCTGCGATGCTCTGCTCTAACTTACAGAGGGCATTTGGAGGAGGTGACACAGTGGTCTCCAAAGACCTGAGCACAGGCGTGGGTCCTGGTGGCCCTGAGCCACGTGGGAGAACACCTGCCCTGTGTGCCATGTGCCTCGTCACACCTCCCGCATGGAGTGGGTGGCCCCGCAAAGAGGCGTCGAGGAACAGCGGTGCCATCTCACACGGGTGAGCTGACAGCTCCATCTGGCTGCACTCGGCGGGCCGTGGGTGGGCTGCTGGGACTGGATGAGGAGGAGTGGGTGGCATACACGTGCCCTGCTCCACTGCATTCCTCTCGGCAGGTGCTGACTTGACAGAGCACCAGCTCAATCCCAGGAGGGCGATGAGGGGTGGAGGGCTCGTTTACAGGGTGGTGGTGGTGCTCAGCTGGAGGGGAAGGAGCTGGCCTGGGAATCTGCTGGGCTTTGTGCCCCAGAGCCTCAGCCCCACCACATCTGTTTGCCGTACAGTGAAGTCTCCATGACTGTGCACATTCAGAGGGCTCTCACTTCGGTTTTACCCTCCCAAAGGTAGTGAAGCTGCTGTGTGGCAGCCCGGTCACCCCAGGGATGCCAGGATGAAGCCCTGGGCAGTCAGCACTGGCTCCATAGCCTCACCAAGCCCAGGCTGACACACAGCAAAGTCCCATCCTCATCTCCCCACAGGCCCTGTGGCGGAGAGAACCAAGCCCATGGGGTCTCTGTTTCTTGGTTTCTGTCTCTGCTCACGTGCCACCATTTGTCTGATCTCCACGAGGTGACTGAGTGGGAGTCAGAAGTGAAGCTGTCATCGGCTGTGCCTTTGGCGTGTGAGAACGGAATCATTCTGCAGCCTCTGCAGGCTGGTGCCTCCAGGAGAGCTCCTTTGCCTTCACCACTGCCGTGGGACACCCCTCGTAGTGGGAGCACTGGGACTGGGAAGCGTTACCGTCCTTGTTCAGTTGTTCTTGCAGGACGCAGCACCTTCTCTGCACAAAGCACTGGGGCCAGTGCCTGCAAACTAGCTGGCACCACTGGGCTCTGGGCACCGGGACAAGTCCGGGATAAGTTCTCTGCTACCTTGTCACTAATTGCTCTCATCCTGACACAGGGCTGCTGATGCCCAGGGTCGGCTCATGCCTGAGCCTAAGGAACCGTGAGTTTCAGTGGTCCAGGAAGCCACGGGGAGATGACACTGTGCTTCCCAGCATCGCACACCCCCCCCACCCCCCTCCAGCTCTTCCTCCCTACCAGATCCCACCTGTACAGCAGCAGTGCTGGCTTTTGCTATGTCTCTAGCCCAGACCACCCAGGGTCTGGGTGTCTCCGGTCTCCATCACAGCCCCATCTATGTCTGAAACAGCTCCTCAACCTTCCTGTTCACAGCTAAAGCAGTTGTCATTCCCTTACTGACCTCTCCTTGATCATTCTGCTTCTCAGATCCCTCATCTCAAGAAGGTATAGACAGCACCCAGGTCTCCCCTCAGCCTCCTGTTCTCCAGGCTAACCAGTCCCAGCTCCCTCTGCTGCTCCTCACAAGGTTTGTTCTCCAGACCCTTCACCAACTGCCATGGCCTTCACTGCCCCAGCAGCACCAGAGCAGTTGCCTGATCTACACCCCAAGCACCAAGGGTGGCTTCCACGTGTTCAGCCCCACTTGTCAGCCTCCTCAGGGTTTCCCACCTGGGACAGGACTAGCTCGCAGACCAGGCTTTGGGTAGAAGCGCAGAGAAAACTGTGGGGGCTGATGAGCCTGTATGAGCTCTGTTAAGGTATCTCCAGAAAGACCCTGACTCAGTTGGCACTCCAGCCTAGCTTCAGAAGAGAAGAGGAGCAGGCTGTTTGTGCAGGTTGGTGGGATGTTTCCCAGTCCCTGTCGCACCATGTGTGTCCTTAGGAGGGCTCAGCTCTTCTCCTGGCTGTCTCTGCCCCAAGGGTTGTGCAAGGAGCTGGGTCTGGTGCTCACTGTCCTCGCGTCCACCTCTGCTCTGGGCAGAGCCCTAGTGTGCTCCTGTGCACTGCTGGCCCAGCTTTCACAGCTAATCCCTGTGGTTCCGAGTCCCTGTGGGGCTCAGGGAGGGGCTCCATCCCTGAATGTTCTCAGGAAGCAAGCAGTTCCCTGCCAAGACCCATCAGAGGGCAACCAGTACAAGGGAGGGAGGGAAATGTAGCTGGTGGGTTGGGAGCCTGCAAGGGCCATTGCTGTGCTCAGGCTCCTGTTTGTAGCACTGGGGCAGAAGGATGGTCCCACATTGTCACTGTCCCCAGGGGATGTCCCTCACAGACCCCAAAGGTGCCCCTAGGCTGCCCAGGGAAGCTCCCAGTAGTTCCTGTCCTGGGGTAGTTAAGGGAGGGAAGGCACAGTCAAGCAGGAGCTGGGCCAGCAGTCTCATCTGGGACCTGATGGACCAACAGTGCCTTCAGCTTCATTCCAGTAATTTCAAATGCAGATGATAGAAGCGCCCTAGTGTGACCTTTAGGCAGGAGGGCTTTGTCACGATGCTCTGACGTAACAGAGCCAAACTCTTGCTGTCCAAACCCTCAAACCCACAACCTTGGAATGGGAAGCCCAGAGTGCCCAATCAAGGGCAGCCGCTCGTTTGCTGCTGCTGCTCTTCTTCACCCTCTGCACTGCTGAGACCAGGTGGTCTGAGGGCAGCCCAGTTACCCCTACAGCAAAGCGGGAAGTGGGAGCAGCCCATCTTTATGCTTGAGCTCTGGTACCACCCAGATGCTCACATGGAGACCTTCAAGGGGAAGAGTGATGACCTTTAGGAGAAGAAATGATGGAACCCAGCCCTCACTCACACTTGTGCAGCACAGAAAATGCCGAGGTGGCTGAGTCTATCTGTGAAGACCCTGCCTGGCTGCATGCACAAGGTTCGCTGTGGCATGAGGAGCTAGCCCCACACAGTCTGGGGCTTGCAGATGCTTGGGGTTGCAGGAGTTCTGGGAAGGAATCTCCAGTGGCCCCTCAATGGGAGAAGAGCCATGGCTGGCTGCTGTTCTTGGGTGCTGCTGGCTGGGGACATGGCAGGGCCCAGTCTGCTCTCAATCGCAGGTCAGCTCCTCTCGGAGAAGGGGGACGAAGGCAGGAATTGCCTTTTTCCAAGTGTTCGTTCCCCTCTGCAGTGAGAAGTTCCCCTCTGCAGCCCCCAGTTCCGGGGGCTGAGAAGCAGGGAAAGGTCTTGCTGACTGGGTGTTAACCTCCAGGTGTCAGCCCTTCAGCCCCTGCTCCTGACAAACTGCTGCTTAATCTAGGAGGAAAAGAACCTGGGAGCCGGTGTCATGCAATTAGTGTTTGGCTTGAGAGAGACTTGTGTCTGGCACTGGGAGTGCAGTGGTGCGGGAACCACGGGGGGTTAGCTGGGGCTCCTGCAGCACTGGGGTCCCTGAAGGCATGGCTGTAAGCCAGGCAGAGGGACTGGTCTCTACGGGCTTCATGAGAATCTGAGCAGAGCCCTCTGTGAGACTACATGGTCCTGCCTTTGGCTGAGATTACGTGATGCCCTACAGGCACAAGGCACAGAGGAAACACAGCACTGGCTGGTGCCTGCCTCCTCTCATAGGGGTTGGTGATCCTGCAGGAGCCAAGGCACACTGTCTGCTTTGCCATGAAGTTCCACACTGTGTGTCCAGAGTAGGGGAAGGCCAAAGGGACCAGAGGATCACAGAATGGTTGAGGCTACAAAGTCCCGTGACTATCACGTGTTCCACTCCCCTGCCATGGGCAGCAACACCTTTCACCAGACCAGGTTGCCCAGAGCCCCATCCAACCTGGCCTTGGACGCTGCCAGGGATGGAGCAGCCACAGCCTCCCTGGGCAGCCTGTTCCAGGGCCTCAGCCCCAGTCTCCTCAGCTCCAGTCTGTCAGTCTCTGACTCTGAGCACATGGGCACCTTGAGCCTCAGGCAGCCATCTCCTGTCCCTGTGCCTGCACAGGCTTCACTTCATTAGACAGTCCTGCTCAGCACTGCCTGAGCCAACAGATATTACATGTGGTTCAGCTCACATGGAGTTGGCAGAGGGAACCACTGCCCGAGGGGCTGGCATGGGGCTGGCAAAGGTCCCTCTTCCTAGCTGGTGAGACCATGTTCCCATCTGCTGAGTGGGTCAGAGGGGGTGGGGGGTGGCCATCTGCTGCCCAATGCAAGCACTGAGCTCTTGGTGGTGCAGAAACATGGCCATGGGCTGAGAGAGGCTGTGTGAGCATGGAGTCAGCCCCAGCCCGCTGGGAGGAGGGTGCTCCTTTGCAGACTTGGTGGGAGTCTGCGGTGGAAGGGTGACAGATGACCTTCAGCAGCCTATCCGTGGTAGCTGAAGCTGGTTTCCTGTGGTGCAGACTGGCAAGTGAGGACAGACACTGCAAGAGAAACCCCTCACTGTGGGGCTGTCCTGGTCAGGAGCTACAGGAGAGCACTGAGCCTGCAAGACCTCACAGGACAAGACTGAGCTCTCTATGGCTGTTTAGCCAGTACTTAGGAAACCTTTGGTCTGGGCTGAGCACCCCAGGGAACTCCCAAGGGTATTCCCTGTCCCACTCCTCCTTGTCTCTTCTCCAGGAGTGAGGACAGAGTATGGCCCAGATGTCTCCTCACCGTTCTGTGCTAACGTGGGTCAGAGGCACAGCCCCAGCCTATTGACAACTTATGTCTGTGCTTACCAGTCTGGGCGATGTTGTTCTCCCCACTGGCTTGTCCAGGCTCATCCCGACCCTGTGTAATTGTTCACAGCCAACATCTTCCCTATATGAGGGGTTCTCCAGGTTCCATGACATGAGGACTTCAATGCTGTGAAATGATTCTGGGAAAAGGCAGCAGAACCAATCCAGAGCAGCCTTCTTTGGGCCACATGTGAGTTTGTAGCCCTCCACCATCATCTCTTCAGTCATGTCCCTCCCAGCTGAGAAGCCCTGGTGCACACAAGTCCTTGCTTGCAGGGAAGCTTCTCCAGACCTTTGATCCTCCTTTATCCCATCCTCCCTGTTGCACTGTTATATTTGGGGTTTGAGGCTGCAGAGAGGTGCCTTGGTGAGCACGTTTCTGCCCCACAGCCGTTGCTCCCTCCCGGTGCTGCTGCTGCCTGGCCACAGGCTGTGCAAGCTCATGCTATCCCACTGGCATCACACACCCTGTGTAACCAGCCTGTTGTGATGCTCTTGTTTTATCCAGGACTCACTCCGCTCTGAAGGGCAGATGTCTGGGTGTTTTTAGGAGCACTGGGCTCTCTCCCGCCCTCTGGGCTGCCCTACCCCCAAGGCAGGACATAGATCTTGTCACTTTCCCATAGAACCCCATGGGCTGTGAGGGGCTGCAGCCAAGAGTCTGGCCTTGTCCCAGAGCTGAGGACTTCCAGGCTGGTGCTGTACCAGCTCCTCCACGGGCTTTTAGCCCAGAGAGCACAGGAAGCACAGATACCTCTCTGGGTCAGCTCTTTCCTCCTGGCTTGTGCTGATGATGGATTCAGACTGGAGATTGACGCTTCAGCCTGTTCCAACAGCAGCAACCAGCTTTGGTTCCTGCAACCAAACCTGGGTGTTTGGGTCCGGAGATGGACTTTGCTGCAGATGAGGCTGTGCTGTGGCTCCATCCGGAGGAATAATAACGCTTCTTCTTCTTTCAATGCTTCTGTTGGTGTGATTTTTCTTCCCTCTTGGCCCCAATGCAGCTCTGCTCTCACTACTTGCTCCAAGCTTCAGTTTGGCAGCCAAAACTGTTATCTTCATTGTTTCAGAGTTTGGCTCTTGGCTCCTTCATGTTAGAGCTCGTAATTGGATTTGGACTCTCCGATCCTTTTAGCCTCTTCTGTGCATCCGGTAAAACCTTTTAACCCTCCAGCACCCCTCTACCTCATTCTCTGGTTTCCCCTTGAGGTCCTTCTCATGGGTTTCCCCTGCAGGCCCTCCTCTCCCCACTGCCCTAGTCTGTCTGCCATCCCCTCTTCCCATGACTACAGCTCTCATGCCCAGGCTCACTGTCTGCAGCCCCTGAACCTCCTTGCTATCTCTTTGCCCTTGGCAAGCTGTGGGGACTTCTTGGAGTTTAGCCCAGGGGAAGAAGAACGCTGGCATCACCCTTCAGAGGGAGGTCTGAGGTTACTCTGGGACCAAAGTCCCACTAAGTCAATGTTTCGGCAGTGGTCAGCAAAGGCTGCTGCTTTGTCCCAGCCCAGAGGAGAGAGAAGCCAGTTGCCAGTCCTGTATTTCAAGTTCTCTGAAGGGCATCAGCAGCCCAGGAGCTGACACTGCAGCAGCGCTGGGTCTGCCCTGACTCTGCCTTGGGCCTCTGGGCTGACCAAGTGGCTCAGCCCTTCTGCTCTTCTGCATCATCATAGTGACCTCCCATTCAATGAGAGGGGCTGCCAGAGGGCTGGGGAAGGCTGTTCCCAAGGGCAGGGAATGGTAGGATGAGGGGTCCTGTTTTGAAGCTGGAAAAGAGCAGAGTGAGGCTGGACAGGAGGAGAAAGGTCTGGGATCTGAGGGTGAGGGATCCCTGGACCAGGCTGCCCAGAGAGGGGATGGAGGCCCCATCCTTGGAGCCAGTCAAGGTCAGGCTGGATGGGGCTCTGGGCAGTCTGGTTGGGTAAGTCCTGACCATGCTTACTGCAGTGGGTTTGGACTGGACACCCTTTGGAGGTCCTTTCCAACCCTGTGACTCTGTGATCCTCTGTGGGAAGTGCAGGTGCCCAGTGTGCTTCCTTTTACTGCACTGCAGCCTAACCTCTTCAGCTTGCGAGCTCTGCAGGACAGGATCATGCTGGTTTGGTTCCTCATGTGATGGTTGGGGTCTCCACTGGAAGTGTAAGCATGCCGAGGATGAGCCAGTTGCGTTGCAGGTGCTTTCTGCAGAGCCATCCCCATTTGCTCTGTCAGCTGTGACCTCCAGCCTCACCTCGAGGAAACAGTGCCAGCTTGGGAAAGGGACCTGCCCAAAGCTATCATAGTATCGTAGAATCATTAGGGGTCAGAAGGTACTTCAAAAGATCATCCAGTCCAATCCCCCTGCCACAGCAGGATCACCCAGACCAAGTTGCACAGNGGTCCCCCCTCAGCCTCCTCTTCTCCAAGTTCAAGAGACCCAGCTCCCTCATCCATTCCTCATCAGGGAGATGTTCGACTTCCTTCATCATCTTCATTGCTCTATGCTCGACACCCTCCAGCAGCTCTGTGTCCTTCTTGAACTGAGGGGCCCAGAACTGGACACAGCACTCCAGATGTGGCCTCACTAGTGCAGAGTAGAGGGGGAGAAGAACCTCCCTTGATCTGCTGACCACCCCCCTTCCTATCCCCCTAGGATGCTGTCGGCCCTCTTGGCCACAAGATCACAGGGCTGGCTCATAGTCATCCTGCTGTCCACTAGGACCCCCAGGTCCCTTTCTCCTCCACTGCTCTCCAACAGTTCAGTCCCCAACCTAGACTGGTCCCTGGGGTTGTTCTTGCCCAGATGCAAGACTCTACACTGACCCTTGTTGTACCTCATTAAGTTTCTCTCTGCCCAGCTCTCCAGCCTGTCCAGGTCTCGCTGAATGGCAGCACAGTCTGATGGGGTGTTGGGGACACCACCCAGCTTTGTGTCATATCCTGGGCACAGAGTGACAGGGCCTGGCATGGAGGGTGGATTGGGTACCTCCTATCCAAAGAGAGGGCTGTTGGGGCCTGAGCCCTGTGGCCTGCCCCTCAGGAGGAAGAGGATGGAGCTCAGACAATGGCACCACTCCACTGGTCTGGTTGCCCTGCCAAGCCGTGGGGGATGCATTGCTGAGATTTCCAAGCCTGTAACTCAGCTTCATTGCAACCCAGAGCAGGGTGACACAAGCTCTGCACACGTCAGTCAGGCCCTGTGGTGACAAGGGGCTGAGCTGTGAGTGCCAAGGCAGGAAAAAGGAGGAGAAGGGGTGCCGACATGCCTACCACATGGCTGCTCAGCCCAGCTCCCAACACCTGGCTCATGACAGATCTGGCAGATCTGATCCCTCTCCTCCTTTGGAGGTTCTTGCCAGCTTTTTCCAGCACCGGTACCTTGACGCTGGCAGTGCCGGATTGCTCTGCCATAGCTAAGCTGTCACTCACAGCAGCATTTGCATCTCACCTGTGAGAAGGATGAGGATGTGGATGGAGGTGGTTGTGAGCATATGTGTTCCCCCTCATCCCTGCTTCCACTGGTCATGTGGAAGGATGAATCTAGTGGGGAAGAGATGTCCTTTGTTGTAGTGGGGGGGAGAGGGAGAGATGGGAGAGGGAGAGACTACCTCGGAGGGGTTTGTCTGAGGAAAACCCAAACCACTTCCTCTCAGCCTGTTGCTGGTGACTGGGGAGAAGAGATTGACCCCCTCCACCTCTCTCCACCCTCCTCTCAGGGAGCTGGAAAGGGTTAGAAGGTCTCCCCTCAGCCTCTTTCTCTCCAGACTAACCAGCCCCAGCTCCCTCAGCTGCTGCCCATCAGCCCTGTCATCCAGCTCCTTCCCCAGCCTCTTCGCCCTTCTCTGGCCCCACTCCAGCCCCTCAATGTCTCTCTGGTATTGAGGTGCCCAAACCTGGCCCCAGTCCTTGAGGTGATGCCTCACCAGTGCCCAGAACAGGGGGACCATCCCCTCTTAACTCCTGCTGAACACACTGATGTGGATGTAAAAAGGTGAGGAAAGAAGAGAGGGTTATCCAAAGGCAAGTGATGTGGGCAGGGCGGGTGATGTGGGCAGAGCAGGTTATGTGGGCAGGGCAGATGGCCATGGGTTTGTTGGAAGTATTGTGGGACTAAGAAAACAGCTTCAAGCTGGGTCTATTGCAGGGGTGTGGTAGAAAAACAGGGGTCCCAGCTGCTTCTCTGTCCACCCTTCCCACACTGGCAGTGCCCACACACCCTTCCTTCCCACTCCCTGGGCTCTGCTTGCTCCAAGTGCTGCTTACTGAATAGGTTCTTAATTCTGTTAGCCCCTGTTGTTAGAGCTGGACCAATCCTGCTTGGAGAAGCAAGAAGAGGCAAAACTCAGCCTTGGGACCCTGTTTGCTGCCCTGGGTGGGCAACTGCTTGGGTCCCCTCTGCCCCACCACTGAGTCAGTGCAGCTCAGCTCCCTGCTGTCTCAGCCTTGCAGCAGGATGGCACTCGTAGTGAGGTGGTGGAGGAAGCTTCTGCTGAGACCCTCTTCCATAGTAACCTCTCAAAGGGCCTGTGGTCGGATGTCCCATCTGCCTGGGTGGGTGTCACAGCAGCCTCACTGCAGCATGGCTGAAGGGGGTTGTGCTGGTAGCAGCAGCAGCCTCAGCTCTGGAAGATGCTGGCGAGACCCAGCGGAGGGAGCTGAGCCCACTCACCTAGCTCTCCAGTGCTGTCCTGGTCTGGACAGAACAGCTCCTGGTCAAGGTCCTCTGGGGTGTTTTGGGGTTTCACTTTGGGTTTTGCCTGGAGACAGGAGGCGCCTCCCATCTAATGGGAGCTGCATGGCTGTGCCTGGTTACACCTGGCTCTGCCTACACCAGGAGGGAGCTGGTGGGAGATGGTACCTGGAGGGAGTGAGTCAGCCACCTCACAGGGAAGTCACTCCCCAGGGGGTTTTTTACACTGGATGAAAATCTTCCCAGGACCAAACTGGGACCCAAGTCAGAACCTGGGAGAGGAGATGGTGAGTTGGGAGCTGGAGGTTCCCTCTTGTCTCAGGTGGGGTTAGCAGAGGACCCTCCAAAATCCTGTGTAACAGAGGCAGAAGTGGCTCTTTCTCCATCAGGGAACCACTGGTACAACCCAGGTCAGTGTTGTACCCAGCCTCAAGTCCCCCACTGACCAGGACTAGACCTGTACCCTTTCGCTGGGGTGATGCCTCCTCCCTGAGCTTAGCGTCCAGGATGATGGAGCTCAGGAGAGTGGGAAGTCCCCCCCCATTGCTGTCGGTGATTTCCACTATCCTCCTCCTGCACCGAGCCTGTGCAGAGGTCTGGTGTCTAGTAGTTTCAAGGAGGAGCAGAGGAACCTCAGAGCCACCAAGATGTCTCCTTGTGAGTTTGTCTGCACCACAAAAGCATCACAAGTGAACTATAGGTAGAGATATTCTGAAAAGGAGTGGGTTGCAGTCCTCCCCAGCCTGTCATGGGGCACACTCTGCAGAACCTGCCCTCAGTTCTGTCACTCCTCACCCAACAGGCACCGGCTCGAGCCCCAAGGCAAAGAGGGCAGCCTGGGAGCCTGGGACCAGGGGACACATTGCTCCGCCGGGAACAGGGCTCCAGGCCACCCGTGCCTGGCTGCAGAGAAGAGCTGGAGAGCAGTCAGCCTGGATCATTAATTGTTGGCCATGGGAGTGGGTTGCACCCTGTCAGAGTGGATAATTAATGGAGTGAGATGTTTGGGAGGTGGTATAATGGAGGCGTAAGGCAGGCACAGCACCATGCCGAGCTGGTCCCGTGGTTCCTCCCCCGGCGTGTGCTTGGGTCCTGTTCTAGGGTTGCTTCTCTGATGAGCCTCTACCCCAGCATCTCATCATCTTCTTTGGGCATGGAGGATGTGATCCTGCAGCTTCATCCCATGAGTAGGAAGCTGATCAGCCTAGATGCCTGGATTGGGGGGGGTCTCAGGGGCTCAAGGACTGGAGTTCCACCAGCACACCTGGGTCCCTGTTGTTCATCCCCCTGCCACCACCGCTGAGGTGAGCATCTCCCCAGGCACCTGGACTCAGGGGAGAAGCCTGGTGGGTTCGATCTCACCCAGCTATGGGCGCTCAGAATGTCCTGGTTCGCCTTGCTGACACCCTGGGACCAAAGCCCAGGTCCTCTTGCTCCACTCTGTATTCCGATAGCAGGGACGGGAGCACCAGGGATGGTCTCTGCAGTGTTCTGGGCTCGTGATGGGCTCAGGGCTCTGTGGAGCAGGCCTGGCTGGAGGGAAAAAAGCCCTTGTGACCGCATTCTAGCTAGAGAGTATCCTCGAAGCTGGGAGTCGCGGCGTCCTTACCCCCCCCTGCACGGTAGGGGTGGGCCCGGTGGGCCATGCTTGGTGGGTGGAAGCAGCTACACTGGGGGCAAGGGGAGTGTTCCCAATGCCGGGGGAGCTGCAGCAGCTCTGGGAAGAGGTGACCCAGGCACTGGCTGTCCCATCGTGAGACCCCCAGGGAGGTGGGCACACGAGATGTTGCGGAAGAGCTCCCCAGGCTTCCCAGCTCGGCTCCGGTGCTGGGAAGGAAAAGCTCAGTCCCTTCCCATCTCTGCAGCTCTTTTGTTCCCTACAGCCCGGCAGAAGAAGCTTCCAGCGAGCAGCAGAGCTGGGGGTAGAGCACAAAGGCAGCCCCATGGGCCCGGTGACCGCTGTCACTCGCTCTCGCTCACAGAGACGCCGCTGGCGAGTGACGTGGGGCCGGTGTTCGCCAGCCCCGGGGCTGATTGGCCCCGGCGCGGGTTTGAACCGAGGTGTCCTGGCAACGAGCAGCGGAGAAGCTCGACTTGGCCATCCCCACGCCGGGAGCTCGGCAGCTGCTGGGGAATGGTGGGCGACGCCGTGCTCGGAGCAGTAGCACGCGGGGCCTCCAACCCTTCCCCAGGTTTCCCCCCCCCCGGGCCCAGCCCCACGGAGGGGTCGCGGTGAGTTTTGCCCAGCTGAGGGGGGCGCCGCTGGCTTTGCCCATCGCTCAGCGACACCTGCGATCCTGCGCTGGAGGAGCTCGAGGGGACAGGGAGGAGGAGGAGGAGGAGAGGAGAGCGCGCTCGGCTTGTGGGGCATCTGCGAGCGTTCTGTGGGGTTTGAGGGGGAGGCTGTGTGGGGCAAAGGGAGTTGAGGGGTGCTCAGACAGGTTTCTGTCCAGTTCTCTTGCCCCGTGAGGATCGAGCAGGCGATGTCGGGTCCGTTTGGGTNTGGACTAAGAGGTAGCGGCTGTGAGCAGCAATGAAGGGGTTGCTCCTGTGCTAAGCTCCAGCCTGGCGTGACCTGCCTGTCCTGCTGGGGCTGGGCATAAGGAGGGCAGAACCCCCAGGGCTCAGCCCTGTGCTGGGGGCACGTTCCACGGAGGATGTGGGTCATGCAGTGAAGAAGAGGGCTTTTTCTTCGGCTTGAGAGACGGGAGCAGAGGTGGCGGGAGCTGCCCTGCTTGGGGATCCTGCACCCTCCAGCCTGTCAGAGCCACCCGTGTGAGACCATGTGATGGGGCAGGTCTAGGGCCAGGACCCCCACCCCCGTCCAAGGGGTCACAACCATCCTGGAGGAGCATCCTGGCGGAGTATTGTGCCCTGAGCTCACGGAAGGGCTGGTGTCCTGTGTGGACTGGGCGGGGGGGGGGCTCCTGCTGGAAAGCAGTGCTGTGACAGCGCCCAAAGTGGGGCACAGAGTGGGCTGGCAGTGCCGAGGCCCTTTGGCTCATGATTTGCGTTACTGATCGGGGGGCACACGGCCTGGGGTTGCCTGAACAAGTCTGTCCTGCAGAGAGACCCTGAGGTCCCTCCTAGCATCATGCTTGTGGCAGAGGAGCAACCTCTTAGCGTGCTGGTGGCCAGGGAGGGCAGAAGGACAGCACGGAAGGAACAGACTGGGTTTGCTGATGGGTATTGGGCAGGTCTGCAGCAGGAAGGGAGATCCTGGGGCTAGGAGAGCCTTTTGTTGCCCCCGACACAGCTTTTGGAGGCTTTCTCCAGGGCTCCCTTGGAAGCACACCCAACACAGTGGCCAGGGGACTGCAGCCACCCAGCTGATTCCCTCCATCTCCAGCAACATCTCAGCTGGATCCACCTCTGCAGTAGGGTGATGGAGCATGGAGCCATCCCAGACCATTTTTCACAGGGGCTTTGGGAACAGGATGTGACCAGGGCTCCTCTGCCAAAGCTGTGCCCAGGCCAGCGAGGGGACCACTGAGGAGCCCCATGGTGAGAAGCCAAGTGCAGGTTCTTGCTGACCACTGTTTGCACTGGTGACCCAGAGAGGTAACCTGGGGCAGCCATACTATCCCAGGGCTGGATTACGGAGAGGGACAGGGTGATGCCTGTTGCTGAGATCATTTTTGACTGTTTCATTTGAAACAGGCAGCAGAAATTGTCAGATTAAGATAAGCAAGATGTTCCAACCTCTCGCTGTACTGCCAGAGTTTGTGGATGTTGGGAGAACCTTGTGCCTGGAAACCCCTGTCACAGGCTCTGTGGGAGCTGGTGATGCTTTTCAGGTCTAAAAAACGTTAAAGTCTCTGTCTCATGGCTTTTGGGGGTATTGGCCCTGAGGAAGTTCAGAATCCTAAAAGTGAAGGAGTTCACTGGGGATTTTAGCTGTTTTTTTTTTTTCAGCGATGATGTTTTTAAGGCCAACTTTTACAGTTCAACAACTCAGCACTGGGTGATGTTGCCTGTACCCAGACCATCATCTCTCCCTGCCATGGTTAGTTCAGAGGAGCCTTGTTTCTCCCTTAGGTTAAGCCAAGCTCATTCTCCAGGCTTTACTAAACTTGGGAAAAGCTGCATTAGTCCCAAAACCCAGGAGAGAGGAAAACATCTTCGTGGCTCACAGGGATAAACCCAGTCCTCCAGCAGCTCTGGCAATGTGGTTTATGAAGAGGGAGCAAGACAGGATTCTCCTGGTCTGTCATTATGGAGCTTGTCCTGCCCACTGTCCCATGGAACAGGCACTGCCTGCTACTTGCCACTAGCACCTGCTCTAAGGAGAACAGGATGGCATTTGATGCCACCCTGCTGCTCTGGCCGGGTGTTTGCAGTGACCCAGCGAGCAATGGCCCCACGGCCAGCCATATATCCCTACCCATGTGTTTCGTGTTGAAGTTTGCTGCTGGCAGTGGGAGCCACCAGCCCTGGAGCTGCTTGGTGATGGGGTGGGTAGGGTGGGCTGATGGAACACAGGATAATTGCTGATGCAGAGCTAGTAAACTCCCTGGTAATTGCACCCTGCCTGCAGAGAGGCGGTGTCAGAGTGGCGGTGTAGAAGCAGAGTGGAGGGGCGGATGAAGGCCAGGCAGTGAGTCGGTGTGAGGGCGCTGAATCACGGCCAGGAAATTACCCCTTCTCCTCCCAGAGAAGGAAGCTGGTTGCTTCCCTCCTGCTCTCTTAAAGCTCTTCTGGCTTAAGGAGGGACGCTGGGATAGGGCTTGTGTCAGCCACCAGCTTGTGTTCCTCCTCCTCACACCCTTTAAACACTGTGGAGAAGCGGAGATTCTCTGCTACAGGACACCTCCACCTGTCCTCAAGATGGGTCTTGAGACAAGGACTGTCACTCACCGTTCCTACAGCTGCCCAGCACAGCCCCAACCTCTGAGAGCCCCCAGGGAATCCCTGTAGCCCTGGCAAAACTCAGTCATCAGAAGGCTGCAGCAGAAGCTCAGACCTTCTCCACAGACACAAGCAGCCCCAAGCAGCCCTGGTTCCTAGGAGAGCAGACACCATTCCTGGGGTTACTAAAGGGAGATTGTTTTCCTTTTAGCAACTGTAGGATCTGCAGGAGTTTGAGGGTCACTCGCCAGAGCCCTGCTGGCCCTCCTGCAAAATGTCCTAAGCCCCAGCCATCTCCACGTGTGTACAGGCGCCTCAGGTCATCACTCAGAGTCTTCACCTCGTTCCAGCGTCCGGGGTTGGCTTCTGCTCTGCATCATCTCAGCGCCTGTGGTCTCCAGCCACGGCACTTGGTGTTTGTTTGCCCTGCTTGGCCTTGGATGGGGAAACCAAAACTGCCTTGTCCACCCGGCTTGTGCAGGAGAGGGCTGGAGACTGTAATTGCCACCTTTCTCTCCTTCCTGGGCAAGGAGCCATCCTCAAAGCAATGGTGACACCACAGCCCTCTGATGCTTTCTGAGTCTCGATCGGCAGGTCCTGGAGGGCTCTGGGAAGGGTGCCCTATGCACTGTGTGTGTTTGGCAGCAGGGAGGGGGCAGGGGAGGTGGGGCAGAGCCTGGGCACGTGCTGAGAGCAAAGGGCAGGGTTAGGTGGGAGCTCTGCCCACAAAGCCAAGGGGCTGATGGTGCTGGTGTCACCTCAGCCAAGAAAACAGCTGGTGCTGGGGACACTCCGGCCAAGTGACTTGGTATCTGCCAGAGCCTTCTCGTTTTGCCTTGCGATGGAGTGACAAAGGTGGGCAGTGCGGCTCCTCTCTCCGTGTCAGTGGGCTTTTCTTTGCCTTTGTCGTAAGAGAGAGAAACTGCAGCAAACCCAGTAAAACAAAGTTTGTTACAGTGATGGGGGGACAATAGGGTGCTGCTGGGGCCCAGGACCACCCAGGAGACTGTTGGCTCAGCAAAAGTCCGAGGCACTTAGCCAGCCAAGGAGTGCTGATGGTGAGGCTGGGGTGGGAGGAGCAGTGTGTGATGAGTTCTGGGCAGTAGGACTATGTTTTCCCAGGTACAGGCTGCCCCAGGGGATGGTGCTGGTGCAGGGAGCTGTAGCTCTGGCTGTAGCAGAGCACCTGGGCTGCTGCAGTTGGGGATGGGAAAAGTGGTTTCAGCTGTTCTCATCCCCCAGCACCTGTCCTACCTCCACCTTTGGTGGTGCCCAGAAATCTGCTTTCTGGTACCAAGAGGGGCAGCAGGTTTCACCAGCAGCTTTGAACCTGAAGGTGGAGGGGCACAGGCAGAACCCAGAGCAAGAGATTTACAGGCTAGAGCTGCTGAGTGCTGGGCCTGGCTCTGCTGGGGACAATCTGTCCTGGGGCAAGTGGCTTATCTTTCCTTTGCCCAGTCCCCCAGCACCCCTTTCCAAACCCTTGTCACACCAGGGCTGCTGAGGAAGAGCTCGTGAAGCAGCCACTGAAGGGCTCTGAGGAGGGAAAGCAGCTGCACAGATGCTGGACAAGCAGTGCTGACAGGCCCAGCTGCCACCTCCCAGGCTAAACCAGGAGGGAGGAGGGCTTTGACTGGTGGGTGGCAGCACCTCCTAATTAGAAGGTTTGTCTGCAGATCTCTTCAGCACAGACCATCATCCTCTTGGTTGAAGATGGGCTGACAGTCACACCTGAGCCCAAGTCAGGGAGGAAAAACTCGTCACACGGGTGAGTGAAGCAGCTGGAAATTTCCTGTGGAGGAAGGTGAGCAGTAAGTGCTACCACCAGGCTGGAGATGATCTCCTGGACCACCTCCAGACCTACCAGTTCTGCTGTGTCTCTTCTTGCTTCTTGTCTGGTGAGTTTTCCTGAGTTATTTCTGTGGGTTCTTGAGGGTCTGGGCAAATCCTTCCTGTAGCTGCTGTTGATCCTTTCTGACACCTTAACTGGGGTGGGTTTTGGTGCTCTGCTGGTCCCACAGTGGTTTGTCACCTCAGAAAGCAGCACAGCCCCCAGTGTGAGGCTGAGGGGTAGATCATGGTGAGCTCTGCTTTCTCAAACACCTTTCAGGGTGACACCACGAGTTGTGTCCCAGCAGCAGTGGGAGTTAAAACCTGATGGAGTGAGTGTGGGGGTGTGTGTGATGATACAAGTGGGATCCCCACATAATCAGCCATTGATGGAGCGAGGAGAAGTGCAGCAGATGCTGTGAGGACTAGCAGATCCTCTGAGACCAGCCTTAACCAGGTGCTATGGTCCTCTCCCACTCCACCGGTGACTCCCTCCTTACTGCTGCTTCTTGTGTTTCACACACACCTGGGTCCTTGCCCTAAATCTCAATGGTCCCTGCCGCTCCCTCTGAGGAGACCCTGGGGTGGCTTTGCAGGGCTGGACCCTTGTTCTGGCCCCTGCATGGGCAGGGAGGTGCAGGTTGGGTAGGGAAAAGCAGATGCAGCAAGTGTCCCTGCCTGTGGTGCTTCGTGGCTCTGGCAAAACTCTGCCGGGAGCAGCCCCGTGCTGTACCTGAACAGGCAGGTCCACGGCACCTGGTGTTTGTTCCAGCTGGCTCTGAGAAGGTTGTTCTCTGACTTGGAAGTAGGGAAGAAGTATCTTTTCTCACTTCTTACTCTTCTCGGTGCTGGAGGCTGCAAAAGTCCCTCGGTCTGTGCGAGGGCAGCAGCTGCTCCTTCAGCCCTGCACAGCCACTGCAGGGAATTTCTTCAGGTCCCTGCAGCACTGTGGGGAGGAGTGGGGGAACTGCTCCCCCATCACTGACCCACTCATTCACCTTAGAAACACCTCAGAGGGGCCCAATCTACCCACCACCTCCTCTCCCTCCTGTTCTGCCCATAATAGCCCCTCATCCCACCTGCCAGACTAGTGCTATAGATGATGATGGCCGTCTCTGGTTGCAGGTTAAAGAGCTGGCTAACGCATCCCCAGCGAGCTGAGGCCCTGTCAGCTTCCAGACAGGACAAGAATCCATTTTTTGTTTCATCCCTACCCTTCCCACAGCCTCCTCCTGCTGCTGCTTTCTGCCTGGCAGAGCCCCAGTGCAGCCCCTGAGCAGCACAGCACATGGAGTGGGAGCAGCTTTGGCTGATGGAGTGGCTTGCAGTGAGCCCAGGTGCCACACATGGTGTGGTGGGGAGGAGAAGACACCTCTGGATGTGAGACAGATCTCTTCCTCCCTTTTTTCTCCTAGATCCAGCAGTTGAGTGGTTGTGTCTATACAGCTCAGCACCATGGAGTCAGGGAGCAGCTGGAGGCTCTGTCACATCAAGCAAATCCTGACTGTGCTCCCAGTTGCTAGTAACAGCCACCTGTTTGTGTCTCTGCTTAGGGCAGGAGCAGAGAAGCTGCATGAGGAGAACACCAAAGGCCATCTCCAGGGTGCAGGAGGGCACTCGACCCTGTGCATTTGTACATCTGGGCATGAGCATGTTCTGCCCTGACACAGATTTTCCTGCCTTTCCATAGGGATCTGAGATCTGTCATCCCTGGGCCCCATCTCCCACCCCAGACTGTGACAGCACAGGTCAGGCATAGGTCTCACCCTTTCCCTGCATTTGCCCCATGACAGCAGCATGGAGAGTGGGCTGCAGCCCCTCCTAAGAGCTGGGGACTGTAATTCCAAGCAGCCAGCCGGTGACTTCTTCCCTAAAACTTTCCTTTTCCCCCAGTCAGCTCTCAACATCTGCCTCTGGGGAAACCAGCCCCTCTAAGATGTTGGGGGCTCCTCTGAGTCCCTAATTGCTCTTTAATGGTCATGCCAGGGGTTTTAGCCTCCCAGAGCAACGCAAGTCTCAAGCTGAGGAGCTTCTCTCCCTGCAAGCACAGGCATGGCTATAGGTCAGGATTAAACATGGAAACCGATGCAGCCCCGGGGTCCTGCTTTGTTTCTCCTTGCCCTCGCTGGGGTTGCTAGGGCTACTTTTGTTCCCTGCATCTTTCTTTGGATGGAATCCAGCCCCCTGAATGCCAAAGGGAGGGCTGGAGGGAGCCCTGGGCTCACACCCGCATGTTGCACTACCACCAGGATGGTGCTTCCTCAGGTGATGGGGCAATGGGCTCCAGGCTCCTTCCTGCCTCAGGTTTGGGGCTGTTCGGCTGTTTTCTGCTTCCCCCGGCTGCCAGACAGGGGTAACTGCCATTCTCCGTGGGAAGTGGGGGGTGCTGGGTGGGAAGAGCAGGAACTAGCACCACAGAACTGCTCAGAGGTGGAAGTATCTGTGATGGCATGTGATCCCCAGGGCTTTATGGGTGGCTCAGCTCACAGAGGACATGGGGCATGGTTCTGGGGACAAGCACTGCGGGATGATGGATCGGGGTGGGGGGCGTGTTGCGGGAATGTCAGGGGATGGTTCTGCAATGGAAGCACTGAGGGATGATGCTAGGGGACAGGCACTGGAGGTTGCCCCCAGCTTCTTTAACCAACTTTCAGCCTGAAGGCAAATCTTGACTCTATTGAAGTGTAACGTCTCAGGGAGCAGGAGTAGCCTGCATCCTACTCTTTGCTTAACTGGGCTGTGCTGTAGCTGGGTGCTGAGTGCGGCTGCGCTGACAGTGTTCCAGGAGCTCCGTGTTTATGGCAGCAGAAGCCAATTCTGTGACTTCCCTCGGTAGGAAGACACATGCTGAATGTGCATCTGCTGGCCCTGGCTTCAGTGTGGGGAAGCAACTCCGTTAGCCTGCTGGATGGGGTTAGCAGAGCTCTGCTGGAGGCAGGGAGCGCAGCGGGGTGGGGTGGGCATCGCGTATGGGTTATTCTCGGCGCAGTAGGGAATGAAATCTATTTTCTCCTTGGCTTTCCGAGTGGATTTCAGCTGACTGAGATGCAGTGCCCAGCCTGCCCAGGCACTGTGGGCACGGAAAGCAGACAAAGGGTACTGACAAATGAGACCTGTGTGTAAAATCAATAGCTAAGAAGGAATGAATCTCTTGGAGAAAATAACAATTATCTCTGGAATTAAAAGAAACCCTGCAAAATCTGTCAGAGAAGGAGAGGAAAAAGTCCTTCTGCTCCTCTTTTTCTCTGACTCTTAAAGTGTTTCAGGTGCGTATGGGACCCAGCTAGGGATTGGAGTACCTGAGGGTAACTGCTGCTACTTGTGCACCAGACAGGTGCTTGGGTGCTTTTCCACCAGACTGGGATTTCCAGGGAGGCCCACCCAAACTGAGGGGATGTGCCAACCCCCTCTGCCTGCCTGGAGCAGCTTTGGGCTTCTGTTCAGCCCTGTTCTCCATAGGGTTCTGACTCAGCGGGACCAAAGCCTGAGCTCAGATCCTGCAGGGGGTTAGCTCTTCTGTGAGTGGTTCCAGCCCAAGGGTAGTTATTCTGATGGACTGGAGTCTTCATGCCTAACCCTGCTTTTCATACCTGACCCTGCTCTTCCATATGGGGGGAAGAAAGAAAGGGAAATCTGAGTACAGAAATCACAGGGGACAATCAGTACCCAGAGAGCTGCCTGGTCATCCCTGCTCTATGTCTGGAGGTGGTGTGGGATGCTGGTGTCAGTCTAGGATAGGGACCTTCCTTATTGCTGGCATCCCATTTGGGTACCTCCAAGGCACAGACTGGTGCAGACTGGCATCAGCAGCTGCTCTGCAGAGCAGGGGACCTCTGCCTAGGGTGCTCTGAGGTTGGGGATGTGGGCCTGGCTGTGTGGAACATGAGGGATTCTGAGCGCACAAGCTGGCGGTGGCTCCTGGGGCACTAAGTTGGCAGTTTGGGTCTGATGGGAATGGCATGGCAGTGGGAAAAATGTCCTGAAGGGTAGGAGCCAAACCTGTGTGCCCTCCCAGTGCAAAACTGGAGCACAGGCACAGGAGGAGGGGGCAAGTCTGCAGTGAGAACTGGAAAAACCTGCTGCAGCAGCCTGGGATTCAGTTACTCACTGGTTCCAAACAGGTCAGGCTCCCTTGGGTCTAGAGGCAGAGATGGCCAAGCTGTCTAACAACTGCTTTCCTGCAGATTGTATACTACCACCTGCCTGTTTGTTCCATCAGTGCCCCAGGGCAACTTAACCAATTGATTGCCAGGGCAATTCTTAATGGGGAGTTAATTCTTCCAAGAGAGTTAATTCTTCCCAAGCCCAGGCTGGGCCGGGGGCCAGCAAAGGGCTGTGTTCTCCAGCCTGTCTGAGAGGGGCTGGAATCCCATCTGGGGGCTCACACCATTCCACCTGCAGTAGGCTGTGCAGAAGGTCACCCAATGGGTTTGCTGGTTGAAGCTGGACATGAGTCGACTTCTGGGGATGATCCCTGTTGCAGAGGAAGAATATTCTGCCTCTCCCAGATGCTACCACTGGTGACAATCTTGTGGTTCCTTCTCACTAGGCTGAGGCTGGCTGCACCACGTTTCTCCTTCCCACCCCAGGATGGGCCAGCCCAGTGTGATCTGTCACCATCAGCCGGGGGTGAGGAGCAGGGGTGACACCATACTCTGGGTGGGAAGTAAGAGGAAAAGGAGAAGCTAGGAGCAATGGAGTTGTCTGAGGCTGATGGCCCTACCCGCTCACGGGGCAGCAGTGACTGCAGTTTGCCTTTAGATCGCCCTAACCCATCATACCTGCCTCATGAGCCTGTGCTGCTTATCTCAGCCCTCTGGTTTGGGATCTGAGGGCGCTTCATAAACATTCATCAGCTGTCCCTCTACACCCCGCGCTGCCAGCAAAGCAAAGGCTATTCCCACTCTGTGGGCGCTCACCTGAGCAGTAAGAACTGAGCAGAGGAGAGCACGGCCCTCCCCAGCTCCAACCACAAGCACCTGCAGTGTGAGACCAGCACAGGGCCGATCACCCAGGGGATTTCAGTCTCTGCCCCATGTCCAAGCCTGTGCCTACCCCTGATTTTGAGGGGCAGGGTGAGAGCTGCTTCTGCTTTGGAGATCACAAAATCACAGACTAGTGGGGTTGGAAGGGGCCTCTGAACATCACTCAGTCCAACATTCATGCTAGAGCAGGGTCACCTAGAAAAGATGCTGTAGGACCACAGTGAGGCAGGTTTGGGTCTCCAGAGAAGGAGACTCCACAAGAGGTTCCTGCAACGTGAAGCCCATTGCTATCTCTCCACTTCCAGCCTCCGCTGCAGCGACTAGGCACCTGCCAGCAAGAAGCACCTGTCCTTGTTCACAGCAGGACTCTCCCTTCTTTAATGACTCCCTTAATAACTTAAACTGTCAGTGTGAGTGCAGTCAAACCCACAGCGACTGGCAGTTCAGAACCCTAGCCTCTCCTGCTTCTTCACACCTCCCAGCCTGACAGTTCAGGACCGGGAGGAGCTGGTGGGGCTTGTGCAGAGCTGAAGACACTGGGGCCCCATCCTGGTTTGGAAGTGGGGCTGCTCTGCATGAAAACCCAGGACTCAGCCATCCATGTCTGGTCCTTTGGCTACAGGATGTGTTGCCCTGGTGCCAACCCCTCACAAGATACTTGAAGTTAAAGCTGAGCTCAAGGGCTCTAGTGGATCTTGGTCCTTGGAGAAGAAGGGGTCTGATGCAGTGGAGGGGCTGTGAGGCAGAGCTAGGAGTTAGCAGGAGGGTGGTGTCCACTGGAATTGAGAGCCTTAGCCCATGCCAAACTGAGAGGGGAGGATGAGATGCTGATGGTCCGTGTGAGGCTGGCGACAGCAGGTTGGGAGGGGGTTGCAGTGGATTAGGTATTTTCCAGAAGCCAACAGTTGACCTTTGGAAGCCAAGCAATTGCTAGCATCGGAGCAGGACGGGGGTTGTGGCTCACAGACAACTCACGGTGGATTAAATGTCAGGGGATCTGCAGCCTGATGGTACCAGTGGGATTGGTGCTGGGACCCCAGCTCCCGCCGCAGGATGGGTTAGTGATAGGCACTAGTGTGTTTGCCCATGAGGAATGGTGGGGCAAGATTTCCAGCGCTGCTCAGTGAGAAAGAGTCATCTCCAGGCTCAAAAAGGAGAGGTCAGGCCTGGATAAACAGCAGCTTGATCCCCCATCAGGGAACCAGTGAGGCGTGAAGGAAAACTTTAACAGCTGCAATGCTGCTTCTAAACCTCCCGCTACAAGGGAGGGCCAGGAGGTCACAGCTTTCCAAGGCTCTGGAAAGGAAGAGAGTCTTCCCCACAAGGCTTTGAAAAACCCCAGCTAACTGAGCATGACTGCCCTGCTAAACGTTTGGGCAGCCCCAGAAGCTTGTGTCCAGCCATAGAGCTGCCATGTTCCCATAGTCAATGGCCACAGCTAACAGCGTGGCTCCTAGGGGAAAGGCAGATCTGCCGAAACTCGCTGACACCTGGGTGCGAAGTGAAAGCTTGTTGATGTGTCCTAGGCATCCATTGTCCTCCCAGAACCATTGCCTTGTCCCTGCTCTGTTTCTCCAGCAGGTTTTCTTGCTCTTCACTTCCACCCACTGTAGGTTTGCCTCTGTCTCCCTCTCCTCTTCCCGGTGTCATGTGGCTCAACCCACACAGCAGGTTCCTTCTAAACATAAGGAGAAACTTCTTGCATTTCAGGGGGCCAGAGCCCTGGCCCAGGCTGCCCAGAGAGGCTGTGGATCTCCTGCTCTGGAGACACCCCAGACATGCCTGGACTGTTCCTGTGGGACCTGCTCTGGGGGGTCCTACTCTCTGGACGATCCCAGAGGTCCCTTCCAACCCCCCTCCAACCTATGATTCTATGATTCTGTCTCCTCTTTCTCATGTCTCTCGTTGTCCTAGAAACAGGCGAGAAAATACTTCCCTTGCGTTACTCTCCAGGCAGCGTCTTCTCTCTATAGGTTGCATAACAAAACCCTCGCCAGGAAAACGCCGGTGGGTTCACAACCTCCCAAAGATACCTGGTACAACTGTACACCCTCCAAACCTTCCCAATGTCCTAAGGCCACCAAAGGGGTCTGTGGGCACTTCCCAGCCCTGCTGCTGGCACCTCTGCACTCCTGAGGAGGGTCTGCAGATGTTCTGCTTCTTAAGAAGCCCCAGAGCAAAGAGTCTTCTTGTTCTTACGAGCATATCAGCCAGGAAGAGTTATCCTCTGTGGGGTAGCTCCAATAGGGTTACAATCTCCTCTGCGATGGGGGTGTTGCTGGAGGCACCAAAGGCCAACTGCTCAAGGTGCTGAGGTAGCTCCACTCTCCTCCTGAGAGGTGCAAGGGACAATGAGCCATGGGACTTCTCAAAGTCTCATGAGGAACCAGAGAGCACAGACCCAGACCTCATCCCAGTCACTACTCTGGGGTCAATCCTTGGTGCTGATGCCTCAGGAGCTTCTGAGCTCCATAAGACAATGAAGCAGGCTGTGGCACAGCAAGGGCTGGAGGACATGGTCCACAGCTGTCAGCTGGCACCACTGGTGTGAAACCTCTCCCTGGCACTTCCATCCATCCCAGCTTGTGAAAGGCCTGGGGAGCTCTGTAGGGTGGGCAGCTGAGGGGCCATGCAGGCAGAGTGCAAGGTGCTTTAGGTTTTGCAGCAACAGCTTTGACTTTGCAAACAAAAGGAGATTCCTAATCTGCTGAAGGCAGGAAGTTTGAGTCTAGGTGATTGTCCTTGCCAACAGCAGATGAACCTCTGATCAGTTTGCATCTCAGACCATGATCTTGCAGGAGGATCCAAGCTAATAAAGGAGATAGCTATCTTCTGAGAATAGCTTTTGTTGTCTTCCTCTGCAGGAGGCCTTTGCTGCTCCTGCATTCTAAGGTCTCCCGGGCATGGCCCATACTAGGAGCATCAGATGAACTCTGTGACTGCAGGAGATCCTGGTGCTGAGGAGTAGTGTCAGGACAACAGGAAACCGCATTAAAAAACACCAGTTAAAGCTGCCAGAACGCCAGCACCCACCCCTCATGCTGCATCACCAGCTTGGGTTGCTGTGGAGTTGGTGAGGTCCCATCTGGGGTGGGTTCCTCCTGCTTATAGCTGAAAACTAACAGGTGTGTGGGGATGGAGCAGCATCCATGAGAGGCCTTTAGGGCACCGTGGTCTGCCAGGTGAGTTCCTCTTCCTCATGGATGGTAGGGGATGGGTGAGGAAATAGAAGAGTGTGATCACGCACCCCACTGGGGCAGGTGCTTGGTGCTGGGGTTGCACCAGTATGGGGAACAGCACCCTCATAGTGGTCGAGCAGCAGGATGGGACCCTAACTCTGACTCCACCACAGCTGTCCCCACGCTCACAGAGTAAGGGCGGCAGGGGGAGCGTTCACCTGGGTTTTTAGGGACCTGGAATGGGAAAAACAGGAGGAGGGAGGCAGTGAGGAATTTCCAAAGCTGCTGGTGCGGCAGTAGGCACCTGCTCCTTCCCAAACTGGCTCAACCTGTCTCCCTCCTGTGGCCTCTTTGTGGTTTTAGGATGTTCCAAGCCTAGGCTGAGCTCTTCCTCACTGACGAGGAGTTGTGTCCTGCAGGCCTGGAGGTCCCAGCTGGGCTGGAGCCACCCATGCGACCCGGAGGGGCTGGAGGTGACCCGTGTGCATGGGGTTGTGCTCCTCTGAGTTAGCAGAGAGGTTTCTTCTTCAGAAAAGCTCAACAGTGATGGAAGCCTTGTGTTTTGGTAAATAGCTACGTGTTGGAGAGCTCAACCTAAGCTGAAAGGAGAATTTAGCACTTCTAGCTTAAAGACAGAGGAGTTTTTTTAAAGGCATTAGAAATAGTATTTTTTAAAATAAGGAAGGGGAGTTTCAAAGCCCTCTCAGAAAAACAGCATTTCAGAATTTCATTGCTTTTTGGTTTGTTTGAAAAAGGAAGAATTTAAAGAATTTAAAGGGTTTTTTTGGAAGAACTTCAGGTTTGTGGGGATTTTTAAGGAAAATTCTTTTTTTTAAAAAAAGAAAAATACAGGGAATTTTAGGATTTTTTTTTAAGTTTGGTTTTTTCTTTAAACAAAAGAAGAATTTAAGGTCTGTGGGCTTTTTGTAAGGAAAGAATTGAGGACTTTTTTTGAAAAAAGAAAAATATGGGGTGGGTTTTCTTCAAAAAAGGGAATTTTAGGATTCTTTTTTAAATAAAGTTTGGTTTTTTTCTTTTAAAAGAAGGATTTAAGGTCTGTGGGGGTTTTGTAAGAAAAGAATTGAAGACTTTATTTAAAAAGCGATCATTTGGGGTACTTTTTCAAAAAAGAACTGTTAAGATGTTTTTAAAACAAGAAAAATTTAAAGTTTGGGGTTTTCTTTTGAAAACCAGAGGAGAATTTATAGCTTGGGGGGGTTGTAAGAAAAGAAGCTAGGACGTTCTAAAAAATGGAGAATTCTGCTTGGATTTTTCAAGAACAGGAGTTCTAAGGTGAAAAATCGGCAGTTCAGGGGTTCTGCGTTTCAAAAAGATGAACTCAAGCCTTTTCATCATCTTNTCCGCGCTGCGGGCGCTGCCGGGAGCGGAACCGAACGGAGGAGCCGGGATCCGGGAGCGGGGCCGGGGCCGGGGCCAGGTGAGCGCAGAGCAGGGGTGAGTGGGGGGTTCTGGGCTGCTGTGGGGCCCTCCCGAGCCCGCCCGGTACCGGCACCGGCACCGAGTTCCGCCCTGCTCCGAGACGGGGCAACGCGGGGCGCAGGAGCGCGGATTTGCGTCTGGGGTCTCCAGGTGGCACCGGGGTCCGAGGTGGCACCAGGATCCCTAGGCGGCACTGGGGTCTGCAGGTGACACTGGGGTCTCGTCGCGGCTTTGAGGTGCTACCAGGGCAGCTCAGTGCTCTTGAGGTGACACCGCGGTCCCGTGGTGGGTCTGGGGTCCCAGGGCAGCGTTGGGGTCTCACTGCCCGCGCCAGGAGACTCCCATCGTTCTGCACCCAGGGGACCTGGCTATCTGTCCGTCCGCTCTTCCTCCCCTCGTCGAGGTCTCAGCCCCGCTGGAGCGGGTTGAGTTCCCTACCCAGCTCCTCACCCGCGCTAGGGCAGCTCGCTTTGTCCCTCCCGTCGGTGGTTCCCTGCCCAGTCTCAGCTCTGTCCATCGCTCCTTCGGTTAGAGACCCCACTGTGGGACTGAAGAGGGGAATCACCCAGGAGAGGGGGTCACAGGCCCGTAGCCCTGCCCCAGCTGCCCCTGGCACAGCCCTGCCATGGCCGCCTCCGACGGAACCAGGAAGAGCAGGTGGGCAGGGAGCGGAGCCGTCGGAAGAGGCCGGGCAGGAGCGGTGGCTGCTCACCGGCTCCCGCTGCCAGGGGACCCCGACGGGGGGTTCTGCCGGGACCTGCTGGCTCTGGGAACCGATGGGACCAGAGCCAGCTCAGCTCGGGGAGCGCTGAGTGTGTCCGGGATGGAGGAGGCAAGGACAGACGAGCTCAGGGTGATGGAGCAGGGATGGACAGCCAGACACAATTTGATGGGGATGGACAAATGGACACATAGCCGCCTGCTCCCCTTACAGGGCGGCTCTGCAGGATCACTGTCCTGCTCCTCCTTTTGGAGTGGGTACGTGTACTAGAGGCACACTGGTTCTGAGCTTTCTGTACTGGGCAGTGCTGATCTCGGGAGGTGGGGGATGCTTTTACCTTCTTCTGGTGCCGCTGGAATGCCAGGAATCTTGCCAGGCCCAGTTATCTGTGAAGTCGGTGCCTGGCCTCTCTCCCTCCCTCCCTCCTGGTGCAGCACTGCTGCCTTCCTGAGCCCTCTGCAAAGAACCATCAGGAGAAGCCCCTACTCACCTTCCCGAAGCCTTTCTTCCACTTTTCCATGGGAAGCCATGAGGCTGGGGATCCTGTGTTCAGGGGTTTCCTTCAAGGGACCACAGCTGCTCTGAAAACCAAAGCAGAGGCGCCCAGGAGAGACACGGAGTGAGTTCCACCCTGGGCTGGAGTGGGAAACCTGAGCAAGTCTGTCCCTGGGACACTGAAACAACTTAGAGAACTAAATCTGATTTAGTTTTAAGTTCTTTTTTTCTGGTGCTTAAGGAAGTTGCCCAGGGTTGTGCTTGGGCACTCGGTGGCTTTGGATATGGGGGCTCACCAGACTGGATCAGATCTTTTGGCTGGTCTGGATCATCCCCTTCCCTACTCTTGGAAATAGACTCAGCCAAAATGCAACCAGGGGGTAGTTGCTGACAATCCAGGGGATGAGGGTGCCCAGGAGCCTGTGTGCTGAAGCATTTTGGGGAGAGGCGTGATGTCGGGTGGGACCTGGTGTGTTCCAGCAGTGTATTATGTCCTCCACCTCTGTAGTGGAGATGCGGGTAGTGGTTGTCTCCACTGTCACCACGTGCTGCTGAGAAATATTGGGCATGTTCCCCTGGCTCATTGCACCCGGGGTTTCCAGCAGCTCTCTGTCCTGTCCCGTTTGTGTCCTTTGCTACAGGAAAATCCTCCAGCAGTGGCTGGGCGATGCCTCAAGCCCCTGTTCTCCTGTACCACCATGTGCCAGGGGTTAATGCCTTGGAACCAGATCCAGCCAAGGGGTTGATCCTCACTAGTTAGGTGACCACAACAAGTGTGCCAAGGCTTCAGAGCAGGAGATGTCCTCGTGGTAGGGCTAAGGTGAGGGAGAAGGAGCAGGTGCCACGGGGCAGTGGGTTGCTCCGTGCCCAGAGCTTAAACTCAGGCTGCTGTCAGTGTCATCTCTGTGCTGATGGTGGTTGCTGAAAACAGCTAGTGAAGGGATGTTCCTCAATCTGTCCTGACTTGCCTGCACCCTTGTAAACCTGCGAGGGAAGAGGAGGCCTCAGTGTGTCTCCACTGAGGGGGTTTCACACAGTTCTGTTGCAGCAAGTGTCTGGGAGTGATTTTCTGTCTGTCCGTTTTCCAGGTGCTGAGTTCAGGGGCTTCTGAAAGCAGTTGATTACCTGGTGCTTTGTGGGCTGGAGTCAGACTTTTGTGAGGGATGGGGTGCTCCCAGCTGCCCCAGGCTACTGCTCTAGAAGAACGCATTGCTTCTAAACAGAAAACAGTGTAAGGGAAGAAAAACCCAACCCAAACCCACAACACTTCTTACTTGAAGGTGGATCAGCCTGGAGCTGGGAGCTTTGCAGTGGTTTGGAACCTGACCTAATTGTTAGAAAGCAGCTCGTGGGCTCTTTGGGCTGTTGACCAGTATACCCAGGTCTTTGCTTAATGGTTTGTGACTGGAGGAAGTCAGAGGTGTCCCAGGCCTGCTCTGAGCATGTCCCTAGTTTCAGTCCTCCCTGCTGTGATCCCTGCAGGCTGGGGCTTTGTCAGGGCAGATGGTCAAGCCCTCGGTGTCCCATCCCAAAGGGGTGGCTCAAACTGGCACCCACGGACTGGTTGTCTATCAGAGTTGTGTTTGGTGTGTTCTAACGTGGCCTTGGTGCTGTCCTCTCTGAATCTGTCTGGCTTTGGACTATGGTGAGTTAGTTCAGGGTGGGAGATTCAGAGGGCTCCGCAAAGTAACCCCAGGTGAGCGTGACCGTTTGGCTCTTCAAGGCTCCTGAAGCACCAAGAAGCGTTAGTTGCGCCTCCCTCTTGATGCTGTCTAGAGTGCCACCGTGGCCCCGGTGCCCCTTCTTGGCCCATATTGGCCCATTGGGTGTCCCCAAGCAGCTGCAGAGCCCTTGACCCTGATGTTTGGAAGGACAACCACGTGCCCAGCAGGTTGTGGAGCTCTTGCCTGGCATCGACCTTTTGAGGCAGAGGTTTGCTGCCTTCAACAGGGCAGGTTTGGGGATTGAAGCTGGTCATGCAGCCCTCGCTGGCATGGCTTGCTTGTTGAAGGACAGTGACTGGTCTCGCCCCAGGGGTGGCCCCTCCTGTTTTAGTGCTTCTCTGGAGCTGTGATGCTATTCTTGTGCTGCTTACCTTGGTGTGGGTTCGGGGGGGATTGATAGCTCCTCCACCTAACACATTCTGTGCCAGGTAGCTTGAGACCACCTGAGTGAGCTACGCAAGGTCTCAGCCCGATCAGTTCTGGGGCTCTCATCTGCTCGACTCAGCCCTGGGTTGTATGAGAGAACGGAAGGGGCAACCACAAATTAAGGGCTGTTTGGACCCTGCAGAGTTGTAAACAACCCTGGGTGGCTATGGGCACCTGTGCGCTCATCTTCTCCTCTGCAGTCCTTGGCTAGAGCTGCTCTCCCCGGCCGGAGGAGGATGAGAGGAGTTTGTGCTGGGAAAGGAAAACAACATCCAGGGGTGTTATGCTGGTGCTTGCTAGTTTGTGAATGACCCCTCTCTCCTGGGACAGGAACTGGCTTGTAAGAGGGTTCCTGGTGACCGATGGCAGCGCTTCCCAGGGAGGCTGGAAGGCTGGTTGAGTGACTGAGCAGTATTTGGAGGTCACTTGGCTTCTTTGTGTCCTGCTGGGAGAGGAAATGCAGAGTCTCAGCACTGACAGAAATAAACCCCCCATTGCCTGGGGATGAGGCAGGGAGAGCAGCCGGTCAGTGCTGGTGGATGAGGTGGCCATGTGCCTCATAGGTGACCATGGTGTCCACATAGGTGGCCAAGGTGCCATGTGCCTCGTAGGTGGCCACATGACTCTTGTCCCCTGGGCCAGGCCAGCATCTCTCTGCAGGTCGTTCATGGCTCTGCTGCAGATGCTGGCAGAAAGCCCAGCCCAGCAGGGACCTCCTCAGTCTGGTCTCTCCCCAGCAGGGAGTCAAGTTGGAAGTCTGGGGGAAGTGGGAGCGCAGCCACTGCACTGGGCTGGTGGCCACTGTGGCAGGTGAACATGGTGGAAGTGCTGGACCTGCTGGCAAATCCATGAGTGCTGGGGTTGGGGTTGCATGCGGTGGGCTGGCAGCACCCATGTACTTTGAAGAGCTGTCCCCTGAAGACAGTGGCCTTGTGGACAGCAGTGACACAGTCAGCAGTTTTAGGGTAACACAGGGGAGTGGACTCAACCCCAAATGGTTTCAAGTCCAAACCTTAGTCCTCAAGGGCTGCTTTAAGTCAGCTCAAAGATTCCTAGATCCAGCCTTGCCCCTGTGCTGAGAGATGGGCAATGAAAGAGTCACACAGCCCCTTTGGGTGGGTTCGGTTGCTCAAGCGACTGAGCACCATGGTAGTGCAGGAGCAGTGCTCGTTGCTCCCCTCTGGTCTTTGTCCACACACTTGCACTGCCTCCACGAAGCCTTTCATCACTCACACGCCAGGAGTGATGATATGGTTATGGTGACAGTGGGTCCTGTTGCACTCATGAACCTCTAGCTTCATGGCAGGTTTTACTAGCCAGCCTGGCCCTATGGTAGTCAGGAGTGCTGCGAGGGAGAAACACGATGTGCTGGGGTGAGGAAGATGATCCTTCTGCTTCCAGGCTGAGCCCTGTAACAGGAGCAGGGGCAGGAAGGGTGTTGGATGCTGCTTTCAATTTCTAATGATCTCCAGGTTGGCAACTCACCCACCACATGGGCTGGAGCTGGCTGGTGGGCACTGCTGCCCATCATCTACATCTCAGCAGGGACCTCAGCTCTGCCCCAGCATGGCCCTAAATCTTGGCCTCTTTAAGATGGGAAAGGTTCACCATCTTCACAGTGCTGGAGTCTTTGGGTGGGTCCTGTGTGGCATCAGACAAGAAATCTTGGGTGAGGGGAGCACTGAGAAAAACCCCTGCAGGTGGCAGAGCTGCCACTGGGTGAGCTGCTCCCACCTCAGCAGCCCCAGGGCAGGAGTTGTCCCTGGCTCTTCTCTCCCTGTTTGGCACCAGCCAGCTCCACTGGGACACTGGGATCCTTGACCTTCACTTTCCTGGTGTGGACCCCTTCCCCAGGGAGTAAGTGCTGCAGATGCTGGATGTGTTACCTGTTTCAGGTGCCCCTGGCAGAAGACTGATGGAGCCTGGGGCTTGGTCCTACCTGCACATCCCTGGGACCTTTGCTAGGGTGGTCCCTGTGCCTGGGTAAAGCAGAAAAGAGGAGCCCACAGAGTTCCAAACTTGCTGATTATAGTGATTTGCTGGGGTTTTGGGACTTGCTGCCAGGGTTGCAGTGGCACAGCAGGGAGAGCTGTATGGGACACAGTGCATGGACCAAGGGTGTGGGGACTATCTCGGCCACCTCTGAAGAAGTCAAGTAGAGTCAGACACTGCTTCCTTGCTCTGGGGTGTTTGTGGCCACCTTGCGTAAGAGCCTGTGGCTTCCTTGGGCCTGGGGGAGAGTGACACTGCACACCCTCCCTGTGACAGGGATGAGAAGCTGCCTCTCTGGGCTGGGACTGCTCTGGTAGGACTCGTTTGTCACCTCAGGAGCCTGTTGTCAGCTCTTTGTGCTGGGATGAAGTAACCCATGTGCTGCCCCAGGCTGCCTGTGTCCTACTCCTGCACTGCAGGAGGGGACAGGGATGTCTTTGGTGGGCAGTCCTCCCTCTTGGCCACTTTGCAGCAGGCCAAGAGATGATGTCTCTCTGGAATCTGCAGCTCAGCAGCTTTCAGGCTGAGCATGGCTCCTGCACTGTGAGGATGTGCCTGGTGCTCCTGGTGCTGGTGGCAGTAACCAGAGCTATTCACCAGATTGCTGCATGGACAGCTTGTGCAGAGCCATGGCTGACCATCTGCCCCCAGCTTGGGACCAGCCAGCCTGTGAAGGAGTCCTTGCACCTCCCCTGCTGGGGCTGATCTCCACCTCAGCCTGTGACTGCAGCATCACCCTCTGCTGTGGGACAGATGTGGCGTGTGAGGCCAAGCAGAGATGCTCTGTCCACCCCAGCCAAGGGCAGGTGATGCTACTCCACTGCTGATGGGCTGCAGGGGAGCCTGGACCATCCATCCTGGTCTGATGAGCTCCTTCAGGAGGCCACAGTCCCCCATGGATCTTCTCCACGTTGGGTCACTCCTCTGTGTGTGAGTGACAGGGATGTGTCTGTCACAGCGGAGGGTGGCAGCACTCGGGGCAAGTCCTGCATCCCTTCTCAGTGCCAAGAGCAGGGAGGTGACGTAGGGTCGGCAAGTCTGGAGCAGGCTGCCAGGAGGGGCAGGAGGGCAGGGCTGCTCCTCCCTCTTCCCTTTCTCCGTGGGGCTGGGGTTTTCCTTTCCCCATGGGGCTGCATGTGGCGGGGGTGTGCGGGAGCAGGAGGGCTGGCTCACAGCTGGGATCAAGGGACTGCCAGGGGGGCAACTGGACCGGTTTCCTGGCTGCCCGGCTGTGACTCCGGGTTCAAGTTGACCACCAAGCCCTTGCAGAGTCCTGGCAGACCCCTGGACAGTTCCAGGGAGATGGGGAGAAACCAGAGCTGCAGCAGGCAGAATGGTGAATGAAATTTGACAGAACTTTTGAGAAGGGTATTTTCATCTTTTGAAAGCAGCTGTAAGAGCTGGAACTCCAACCTACAGCAAAGGAACCTGCTGGAGTGGCAGGTGCAAGTCCCCCTCCCTTGATATCAGGACCCATCGCAGGGGGAAAGGAGCCCACAGTTGAGTCACTTGGCCAATCTGCTGCCAGCCTAACCTAAGTGATCATAGAATCACAGAATCATTAGGGATCGGAAAGAACCTCGAAAGATCATCCAGGGATCTCTGCCACAGCAGGATCACCTAGACCAAGTCGCACAGGAACACAGCCAGGCGGGTCTGGAACGTCTCCAGAGATGGAGACTCCACAGGCTCCCCTGGGCAGCCTGTTCCAGTGTTCCGTTACCCTCACTGCATAGCCATCACTCAGAAATGGGAGTAGGCTATGAATACAGTGGAGTGGGCTTTGGGCTCAGGAGCAAAGTCTCCCTGTGGGGTGACAACACAGGGGCACCTGGACCTTGCACTCACAGGAAAATCAAGTTTAACCCTAAGAATGGCCCTCTTTGCTTCCTGCTGCTGCCTAACACAGGGGGCCAGCAAAGCTGGGAGGGAGGGTCAGATTTGCAGGTGGAGCAGGGAGACACCTGTCGCCTCCCACCAAAATGCTGTGGGCAGCCTGTTTGGTGATGAGGAGCTGGAGGTGAGCTGGAGGTTTTGGGGGCATTGTTCTGTGGCAGCTCTTAGGGATTGAACCAGGGTGGGATGATGTTGGGTTGTGATGTCCCCCCCAGGCAGTGGGGGGGGACTGCCTTCAGCCTATCTGCTCCTTCACAAGCCCCAGGCTGAGGGGACAGCTGGGCTAGCTTTTGGGCTTGGGGAGGCTGAGCCTACCCTGGGAAAGGACGAGGAGGGCAGGTGGAGGAGGGAGCAGCCCCCAACCGTATTTCCCTCTCCCTTGCAAAGGGGCAGACGAAACCCCCTTTCTGACGGGGGGGCTGGGGGCAGTGACCCCAAAAACACCCGGACCTCTAGCAAGCAGTGGGATAATAGGGAACCCCTGCCCACAGGAGATGGCAGTGACAGAAGCAGTTGGCTTTGAGGGGCTGGATGCACTGGGCACACTGCAGGGTGGCTGGGTGGCTCTCTCCATACTGGGAGGAACTGGCCAGGCACTCCCAGGTTTTGGCAGCGGTGCTAGTGGCTGGTAAATGATTGTCAGGGTGGCCGTGGGTTTAGAGGCTGGGCTTGGGACCGGATTTGAACCCAAGCAGGTGCCTGGGACTGGTGGTGCTGGTGGCCATCCTGCTTGCAGCGGTGTCTGGCAGCTGCTAGGCCTGGGCCTGGGTCCAGATGAGGCTATGCCACACTAGCCCAGCGACCCTGCTAAGTGCCAGCTTTGTCTCCAGGCTCCTGGGCTGCCTGTGGGGTCCGGGCGGGGGCAGCTGGGTTTGACGACAGTCGGTCCCGTAGCTGAGGTGGGTATGGTGCTCCCCAGCTTTGGTGTTAGGGTGCTGTGGGGTGGTGGGTGCCTATGAGCTGGGTGCTGCTGCAGCAGTGCCTAGACTGTTCAGTGCTGGGGGCTGGTTGCAGTGCTGAACACAGGGGGTGGGGGGAGCGGTGCCAGACCCCACCCTGGGACTGAAACTGGGCTAATCCCTGCCAGTGGTGGTGGTTTCGGGCTCATGGGGAACCGAGCCCAGGGTGCCCTTTGCCCCCCACCAGTTCTCCCTGGCCGCCCAGCCAAGGCAAACATGAGCTCAGCCCCAAGGTATTTGCAGCAGCTGTTCCATGCCCACAACTCTGGGGGGGTAGGTGTTGGCACCAGAAGGACCTGGTACCTGCCACATCGCCCCCTTAGTTCCACCTTGTTCCTCGCTCCATGGTGGAGGTGTTGCCGGAGGTGGGACCCACTCAGCCCTCCATCGGGTGGGCCAGGGGCTGGAGCTGCTCAGATCATGCTTCATTGTAGCCTGGCAGGGAGACCTGGCACTGAGGGCTGGAGCGCCTGGCTGCACTGGCCAGGATGGGCTGGGAAAAGGCTTTGGGACCCTCTGGGTGGAGGAAGAGGCAGCTAGCTCCCTGTCTGTGTCCCTCCAGCCAGGCTGCTGGGCCAGCCTGCTACTGGAGAGAAAGGCTCAAGGAAGAGGCTGGGTCCTTGTGTTCCAAACCAAGCGCTGCAGGGTTTTAAGGCCCCACAGCTGCTGTAAGGGGCAGGAGGGAGTGATGGGCTCGTGGCTGGACTGGGTCTTCCTGAAGGTCTTTTCCAGTTGGAACCACTCCATGATTCTAGGGGGGGTTTCATGTAGAAGTAACCAGCAGGTAGGGGTCAGGCTGTGCAGAGCGGCCCCCAGGAGTCCAGACTTCACCCCAGCTCCTGCCACTCTTGACCCTTGCAGGTGGCCGTGGTTGTAGTCTCAGATCCTGATTTAATCCTCTCAGAGGAACTGCAGCAGCGGCGAATAGCTTCAAACACACGTTAACTGTGCCCTCTTCCCACAACCCATGGTGAGGGTGGGCATCTGCTGGGATGTCGGCGGGATGGGGGTAAGGGACCCCCAATGCGGGCAAGGGATGGATGGGGTCAGTGGATGGGTTGAATGGGTGGAATGGGGAGGAGGGAGGGACGGAAGTACCAGGTGACTGTATGGTCTGGGCTGTTCCATAACGGGCACTGGTGTTAGGGATGATTTACTGAGCCTGCTCCTCCTTAGCAGCTGGAGTGGCAGTGTGGTCACTTTCCTCCCCACAGGCAGCCTGTCCTACGATGACCCAGTGTGCTTGAGGCCCGGCAGCCGCAGGGATGGAACTGAAGGTCTGGGTAGACGGGATCCAGAGGGTGGTCTGTGGTGTCTCGGAGCAAACCACCTGCCAAGAAGTGGTCATCGCCTTGGCTCGAGCCATTGGTGAGCGGGCCCCGCATGCTAGCTGGGAGACTCCCTGTTGCTGGTGGAGGCATCTGCTGAGGGAGTGCCTGGTGGGCAGGTGCTCAGAGAGGACCCTGCAGGGGTGGGGGCAGCTCTGGTTTTTCCCCTCACTGACGCAGCCACCTCCTGCCACAGGTCAGACAGGCCGCTACGTGCTAGTGCAGAAGCTACGAGAGAAGGAGCGCCAGTTGCTGCCGCTGGAGTGCCCGCTGGAGTCGCTGGCCAAGTGTGGACAGTATGCCAGTGACGTGCACTTCATCCTGCACCGCACCGGCCCCAGCGTGGCTGAGCGACCCTCCTCTGAGGGCACCCCCCAGGCCCCTGAGAGGACGTTCATCCGTGCCAGCTTGCCTATTAAGCCCAGGCACGCCAACGCTTCGCTCCGTTCCCGGGAGCCCAGGAAATCCATGACCTTCAACCTGGGTCCCATGGGCTGTGGAGAGCCATTTGCCCTGAGTCGCTGGAGGCAGCAGGCACAGGACACGCTGGAGGGGGAGGGTGGTGGGGCTGGACAGCCCTCCAAGGAGGAGCTGTTCAGGAGGGTACTGTGGCAGCAGGAGCAGCTGCATTCGCTGGAGGCCCACGGGGACAGCCTGGAGACAGATTTGCGGCTCTGGGAGCGCGGGCGACCGGGCAGCCATGAGGATGAGATCCTCTACCTGGAGCACCTGGTGCGCAGGAACGAGACAGAGCTGGGTGAGGAGGAGTTCTGGCAGAGCGAGCTGCGGCTGGAGAAGGAGTGTGAGCGCGAGCGGCAGGAGCGTGTGAGGAGCCTGCGGGCCAGCCTGGAGGAGTACACCCAGAGGATCTACGAGCTAAGCACCCGCACTGAAGCCCTACAGGAGGAGATCCAGTGGGAGATGGCCGAGAGGGCCAAGAAGGGGAAGGATACCCCTGTGCCCAGCCCCATGGAGCTGGAGGACATGGCTACCAAGATGAAGAAGGACCTGGAGGCTAAGGTCAAGCAAGGCATCCAGCTGGAGAGCAACCTGGCCAGCGTGGAAAAGGCGCTGGAGGAAGCTGAAAGGAACCTGCAGGTAGATAGAGCTGGGCTGAACAGCCCCACGGGGTGTTGGGACCTTTGGGAGGGGACAGGACCAGCTTTCCAGGTCCTAGGCTGGGCTTGATGATCTCAGAGGTCTTTTCTAGCCTCAGTGATTCTGTGCTGGGTTGGTTCTGCCCCACCTCAGAGCAGTGACTGCAGCAGTAGGGGATCAGTGACTACAGCAGTGGGGCACCAGTGCCCAGGGTCCTGCTCTGGCGCGTGGGTGATGGCCCGTGTGTGGGGTTGGCACAAGGGTCAATGTCCTCCTGTGTGAAGGAGTTATGGAGCTGAGCAGTGCAGGTGCCATGGTCCCACATGCTGCAGTATGGAGACGGCAGCTGGGCAAGGGGCAGGCACTATGTGACAGTCCCTGGGTCCCCTTGGGTGAAGCACCTGGGAGAAGAGGCAGTGGCCATGGGACAGGCACTGGTGGTTGTGGAGCAGGTGTTAGTTGCCATGGGGAAGGTGGCATTTGCCATGCTTGTGGCATCCCTAGAGTATCCCAATGTCTCACAACTGCTTGCTGACTACTCAGAGCCTCCTCTTGTGGAGATGCTGCAGAGCAAGGATTACCACAAGCCCCAAAAGCAGACCCTTCCTCACCCCCAACACCTCTTCACACAGCCCCTTGCCACCGGACATGACACTGTTGCGGTCCCCACATCCTGTGTGTGTTTTGCAGGCCCAGAGCCAGGAGCTGGAGGAGTTAAATAAGGAGCTGAGGCAGTGTAACTTGCAGCAGTTTATTCAGCAGACGGGAGCCACGGTAACCGTCCAGGCCAGGCCTGAGGAGGATGCCCAACCAGAGTCACACGAGCCGCCCACCTGTCAGCGGAACGGAGGTCAGTGCTGCCACCTGCTCGGTGGGGCTGCTCTGCCAGACCCCTGTCCACCCCCTGCCTCTGCTCCACAGGTGGCAGCTTCCACCCCAAGTGCTGAGGTCAGGCAGCAAGGATGGGGGTCACTCCTCTCCCCTGGGGTTTGCCAGCCCTGGGGCTACTTCTTCCTGTTCTTCCTCCTATCCCTGAGGCTGCTCTCAGCTTCGTTCAGGGGTCACCTCCTGGGCTGAGGTGGCGCTGGCTGGGTGTCACCACCACAGCTTGAAGAGGTGGGATCAGCATCCCCCCTCATGTCTATAGGCTGATGGGGAGGGGGCTGTGGCCACCCATAGCCTCCGTGTACCTGGTGAGGAGGGATGAGCGCAGTGCCTGGGCCTGTATCCACAGTAGTGATGGGGTGAGAGGATGCTGGGGAGTCTCACGGAAGAGGACTGCAGGGAGCCAATGGTTTCCCCTCCAGAGTAGCCACAGAGGGTTTGCTGGTGGCATCACGGTGGCCGTGCCTGGCCAGCCCTGCCTGAGCCCAGTGTCTCTTCCCTTGTCCTGAGCGTTTTCCTCCCACTGCTGGCACTGACTTTCAGCCCCAGGCCGGCAGCCAGCAGCAACTTGGCCATGCCCGGACCCTACCTGAGCCTGTGGCCATGAAACCCGAGGGTGCGTACAGCCCACAGGGAATGGGGAGTCACAGGGAGGGGATTCTCACAGAGAGCCCACGCTGCTGGGAGCAGAGGGCCAGAGTTATTTATAGCTGCCACTTGGGACAGCAGAGCTACCACCCAGCAGCCTCTGCTCTGTTGCCAGAGGCTCTCACATTCCTGGTGCTCAGGATGCTCTTCAGCGGGTCCTGCTATACCTATGCCCTGGCGCTGAACCCCTGCTGAGGGTTTGACAGGGAGGATCTCAGGATTTCAGACTGGGCTGGGTTGGAAGGGACCTCAGAGCTCACCCAGTGCCAACCCCCTGCCATGGGCAATGACACCTCTTGCCAGACCAGGGTGCTCAGAGCCCCATCCAACCTGGCCTTGGACACTGCTGGGGATGGAGCAGCCACAGCATCCCTGGGCAGTCTGTTCCAGGGCCTCAGCACCCTCGCAAGGAGGGATCTTTTCCTTAAACCTGGCCCACACCTCCTCTATTTTAGTCAAAAGCCACCCCCCCTTGGGTTATCACCACACTCACTGACTCACTGCCCCTCCCCAGCCTCCCTTTACACCCTGAGCAGCCACTGGAAGATCTCCCCTTCTCTCACCCAGTCTTGGTCTTCTCTTGCCTTGCAGTTGTGTCAAGCCAGCAAAGCACCTGGAGGTAGAAGGTCCCGGTCGGCGGAGCAGTGACTGCTGTGTGAGCGCGACGGTGCAGACAAACTTGATTCTCTCTGTCCTTTATTTTTGCTGCTTGGTGGCGAGGGTGGGGGTGGGCGGCCAGGCCTGAGTATTTTTACATACTGTAGAGCAAAACCAGAGACGATGACCTGGCACGACCGTCCCCTGCCCTCCCTTTGTGCCCTGCCCTCAGGAGCAACCCCCCATTGCCTATTTGATTTCTTGTTTTCCAGCTGATCCCTTTCCTCAGCAGCAAACGCCTTGCCAAGGGGGCATCGTGCTGAGGAGCTGTCGGGAGCCTCCCCGCCACCAAGCCAGGCAGAGGGGCTTTGCAGCGTCTCATGAGGCACTAGAGCAGCTCAAAGACATAATTTGCCCCCCTGCCTTTTGAAATTGTTCTAAGAAGCCCAGAGTGGGACCCCCTGCCTTGCATGGTGCTAGGGACCAGCAGGGAAGGGACCATGTGGATGGGGCTGCATGACGGCAGTCTCTCTCGTGCTGCTTTTCCCTCAGCCCACTGGACTTTGCAGCCGGTTTTAAACTACAGAGCAGCAGGATGAGCCCTGCCCTGGTGATGCCAGCGTGGTGGGGTGGCAGGACCAAGCCCTCCATGGTGACATTTCATGGGTTAATAGCGCGACGGCCAGTAAGTGACTCCTGGTTTTGGACCAAGCGGGGTCACCAGGGGTTTGAGGTGCAAAACCAAGCGGGTTGGGGCAGGGGGTGGGTTTTTGCAGCCCCCAGCCCGGTTCGATGCCTTGTGAATAAACCCCTGTGACTAAGACGCAGCGATCGCTGCCAGGCCCTATTCCCTCTGACCCCTGTGAGCCCTATGCCACGGCGCCCATCCCAATAAACCTTCGGGGAAGGATTTGACCAGGGGGCGCTGCCTGTGCTGGTGAGAGCCCTGCCTGAGCGCGGTGGCTGCCACATGGCGCCTCTGTCATCTCCCAGCCGTCCTGCTGGGCACAGGACAGAGTCCGTCCACTGGCTGAACCGAGCTCTCCAGTGCGGTCTGACCAAACGCATCTCACACGCATGGGTCCCTATCGAGTTTATTTGTTTTCTTTTCTTTTAGTTATCTGTCGTTTCTAAGGTTTTCTTGTATTTTACGTTTATTTCCTCTCGTCCCTCCTGTGTCTCCCCGCCCACTCTCTCTCTCTGTGTCTCTCCGCCCTCTCTCTCTCTCTCTCCGCCCTCTCTGTCTCTCCGCCCTCTCTCTCTCTCTCTCCGCCCTCTCTGTCTCTCCGCCCTCTCTCTCTCTCTCTCCGCCCTCTCTGTCTCTCCGCCCTCTCTCTCTCTCTCTCCGCCCTCTCTGTCTCTCCGCCCTCTCTCTCTCTCTCTCCGCCCTCTCTGTCTCTCCGCCCTCTCTCTCTCTCTCTCCGCCCTCTCTCTCTGTTTCTCCGCCCTCTCTCTCTGTCTCTTTCCCTCCGTTTTTACTTTTAGCAGAGTTTGATTTGTTTTCTGTAAATCTCAGAGCCACTCGCCACCCGCCTGGCTCCAGCGAGAAGGCAGCCGTCGCAGTGATGCAAGCTGGCAGCGGTTAAATAATGCAGGGCGGCAGCTCGGAGCAACTAGGGACAGGAGGCAGCAACCAGAGTCAGCAGGGGGAAGTTTGGGACGGCCTCCAGTCCCACCAGGGGAGGTTTCTGTTGGATACTGGGAGCAGTTTCCCCACTGGCAAAGGGGTCGAGCCTGGCACAAACTGCCCGGGGCTGTGGGGAGCCCCCACCCCTAGTGATGCTCAAACAACGTGTGGACGTGGGGTCTTGTAGCAGTGGGGGAGTTGGGTTGATGGTTGGACTGGATGATTCTAGAGGTCCTTTCCAACCTTTACGATCCCATGAAGCCTTCCACTGGCCTTCAAACCCCTGCATCTGCCCCTCGATAGCTGGAGGCAAGAGCACTGGCTCTATTGAGGGGCTTCCCCCTGTCTGGAGAGGTTGCTCCCTGCACCCCCATCTAGGGCCTTCTCCCTGTCTGCTTTGGAATTCCTTATGCTCAGTTTTGGGTGACTCTTCTCCCAGGAGCCTCGAGCTTGTGCAGAGGGTGAAGGAGGTGGGAATGCCGCTTGCCTGGGGCACAGACAGATGAGGGGATGTTACCTCAATCCCTGGTGAGACCTGACCGAATGACCCCCTGCAGGTTAAATCTCACAGCTTTGAGTTTGGGGCTGCACTTGTGGCTCTGCCCTCTGCAAAACACACGGGGAATAAAGTGAAAAGGGGTAGGAGATGAACCAAACTCTGGTTCCCAGCAGGACTGCTGTGCTGTGCTCCTGCCTCTCTTGCTCTCCTTGATTCTCTGCTACCACCTGGGGCCAGGCAGAGTGCCGGGAGACTCCTTCCTGTGTTCCCAACTCAGGGCAGTGATGTTCTGTAGGTTTTGCTTTTCCATTTCCAGCACAGAGGTGCTCCCTACATTAATAAAGGAGTTGGATGAACACCCTGGAGCAGGGAGGGGGAGACCTTAGTCAAACCCATTTGTCCCTGTGGGAACAGCTGTGCCGCAAGTGACCCTATCCCACACTGCAGGTGCCAGTTACCGAACACAGGGCTCGATACCTGCCGCAGCGCAACTCTGCCGATAGCGCTGACAGGGAATACTATATTGACGGCTTCCACAGCGTCTTTGTCTCCTCCCTGCTTGCAGTCCCCACTTGTGAGGCTGCATGATTTGTCATAAAAATTTCATGCCCTGGGAGAAGCCTCCTTGCCACAGTGCAATGCTGTTGGCCTTTTCTAGGCCATCGCGGGGCAGGAGGAAGGACCTGCTTGTTGTTAGGAGAAGCAGACAAGGCAAACATGGAATTGGGAGGGTTGGGTTTATTCCTTAGGAGCCCAAACCAGGAGCCCAGCGCACAGCACAGCCTGCTCGGGGAAGTGGCTCACGAGCCAGGTGGGACCTGGGAAATTCAGAGATGCTGTGAGAGGGTATCTAGGGTAGAACAACGAAGCAACGAAGATGATGAGGGAAGTAGAACACCTCACTCATGAGGAAAGGCTGAGGGAGCTGGGTCTCTTGAGCTTGGAGAAGAGGAGACTGAGGGGGGACCTCATGAATGTCTATAAATGTGTGAGGGGTGGGTGTCAGGAGGATGGAGCCAAGCTCTTCTCAAGGACATATGGGGATGGGACAAAGGGCAGTGGTTGCAAACTGGAACAGAGGAGGTTCCTTATAAATATCAGAAGGAACTTCTTCCCAGTGAGGGTAACGGAGCATTGGAACAGGCTGCCCAGGTGGATTGTGGAGTCTCCTTCTCTGGAGATGTTCCAGATCCGCCTGGACGCATCCCTGTGCAGCTTGGTCTAGGTGATCCTGCTGTGGCAGTGGGATTGGACTGGATGATCTTTTGAGGTCCCTTCCAATCCCTAATGATTCTATGATCCCTCAGGTGACAACAGCCTTCAGGGTGTCTCCCTGGGATGCTTCTCACCACAAGCTCCAGTTTCACTGGAGAACAGTCCCAGCACCCTTTTGAATTTGATTGGTTTTGTGAATAGAATCAAAGAGCTGGTGCCAACACCTTTCTGGCAACCACCTCCAGCCTCCCTGGGGCTCTTCTGCTCAACCCCAGCACTTATCTTGTTCAATATCACATAAGGACCAGGGGCCCCAGCTCCTCATCCCCTGACAGTGTTGGTTCACTGGGCCCGTGTCCCCTGCAGATGAAATCCCAGTGGCCAGTGCTGCCCTGGGGCCCCTTGTGGTTCTCCAGAACATCAGGACTGCTCACAACACCCCCAGTGTGGATTTGTACCAGTTCTCTTACCAAACTTCATCCAGAGCACCAGAAGCTGCCTCCCACCTCTGGAATTGCTGAGCACCTCCTCAGGCACCAGTTCCAGAAGGGAAGGTGTGAATGGCTGGAGGAGAAGGTACAGAGCCAGTTCACTCCTGGAGCAGTTTGCTCCTGGACTGGGATTCTCCCAGTGTGAGTTTTGCACCCAGAAACAGATTCTCCTTGGGCGGGGTTTGCTCCTGGAGCAGGATTTGCTCCCAGAGCAGGGTTTCCTTCTGGAGTAGGATTCTCGCAGAGTGGGATTTGCTCCCAGTATGAGATACTCCCTGTGTGGGGTTTGCTCCTGGAGTGGGTTTGTTCCTGGAGTGGGATTCTCCCAGTGTGGGGTTTGCTCCCAAAGCAGGGTGTGGATGCTTGACTCCTCACTCCCCAGCGCCCAGCTCCTGCCAGGCAGGAGGCACTCTGTGAGCAGGCTGCGTGGGGAGCATGGCAAGCTCTGCATCTCAGGGTAAAGACTAGAGCACATCCTACCTTGTCCTGGGGACAGAAAACCTCCATGAAGCGCTAGAGGAGGCCGGGAAATTTCTGTGTTTATGGATGAGCAAGTTTCTCTCCCAACAGAGCCTCCTGCCAGCAGAAATCTTGTTGAATTTTTTTGGGATGCATTATGTAAGTCCCTGCTTGCTTTCAGCTAACAGCCTCCCTCTTCAACAACTGATGGTCCCTCCCATTCCTCCTCACCTGCCAACAGGGGAGGCACCGGGCTGTAGGGATGAGAACCCCGATGCTGCTTTCTGCAGCGCTTATTGCAGGCTCCAGGTGAGGACACAGCAGTTGAGCTTGGGATCACATCCTAAACACGTTCCCAACAGCAACTAGGACCAGTGTTCCCCCACCCCATGCACAGACACACACGGAACAAAAAGCAACACCAAACTTCTTGTCTTTGCTTACGGGAGCTGAATATGACAGTTCTGGGGCAATCAGGATCTTCACCCCACACTGCTGCTCCGGAGAGCAGGAACCAGCCCTGCCAAGGGCCCCACAGAGCTGCTTCTGCCAGTGGTATCTCCAGAAGCTGGGGCTGGGCAGCACCATCCCAACGTGGGGCTGCTGTGTCAAGGAGAAGGAGAGCAGTGTCACTGCTCACAGAAGGGGTCTGTGCACGTGTGGGTACCGTGAAATGGGGTTAGAGGGACTGTGGGCCTTTGGATTCAGCACACACACAAGTGGGTTTGGCAACAGGGGCCCCTTTTCCTGCTCCCCACATGGCTACTCCCGGCTTGGGACCCATAGCAGGATTATGCTGAGAGAAGGGAATGATGCTGAGGGAAAGCACCTAGGGCTGAGGAAGCTGCAGACTTTCAAGTCCTCACCACTCTTACCAAAAATGACCCCCTTAGCCTCTGCCCAGGCAGAACAGCAGAACTCAGGCACTCTGACAGAGGGTCTGGGCACCCCAGGCTTGTGGGGCACAGCGGGATTTCCTCAGGGAAGAGCTGATGCTCCTCAGGACCAGAGGGAGAAGCATCAAATGAGCACAGGGAAGGGAGATAGAGACAGGCAACATTTCTCCATGACTGACTTTATCCACACAATTAACTACTTACTAATGAGAGCCCCATGAAGCCCTTGGGCAACCCCTGAGCAGCCCCGGGGTGGGGGAGGAGAGCCCGCTGAGGGACCCTCTGTGGTGAATGGAGCTTCAGGTGCCACTCAAGCATCCAAATCAACATTTGTCACCTCCCCAGCCTCTTCCCTGCCCCAAAACTTGCATGAGAGAACTTTGTAGGAGAAGCAGTGAGCTCCATCACTTCCTCCAGCTCCTGCCCTGCTGCCTACCCACTCCTTGGGGCCACCAAGTCTCAGGTCCCCCATGGGACATGGGGAGGGCGATGGAGTTGTGGCATGAGAAGCCAGCAGAGGTTGGGAGGTCCAATGGGAGACGAGATGGTGAAGAATGAGGTGTGAGAGTCTGGCTACTCATCTTGTCTCTGCGTTCACGGGAGCAGAGTCTGGCTGCGGGTGACTCATGCGGGGCCACCCCAGGCTCTTCCACTGGCACACCCTTGGCACAGGCAGGCGCTGCCGTCGGTCATCCCACGGGTGCTAGGACATCAGCCGATGTCTCCTCAAGTCGCAGACTGGTCCACGAGTGCTCGGTGACTTGGGAGGCGCCAAGGGCTCCCGCCACCCCTCATTCTCCGAGCTGCTGGTGGGTTCAGGGAAGGTGCAGAGACTTGGGGAGGCACCTGTGGAAGCCCCCCGCCCCGGGGGATGTTGCGATGTCGAGGCCGAGGAGCAGGTTAGCCGCTGTCACACGCACAGTGGAGTCGCCGAGAGCACAATGTGCGTTAGTCAGTGGCTCATCTGCTTCTGGAGGTGACAGCGGGGCGGGGGGCAGCGGGACCCTCCTGCAGCACCATCAGCGGCTACCGGCAGAGGTGGGCTGGGCAGCGCCCCGATACCGGGGGTTCCCAGCCCTGGGGTTGCAATCCCATAGCCGGAGGGCCCTACTCTGGTGGGGTCCCTGCCCTACCTGGGGACTTCCCAGTCTGGGGGTTCCTGCCCTGGGGGGACCTTTCTCAGAGCGGGGGTCCCTGTCCTGGCCAGCCCGGGAAAGGTCGCAGCCCAGGGGTGTCCCGCAGTACCCCACCCCCCGCCCCGCTCACCTGCGGT
>VZRI01004348.1:213349-241174 GCA_013397515.1 Upupa epops | reverse complement strand
AGGGGAACCGCCTTTCACATCGGAGGGGGTTATGTGGACTTACTAACTTTTATTTTTTAAGCATTTTAATTTTTATAGCTCTGTGTGCGCTGCGGGGGAAGGGGGAGCGGCGAGCAGTCCTCCAGCTTGGAGCCCCCGATGGGTAACAGCCCCGATACTCTGGGAACCTCTTTTCCTAAAACATCTATTACCTCCTTCACAAATAAAGGATGGGGTGCCCTGGGAATCTTCTTCCAGAAACTTATTTTTCCCCAAAACCAGAAGTACATTGTGGGGCTTTGCTGAGCTCTAAAGATGGTGCTTTAAAAGAGTGGGCGCTGCACCGTCCGGACGGGTGAAGCCCCAGTATGGTGACACCCACCCCCACCGAGTGGGTGGAACTCGCCATGGCACTGTATGCCTCGTGGGAGAGTCCTCACATCCAGCAGTGATGGAACACGGGAGGTTCCAACCTGAGGAGAAACTTTCTGCGGGTGGCCGAGGCCTGGCCCAGGCTACCCAGAGAGGCTGTGGATGTCCTGCTCTGGAGACTTCCCAGACCAGACCCACCTGGCCTGTTCCTGGGGGATACTGCTCTGGCAGTGGGGCTGGACCGGGTGATCCCAGAGGTCCCTTCCAGCCCCACCAGTGTGGGATTTCCCACCGCGAGGTTCCCCGCAGGCCGCTGGGGTGGGCTGAGGACAGCCGCACAAGGGCAGCTTGTGTGTCTAGCCTGAGTGCAGGGAGGAGGGGTGTTGCCGGGTGCCTCTGCCTCTCGGCTACAGCGGCAGGAACAGTCACGTATTTCACATTTCCCCGGCGCGGGGATGGAAGGTTGGAACGCGACGGAGTTGCGGAGGCCAGCCATACAAAACGACTTCTTTTGGGAGTGTTTTGCTTAAAAACTGGGATCTAGTGCGGATTTGTGCTAATGGTTTACCCGGGCATCCCACCGCCTCCATGGCGGGGGCAGCAGCTGACTCCGGGCACGACCCACCCTGTCCCTTTTCTCTTCTCCCAGTGGCTGCGGGATATGCCGGGCTTTGTTAAAAGTAAATAAAGGGGGGACGGCGAGAACCCCAGGACTTGCGAGACCTCATCCTCATCTTGCTCACCCTTCTCCTCCTGGTGTTCTCCGCCCCACTCATACCCCGCACCGTGGTGGTTCCTTCCGCCTCTTCCTACTCCCCACCTCGCAGTGGTCCAGCCCCGCTCCCGCCGCCTTCGCGACCCGGAAGCACTTCCATATCGCTTCCGGATTCCGCCCGGCCGTGCGGTGTGGCCCGGTTCGGGGATGTGAGCGCCGGAGCCTGTGAGTGCGCGGCCCGCGGGGAACCGGAGCTGCGGGGGGCGGAGGGGAGAAAGCTGTGCGGGGGAAGCTGTGGGTCCCGCCGCGCTCGGGGCTTTCTCTGTTTGGTCCCTGACGCCGCGGTCCTTTATCGACTCGTTCTCTGAGGAGCGATCCGGGAAGGTACGGCCCACCGCGTAGGGGGAGGGAACCCCGGCCCGGTTCCGCCTCCTCGGAACTCTGCCTCTGGGGGCTTCCGGGTTTTCTCGGCGCGTCCGGGGTTTTATGTGAGGGGTCCTCTTCGGGAGGTTCTGGGACGCTTCTGGCGGTCCTGGGTCTCCTCTGGGGGTTCAGGGTCCCATCCGGATTCCTTTGAGGGGTTCAGGGTGTCTTCCAGGCGGTTCAAGGTCTTCTCCGGTGGTTCAGACTCTCCTTGAGGGAGGGAGGAAGCGGGGGCTCTTGTTCTGCGCCGTGATGTGAATTGGGGGACCGACCTGTGCTGCCGCCTAGAAGATACACTGAAGAATTCCAAATACCTGTGGCGTGTGCTCCCCCTCACCCCCTAGCTAACCCGTTTGATGATCTCCTGAGCGCCTTCAGCCTTTCACAGCCCAAAGTTGATTTTCCTGCAGGCGTTTTTTGATAATCGCTGGTGTGCCCGAAGCCGTGCTGGTCCTTAACATCTGCACTGGCGGGGACTTGAGCTTCCCAGTGGGGTTTTAACTGGTGTCTCGTGTTGGGTGACTGCGGGGTCGGTGCTTTTTGGAGTTTCAGCGCTTGCTTCTCTTGCTGGTTCTGACATGTTGCGTGATTTTCTTTCTTGAAGGTCAGTAGGACCTGATAGCTTTTGTTAGGCCCATAGACAGAAGAAAAGGATCTTAAAAGCATTTTGGTTTGGCCCAGGCTGCACTGAGAGATCTCTACTCTGGAAAACCACCTGGCTTGTTCCTGTGGGATCTGCTGTAGGGGATCCTGCTCTGGCAGGACTGGGTGATCCCAGAGGTCCTTTACAACCCCACCAGTCAGGGACTCTGAAATTCAGGGGACACTGTGAGAGGCTGCTGTTATATGGGAACTCACCAGTAAGTTCTCTCCCTAAGAGAAGAATCCTGTTAATGAGAAGGGAATGCAGTGTTGAGGAGTGTTTGGTTCCTAGCTGGAAGTGGAGCCAGTGGCTCAGAGAGTGGCCCAGAGCAGAGCTCCCGATGCCTGGCTACTCCTCTGTTAGGTGCTGTGCCCCTGAAGCACCTTTGGGAATCCCATGTGTCACTTTGCATTACAGACTCCCCAAAGAGTGTGGGGTCAGCTGCTGGGGAAGCTTTGTTGGGCAGTTTTGGCCCTGGCATCTAGGGTGGCTAATTTTAGGGCAGTGCTGTGATGGGAGGAAGATAAGCACTTCCTTACCTGCCACAATATTTGGTTTTGGTGCCTTGTCTGTGGGGTCCCTGGGCCCTTCCATTATCTGAGCTGTTGCCCGGGCAGGTCTGGTGTTAGAGCAAACCGTTTTGTAACCTAAACAGGGAGAAGCTGAGGATAAATTTAGAGCTTTTCTAAAGCTCCCCGTGTGTGCTGGAGAGGCACTAGGTGACTCTGAGCCTCTCATTGATCTGATACTTCTGCTGCCCTGTTCTATCTCCCATTGGGATGTGGTGGTGGCAGATACCCAGATGCTTTTCAGCCAGGTACAACTGTGGGATTTGCAGTTCTTCTTTTCTTTGAATGTAGGGGAAAGTGCAACCAAAGCCAGCTGCGTTCTGAGGGGTGACATTGGCTTTGTAGGGGAAAGGGAATTGTTTGGTCCATTTGGAAAAAGAAACACAACAAAAAATGCAACAATTAGAGCAGATGTGCCAATGAGAATGGTAAGCTGGTGTGTTTGAATATTTAGCAGACATAAATTTAGTTACAAGGGCTCTTTTGGAACATGACTGCTCAATAATTGCCCATGAAATTAGATCAGCATTCAGAACTACCCGGTGAGAACACCCAGCTGACTTGTTCTCTGTGCCTGGGTCTAATCCTGAGTGCTCCTTGAGCAGATTGCAGTAAACACCCTATCTGGAGCTCTTCCCAAACCAAGAAACTCCTCTACAAACTTGGTGCTGGAGGACACTGGTTGGTGCTGAAGAGGAAGGTGTGTATGGCTGGACAAGTCACTTGCTGTTGTAGGTGGCTCCTTTGTCGTGTCCTGAACACTCTGGGAGGGGCTGGGGGCCTGTCCTCAGTACTCCACAACAAAAAGCAGCTGTAGGAGTCTGCAGCAAATGGCCTTTAGGGGGTAACCAGTTGCATTTTAGGAGTCCAAGCTTTTATGTTCCAGAGGTGTAGCTTAGCTTTACCTCAGAGGAATGACTGCTGTCTCCTCCCAAACCAAACTTAATGGTTTATGTCCTCCTCATCATCATCATAATGAACTCACTTATCTATTTTGCATCTGCAGGTTCTTGCTGGGGAGGTGCTTAGGGTTAGAAATGCCCTCTGGTGATAGGTGCTGGGCTGGGTGGGTGAGCAACCTGAAGAGTGACCTCAGCAGTTTGTGTTTCACTCGTTGGAAACTTCTATAAGAAAAGAATCCTTGGAGGTGCTGCTTGTTGGTGCTAAAACACAGGAGAAGCAGCTCCTGAGTGAGGTATGTGGTCAGCCTTGGGCTCTTTTTTCGTGCTGTGATAGGAAAAGGTGGTGGCATGCTGAAAGTCTCAAACACACCTCAGCTTGTCTCACTTCCCCTTGTTGCCAGCTGTGCTCAAACCAGATTCAAACTTTAGGCTGCCCAGAGAGGGGGTTGAATTGCCATCCCAGGCTGTGTTTCACAGTTGAGCTGGAACTCAGGGATAGGGGTTAGTGGTGGAATGGGACAGTAGGGTTCAGAGTTGGACTTGATGAGCATGAAGATCTTCTCCAACCCAAACACTTGTGGGATTCTGACTGACTCAGTGTAAAGACTCAGCTGTTTGCTGTGGCACCACATTTTCCTTAAGGACACGTTTTGCCTCCAAGCAAAGTGCAGGCCTGACTGTGCAGAGTGAATGTGTCAGTTGGGGCAGCCAGCTCACGGGGTTCATTTACAGTGGCAGGTGCGTCTCCATGGACACGGTTATTACAGCGGCAGCAGTGCTGGTCTGGGAGTCTCTGTAACACGCTCCTTCCCCCTCTCTGCTGGGATCGTCAGATTGAGTTTCCCTCTGCGTGATTTGGGCGCTGCTGAAACTTGACAATTCCTTGTTTCTTCCTAACTTTTTGCCAGTTGCATCCTGGAGCAACTCCAGTTTGATGATTGCCATGTGCCCAGCTAACGTGAGTTAGGTTTCAAATACCACGTTGAAACCTCAGGGGAAGTAGGATCCTTACGTGGGGCGGGGTCAATCTTTAACTAAAACTTGGTTGTGCAGAACCTCGATCTTTTTGATTCTCAGCTGCTTTTTTTTCCTTTGTTTTTGTGGCACCTTTATCTGTTTTCTTTGGGTTTTTTTGCTCTCCCTGATCACCACAGACTCCACTTGCTGTTTGCTTTAGCAAATCTGCATTTTTTTCAGGCTCTCTAATCACCGAGCTGAGTAGGAAGTGTGCGAGGGAAGATGCACATCTGAGCACTTGAATAAAACATGGTGTTTGGTTCCAAAAGTTCTCCTCAGGTGTAAGACATGAAACATGGGGCAGGGAGAGCGGGAAAGGAGCACCCAGTTAAAATGGCTTGATCACACTTGTAGAAGAATCCAGGGGTTTCTTTGTATTGAGAAAGGACAGTTGGCTTTGCAAGCGACAGTTATGTACATTTTTCCGTTACTTGCTCGTGGCAGCTTGGGGGGAGTCTGTCTGGTTTAGGGCTCTGGTTTGCTTGTCATTATGAATGTGGATCACAGAACCATGGGCTGGTTTGGTTTGGAAGGGACCTCAGAGCTCACCCAGTACCAACCCCTTGCCATGGGCAGTGACATCTCTCACCAGACCAGGTTGCCCAGAGCCCCATCCAACCTGGCCTTGGACACTGCCAGGGATGGATGGCAGCATGTGCCAGGGCCTCAGCAGCCTCACAGGGAGGAGTTTCTTCCTGAGATCTATTTGGAATCTTTCGTCTTTTAACTTGAAACCACCTCACTTGTCCTAGCACTACAGACTCTTGTAAAACGTTCCTCTTCAGCTTTCCTGTAGTCCCTTCAGGTGCTGGAAGCTGCTCTGGGGTCCTCCTGGAGGCTTTTATTCTCCAGGCTGAACAGTCCCAACTCACTCAGTCTGTTCCCAAAGCAGAAGTGCTCCAGCCCTCTGATGATCCTCACAACTTCCACTGGACTTGCTCCAAAAGTTGCATGTCCTTGTATTGAGGACTCCAGAACTGGATGCAGAACTCCAAGTGAGGTGTCATGAGAGCAGAGCAGGGTAGGAGAATGACCTTCCTTGACCTGCTAGTGGCACTTCTTTTGATCCAGCCCAGAATGTGGTTGGCTTCTCAGTTAAATCACATATTGCCAGCTTGTGTTGGGGGTGGGTTTGGTGTTGATGGGTTTTCCATTCCTGTTTGTGATGGGGAGTCCTGGTTTTATCTTTTCCTGCCTTCCCAGAGCCCACAGTAAAGCTGTATCTTTCCCCTGGGTGGAGTTTCAGGTGGTTCCAGGTAGCTCAGTAGGGATGTGAGGCTTCAGAGACTCAAAACTGCTTACTTGTAGGCACCTCTGACTTGAAACTGCGAACAGCAGTCCCTGGCCTTAAGACCTTTGCTACAGAACCATGTCTGCTCTGTTGCAGATGCTTCAGGTGCTCCTGGCCAGGCTGATGCCAGCTGTGCTAGCTCTCCTCATTGAGTTCTGTCTTCCCACAGGGAGCGGCTTCCTGATGTCCTGCCATGGATGATGACAGCCAGGATGAACTGATCAACAAGAATGCTGCGCTGGGCAGAAGCAGAAGGCACAGCCTTGTGCTCATCAGTGATACAGGTAGAGGCCACCTTGCTGCACTCTGGTGCTTCTTGTATCTGGAAAATCCATTGGTGTTTAACCTCCAGAGCAAAACCGTGACTATTTAGCTTCTTTTGTCTGAGACTGTCTGTGGATGGCTTCCTACATGTCGTATCTGTGGCAGCTGGTGAGCACAGATGGGAGGCTCTCAGTACCCCACAGGGGAAGTCTGGGGGTTTGCTTCGTATTCACCATTCTGAGCAGGAGCTGTGGGGTGTCCTGAGCTGTTGTGCCTCTCTGTCAGCAGTGGTCCCTCTCCTCTCTTTTAAGAAAGCGGTGATGGAAACAGCGATGATTCGGAGGATGAGACCAGAAGCGAGGAAGAGGATGGCACTGAGGAAGAGGGTGGTGAGGAGGAGGACAAGGAAGAAAGTGAAGATGAAGGATTAGAAGGTAGGTCTGTTAATGGAGAAAGAATGAGATGAAAGCTCCATAGATGAACCGCACCACACAAATGCTGCTGTGTCAGGCCCATGCCCAGACCTTGCAGTAATAATTGAACAGTGATAGCCCCCATTTTCCCTGTTTTAAAGCTTTTATATATTTGAAGATGATCTTCAGTTGTGGACAGCAACATGAACTCTGGCCCAGCACGAGTAGGAAACAAGGCTGCAGCAGCAGCTCGTGCTGTTTCCTCATGTAGCAGGAGTGTGTTGCAGGGTTTGCTCTGTTGAGGGTCTGGAAGGTGGGTAATTTGGGAGGTGAATCTTGGTGCTGTGAAGCCTGGGGAGAAGGGAAGGAGACTTGGCTGTTGTTTTTTTGAGGATGTTAGTTGGGTTTGTTAGTTTTACTGAAAAGGTACCCCATAGGTGCATATACTTCTGCAACTGCTGCCCTCAAATTCCTGCTTGGATAGACATAAGCAGAGGATTTGTCCCATCCTAAAGCACATTGGGAAGGCAAGAGCCCTGTTTTCCAAGTTACTAGTTGGACTGGCCTGACCACAGACTGAGAGGCTGATGTCTAGACCCCAGAAGCTTTGTTAACCCACTGTTTAGGGTCGTCTTCTGTGTCCAAACAGGAGAATGACAGAAGAAACAAGGGCTCAATTTTATTATTCAAACAATAATCAATAACATGTTAACAGCTGTTCTTCCACCCTAAAATAAAACCCCAACAACCCAGACAGCCACCTGCCCACCACTGCAAAAGGAGTGAGAGGAGATTTAGGTAGCTTTTTTCACATTTTCTTGAAAATGACAATGTATAGCGCAGGTTTCAGGGGCACACTCACAAGTGTCTCTGTGTTTTGTACTAACCACACCTCTCAGCAGTGTATGCTCTGTGTTTGAAGTTAAGTCTGCCCCAGCCTGAGCCTCTTTAAGTTTCTAGCTGGGCACCCAGATCCCTTGACTCTAAAAATCTTGATTTACTGGTGAAATTTTTAATCTGCTCTTCTTCAGGCGAGTGAGTGTCTTGTTGCTGCTGCCTGGAGTGTCCCTGGAGTTTCTGGTTAAAAAGAAACAACAATTGCACATGTGATACCTTCATTATCACCTTATTTTGAATGTCAGTGTTCAGTGGCAACCTGACATAACCTACTCTCCTTCTTTTGATAATCTGTTGTTTTTCTGTTGCCTGTCCTTTTAATCTCTTTCAAGACCAGTCACATTATCAGGCTTTATTTTTTACCAGAATAATATATTGCTTTTTAGTGAAAGGATTTTGGAAAATAGGAACCAGCCGAAGGTATTGCCTCAGCCCAGGGAGGTTGGGCATTGCCCCTGCAGCCCCATAAAATCAGCTCGTGGAATTTTTTGTGAGGTTTTCTGGGACCTTGCTGCTCAAGCCCTGCAGCATGCTGCAGCTGGTTTGTGTCTCTCACTTGTATTTAAGATTGTGAAGATGACAAGGAAGATGAGGAAGAAGAAGCTGCTCGGGGGGGAGTGATGGATTCCCTGAAATTAGAGCCACGTGTGAACAGGGAGAGCATATCCTCTGATGAGGACACTGAAAACTGCCCCATTTGCCTCAACGCATTTAGGGATCAGGCTGTTGGGACTCCAGAGAACTGTTCCCACTACTTCTGCTTGGACTGCATTGTGGAGTGGTCGAAGGTGAGTTTTCTGGGCTCTGAGTCAGTTTAGGTACCAGGATCTGGTATCTAGACTGGCTTTGCTCTGCAGCCAGTTCTCAGCTGCAGTTTCTTGCCACCTAACTGTAGTTCCCATAATCATAACCCAGGTGAGAATGACACCAGAATTTATCATACCTGCTACAGTACCCACAGGGAGACTTAAAATAACCCTAAATCTATTGCTGAAGGTAACTTAGTAAAGCACTGCCAGCTGCTCCTTTGTCTAGAGGAAAGAAAATGCCTAAACTGTTAACATTGTGTCAGGGCAGCATTAGGAAGGGCTTTGACATTGCTTTGGCGATCGAATAATGGTTAAATGACTTTGATTTGATAAACACTGCTCTAAATTGTGTCTTTGTTCAATAGGCTGCCTGTAAACCAGATTGGAGTCGGGTTTAAGTACTCAAAATGTCAAGAGCAGTAGCTGTTAGAATGAAGACCACATGAACCTCGTGCTTCTTACATTAATAATTGAAGATTTCCTGTATAAAAATAGAATCAAGAGATGTACTTGTTAACTGGAAGGGGAAGCTGATTTGCTTCTGTTTTTATTCTTTCTAGAATGCCAACTCCTGTCCCGTGGATCGCATCCTCTTTAACAACATTAACATTCGGGCACGTTTTAGGGGGAAAATCTTAAAAACGGTACGTTTGGTGCTTTGGTGCACAGCAGGGTCAGTCGCTTTGAATCACCTCCAGGGTTTTTCAGGGGTCTTTTAGGAGTTCAGTGCTCTGCTTTCATCACCTCTTGGTTTGTTCTGAAGTGTTTGTGTCTTAACAAGAGAGTGAATTAACCTTGAAGCCACAGGTTTAGGGAGAACAAAACCGAACCTGCACTCTTGTCTTTTTTGGAGGGCATTTTATTTATTCTGCTCCCTTTGGTCTTGGTTGGGAAGTTTGGTTTTGGTAGTTATTTGAAATGCAGTTTTCCCTGGCTGTCGGTGTCTGACAGCAAACGATTCATTAGATGTTTCTGAGTGTTTGATCACACCCTGTCCTGTGTATGTGGAGTGAAACAACAGAAGGTTCTGGTGTGTGAAACCACTTTGAGGTGTCACTGCAGGTGCTAGTAAGGTGGTTGGTGGGGTTTGCAAAGTGCCACTACTTGCATCAAACAAGAATTCCTCTTGTATTTAGATCCGCATTGAGGACAAGAAAAATCAGGGTAGCAATGAAGAGGATGATCCAACCTTTTGTGAGGTGTGTGGCAGAAGTGACCGGGAGGATCGCCTGCTGCTCTGCGATGGCTGTGATGCTGGGTAAGGAGGGCTGGGATGGAGGCAGTACCAGTGTGGTCACAGGTAGCAGAATCCTTGTCTCCCTGTACAGCTGGGTGCAACAGCGCAAGAAAATGAGCCTGAGAGTATGAGTGTGAGTAAAAGTGTGAGGCTTTATTGTAACACAAGGATCATCTCTTTCTTCTGGAAGGTCTGGCACTGAGTTGTTAGAAAGATTCTGTGTGAATGAAGTTCGTTCTGTACCCTGGGAACTCTGCATAGCTGCTGTCATAGATCCTCCAAAGGGCCTGAAACTTTAGGACTTGTCAAGCACATTATAATGCAGCTTTAGAGCTCGCACAGCTAATTAGAAGAGTGTGTAGTGAAAGTTTTTGCTACAGGTGCTTTGGTTCTGCCTTTGGCCCCAGCCTAACAATGCTGCTTGTCGAAACATTGCTTTGGGGAAGTGATTTCACTGCTGGAAGCTGGCAAGTTTGGAGAACAAACTCTCCGTTCCCAGGGAAGGAAACTACTTTGCTACTCTAATCTTAAAGGAATGATTTATTGAAAATATTATTTTTCAGCTTCACCTTTTTAAGTCCCTGAGAAGGTGTAAGCTCTGCTCCAGCAGGCCCGGCCCTTTCATGCAGGAGGTATGTAACATCCCAGTGTGGAGTTCGCAACTCTAGCATTTATTTTAGTGCTGGCTTCACCACTGTAGCTGCAAGCTGAGTGGATTTATTGCAGTGTGGTTGGCCACACATTTGAAAGACCCAATCTGGAGTGGGGTGATGGCCAGAGGGCTGCAGCCTGTCAGTGGGTTTTGTGTATAAAATGAATCAGAGCATCTCAAGCTGCTCCTTCCCTTCCCCCTTTCTGTGGCCAAGCACCAAGATCTGTTATTTTGGGTGAATTTTGGCACTGGAAAGTGAAACAGAGCTTCATGCCTTTTTCTTATCTCTGTGCCGTGTTTAGCGCTGAAATAACAGTGGGGATTTCCCTTCTGGAGAAGGAACAGAGTTGGACATAGAAGTGTTTCTGCTGAGAAGCTGAAAATCTCATTTACATTTACACACCTAATGGGGAGAAGCCAAGGGAGCTGGGGCTGTTCAGCCTGGAGAAGAGGAGGCTGAGGGGAGACCTTGCTGCTCTCTACAACAACCTGAAGGGAGGTTGCAGTGAGGCAGTGGTTGGCCTCTTCTCTTTAGAGACTGGCAACAGGACAAGAGGAACTGGGGTCAGGCTGTGCCAGGGGAGGTTCAACTTCGATCTCAGGAAAAACCTCTTCCCAGCAGAGTGGGGAGGCCTTGGCACAGGCTGCTCAGGGCGGGGATGGAGGCATTGACCCTGTAGGCATTCAACAACTGAGCAGCCAGGGTGTTTGAGGAGCTGGTTTAGTGGTTGGGGGTTGTAGGGTGGATGGTTGGGCTTTAATGATCTTGAAGGGCTTTTCCAATCTTGATGATTCTGTGATTTTACTCGTTTTAGCTGTGTCCCTTGAACACGGATGACTTCAAAAATACCCTGCTGCAAATAATGTGTTGCTGTGGCTGGATTTTTATCTGCTGCAAAGGGACTGGAGCCCAGGCTGGAGGGGTGGGAGGGCTTTCCTGGGCAGCTTCTCTGCAGGTGGCTGGTGAGACTGCTCAGCATAGCTGCTTATCCTAGCTGCTCAGCTTGTCTCTCCCTTTGGGGTCTAGTGAGTGCAGTTGTCAGGCAGGTGGTCAGAGGTCAGTGCAGTTGTCTTCAGCCCTGCAAGCAGTTGTGTGGAGCTGGTGACTGACAGACACTCACAGAGCTGTGCAGAAAAGCCCCCTCACCAGTTGTTTGATCATGCTGTATGTATTCAGAGTGCAGCACCTCAGTTCAAAGCAGCAAGGCATTACACTTGACCTACATCTAGTCATGCAACATAAAATGTTCATGACAACCAGGAACACCCATACTGTGTTGGATTGCAGGTGTTGTCTCCTGCTTGTCTTCCCACATTTGCTCTTTTTCCCCATCTGTTTTGACCCTGCATGTTTCTTGCAGCCTGGGGTCAGATGGCAAGTGAGGGAGAGAGAAATGCTCCTTTCTCTGGGCTTTTGTGAGCCCAAAGTGCTGTAGAATTGAAGAGCCTTGTGGAACTGTCAGGTAGCAGCACTTCTCCAGAGAGAAGCATCTCTTCTGCCATAGCTGAAGCTGAAGAAGATGAGTCTGTCCCATGTAGCATGTGGTTAAAAACCTCCCTTTCCTTGACAAGAAGTACACTGATTGTGATTTTACTTTCTTTTCTCAAGGTATCACATGGAATGCCTTAACCCCCCTCTGAGCGAAGTCCCTGTAGATGAATGGTTCTGTCCAGCCTGTGCCCCCATGGGTGTCAGTGATGCTGCAGGTAAGGCTGTCATAGTACTCCCTCACAGTGTTCTGACTCACGTGATGTGAAGCATGTGCTGTCTGAAAGAGACCTTTAACCCCTGATTTGAGCTGTTTTTAATACTGGTTGTGATAGACATTCTCTCTTCAGCCTGAAGAGGTGGCTTGGACTCTGAACTGAAGAGAGGAACTAGTTTGTTAAGATTTTCATCTGCAGTTACAGCCTGTGGAGCTGCTTCTTCAACCTTTAACGTTCCAGAGCATCTGCATTGTGTTAGACAGGAGGGAGCTTCTTCCTGTCCTGAAACTCTCATTGCCAAGGTGGCAGCTATTTCTGTTCGCTAGAAAATCATGCTCCTGTGGAACAGCCTGAGGCTGTGCTGTTGGTCCAGCTCCTTTCCTTTAGAAGCCACTGCCTGTAAAAACGGAGCACTGATTGTTATGGTTTTGGTCCAAAATTCTTTGAAAGCCTTCACCTTTAGAAAGACCAGTGACCTGGGCATCTTTCCTTTCAAGACACAGATCCTATCAGTGAGGAGGAGGTCACTGCCCTCATGGATGATGTCCCAACCACCAGTATGCGACGCCCTCACGTCCAAACCCGGGCCATCGCCAGAACTCGGCAGAGCGAGCGGGTTAGGGCAACGGTGAACAGGAACCGGATAACAACAGCACAACAAATTCAGGTACTTAGGACTATCTGCTCACAAGCCTCTGAAAGAACTATGTGGAAGAGCTGAGATGAGGTCCCTCCCAAGCAGCAGAGTGGTTTGTGTTGCCTGTCCATATCAGTTGTTGGTAGCTGTGGATTTCTTCTAACCTGAGAGGCAAAGCGTATGCAGATTGAGGGCAGCACATGCCCAGGATTATATTCTGAAATCTGTAGCATCTTCCTCTCTTCATCTCCTCAGCTGTGAGCAGATTATGCTTTTATTCTGGTCAGTGCAGCATGTCTGGGGATCTGTGGTGCTGCTTTTCTGCAGGGCCAGGGGGTGTTTCTGCGACATTTGTGTCCTAGCTTGTTTGCCCTCCTACCCTATTTCCCATAGCAGTGGAACGTTTTGGCCACCTTCAGACAAAAATTAAAGACAAAAACTTAGTGCTTTTAAGGCTACAACTCCAGAACAGGAAAGGAGGATGAGACTTGACATGATGAAAGTTGTTTGTTCCCTGGCATGGGTCAACTGCTGGGAATTGGGTGCTTGGACAGTGTTTAAAATCTTTATCTCAGGTGGCTCTTCAGCCCTCACCTGACAGAAGGCCTGACCAAGCTGGTTTGACTTCAGGGTTGGCCAGTAAGCAGAAAGGTCAGGCCCCTCTGAGGGACACCATGAGATCCTGTCCAGCCTGAATGACTCTGATTCCATGAAAATTAACTCGGTTTAATCTGCAGTGATTGATTTAGTTTTGATTGAAAAGTCATGCTTTTTCCCAAAGGTAGAAAAGAGAAGGAAGGGAAGAGAAGCTACAACTCAGTATTTCTTTGGGTGGATTTTATTTCGAGTCTGCGCTGAAGACTCTGAGTGTGGAGTACCAAACCCATGCTATTGTTGCCTGGAAAGGGGGCTTTGATGTCATATTCTGAGACTGGTGGATGGCTTCCAAATTTGGTTGAGCCTTGAGTGTTGAGGGGAAATGGAACTTGAGCCTTGCAGGAGCAGCCTCTGTTTGTTGCAATGAGGTAACGCTCTGGGATGGACTTACACCTGCTGTTTCATTGAGTTTCCTGAGGGGTGGCTTTGAACTGCTGCCTCTCAACTTGCCTCATGGCATTGGGTAAGCCTAGCCTACAGCATGAGGAGTTTAAGGCAGGGAACCCATGCTGTGTTGACTTTTTGGTCTTTGTTCGTTGCATTTTGTTTCTTGATGCAGTCAGTTGGGTGAATTTGGGAAAGTTCTTGAGTGAAGGTTTTCACTGAGAAAATGTCAGTCTTGAGGATTGTTCCTATTTGAAGAGTCAGTTAGGCCACCCACAAGTCTAACACTGGGGGAGGCTGAGGAACCAGGTTGTGTTCTCCTAAGTCAGTAGGTGAAGATGATGTCACTGCTTCACTGACCACTTCGTGACACCAGTCTCCTCATTTGAATCCCAAATCCGTTTTCAGTCAGGTGCTTTTGTAACGGAGTTGTTGCTGCCCTTTAGATACCTATGTCACGTAACTTCTGCTCCCTTCCCCTGCAGTTTGTGCCGAGGTACCTCATGTCCTCTCTTCTGGATGAAACCATTGAGGCAGTGGTGGCAGGGCTGAACACAGCTGTCTACGAGCGTCCCCTTACACCACGGGCTCCAGTGAGGCAGAAGCAAAAAACAGGTAAGGACACGGGACATTTTCTTTGCTTCCCATCAGCAGGGATTGAAGCTGTGAAAAGGTAAACCTGAACTGTGCAATAGACTCGAGATCTGTCAGCTGCAGCAGAGCACCCTCTGCAAGTCTTTGTTCCCTGTATCGCCTCTGCCCATGAATGTCTCAAAGGATTTTAATTAAATCCTGAAGGTTCTGTTTTCCTCCTCTGTTGCAGCCCACTCTTGGTCTCTCTGAGCTGCTCTGGGTGCCACAGAGGAACAGAGAGGGGAGAACAGGGTAAAATGCACCACCAGCACTGAGCCAGATCCTTGGCTATCTTTTGTCCTGTCAGGCAGGAGGAAGAAAGCAGGAGGCAAAAAAAGAACTCGCACCAAATCTTCGGCTGGGAAGAAGAGTTCAGGGACACAGCCAAAGAGACGCAAGCGTGCAGTAAAGAAAAAGATGAGAGTGAGATCACACGTAAGTTTCTGTCAGTGTCAGTTCCTGACATAGCACCACAGCAGGAATGCATGGAAAACACCCTGTCTTGACTGAGAACTTTTAGGGAGTGAATGGCAGCTTGCAGGCAGGGCTGCTGGATTTGCTGAGCTGTGAGGATCTCTCTGTGAAGAATATCCTGTAGGCTTTGCCACGGGCCTTTCCTCCAGCCACATTATTTGCTCAGTACTCGTGCAGGATCAGTTAAAACTGCCACCAGGGGTTCTGAGAACCCCTTACAGCTGAGGATGGTGTTCTCACATGAGCTACGCTGAAGATGTGGTGCCAGCTCCAGTTCTGTCCTCAGCTGTCTTAACTGAAGCTTACACCCTACAGGCAGAACTGTCCCTCCAGCCTTTAGTAAGGAGCTGGCAATGTGGAATGGTATTATTAAAGACTTCCTGAACCTGCTCTAGTCACTTGTGTTGTGATACATGCACTCTCTTTGACAAGGGCCCTGTAGGCTGTAGTTAGAGTTCTGATGAGTGCTCTAAACCAGATGAAAACAATAAGCAGTGCCACAGGACCACGAGCTGTGCACAACCTGATGGCTGTACTCTGAGCCTAAGTGAAGACTCCAGGGCTCTGAATCCAGCCCAGACCTGCCCTAACCCAGTTTCTTTATCTGCTCAGGCAAAGAATGAGATTACCACTCGGTCCCGCATTGCAAGAACACTTGGTCTTGGCAAACCTGTGCGTGGGGCCTCGCTTCCCTCCATGAGCAAACCAGCAGAGCCCTCGCTAGCTCTGATGAGAGCAGATGTTGGTGCAGCTTCACTGTCTGTGTTTGGAGATCCCCATGAGCTGAACCCTTATGAAAGGTGAGAGATCTCTGGATGGTGATCAGGGGCCTGATAATTCCAGAGATGTTAACCCCTTGCTATCTGTGACTTTCTAGTACAGGCCAGACCTCACACACAAAGTCACAGCTCAAAGCAACACTTTGGCCTCCTCCTTCTTTTTGGGTGAATTGATGAGCTCTTAACCAATCATCCTTTGTTAGAGAGCTTTGCTGAAACCATGGGCCTTGTGAAATCCTGCAGTAAGATCTATGGGGCTGTTCAGAGATTAGAATCTCAAGGAAAGGGATCCTAATCAACCATTTTCTACTTACTTATTTCAAGAAAATCTCACTACTGTGTGTGCAGTGACTCCTCAATCATTGCAGAGACCTGCCGTTGTGTGGACCTTCCATGTTTCTCCTTTTCCCATCATACACTTTTCCAGACACTTGAAATCCAGGAGAAATCTTCTTAAGTCGTAGCTTGGGTCAGCTCATTAGCGTTGGATTTCAGGGAGGGGGCATCTGAAGCTGTTGATGAAATCCAGCTTTCCACTGAACAAGCCTTTTTTGATCTTTTTTGTGATAGAATTTAGTATTTTAAACATAATGTTTAAAAGATAACCCCCTACAGCTGAGTCTTGGCTGGATGTTCTGTTCATGGAGCCACAGAAAATCAATGCCTTGCCCAAATCTTGTTTGTAAAATGGGCTGTAATAGAACAGGCAGTGATCTCCAACCATCTAGCTGAGGTTGTCCCTGCTCACTGCAGGGGGGTTGGACTAGATGATGTCTGGAGGTCCCTTCCAACCTGGGCCATTCTATGATTTGATGTCTGCCCTAGTAGTTTTAATGTGCTTCGTCTGCGTGACATGTGAAGCGTTCACACAGGTTGAGAGTCCCCCTGTGTGTGTTTTGCCCACAGTAATGACGAGAGTGCAGCAAACCCAGGCTCTCCGGTGAGTGCCAGGAGGAGAGTTCTCTCCCAGTCAGCACTGAGGTCTCACCGGCCAGTAGCCAGACCCGTCTCTGTGGGACTTCCCAGGTACAAACCCACACAGTTATTTGCTTTATTTTTCTTAGCTGTCTAATGACCTGAAGTGATCACGCTGGGTTGTTTCAGAGTGGTGAGCACCACTCTTAAATGAGATGCAAAGCATCTGCTAACCTCTGGTGTTGATTTCCTACTGTCCTATCCCGTGGTGCTCCTCTGGGAACTCAAGAAAAGCTTCACCTTGTGTTCCCCAGGCCGGGGCTGAGTGATTCTGCCAAAGCCAAAACAAGAAACAAAGCCAAAACACCCTGGCTGGTGCCCATTTCTGCCCTTGGGTTTGGTTTCTTTTTAATGTTCTGTGTGTGTATGGAACAAGAGTTCTAAAGGGACTGTCACCCCTCTGAAACCTGCAGGAGCAGTGTCCCTGCCCTGAGTCCTGACCAAGAGGCAGAATCTGCCCCTGTGCCTGATCTCCTAGGAAGCATCCTGACTGGACAGAGCATCCTCATGATGAGCAGTTCTGATGTGGTCATCAACAGAGATGGTTCACTGTCAGCCAAGAAGGCAGGTGAGGACTTAGCACTATGTGGTCCAATTAACATCCTCGTTTCTTAGCTTGTATCAGTGCTGGTGTGGCCAGCAGGACCAGGGAAGGGGTTGTCCCTCTGTACTGGGCACTAGTGATGCCACACCTTGAATCCTGGGGTCACTTTTGGGCTCCTCACTGCCAGAAGGACATTGAGGGACTGGAGGGGGTCCACAGAAGGGCAGTGATGCTGGGGAAGGGGGTGTAGCACCAGTGCTCTTAGAAGCAGCTGAGAGAATGGGGGAAGTTTAACTGGGGAAAGTTAAACTGGCTCAGGGGAGACCTTGGTCTCCACAGCTCCCTGAAATTCAGGAGTCTGGTGTGACTCCCAAAGAACAACCGACAAGATGAAAGGAAACAGCCTCAAGCTGTGCCAGGGGAGGGTGAGGATTGATCCTGAGGAACAATTTCTGCCTCACAGGGTTTCCCCAGGCCTGGCCCAGGCTGCCCAGGGCAGTGGGGGCATCGCAGAACTGTGGAGATGTGGGGTGATGGACAGGCAGTGCTGGGTTGGACCTGATGAGCCTAAAGAGCTTTTCCGACCAAAACAACTCTGTGATTCTGCGTTTCATCCACACCTGCCCTGATCCTACACACAGTAGGGCTTCAAACACAGGGTTGCTCTTACAGAGCAGGGGAATCTGGAGGATAAAGCCAGTTGTTACCAGGGGTAATCCATCCAGTAAGATTCCTGCGTATGCTCTGAAAGGTTTTCACTTGTCTCTAATCACAGAGCCAAGCTGTTACTGCAGGATTTGGGGGTTATTGGGTAGTGTTCTTCTTGTAAAAGTTCTGCACTGCAGTTTTTTCTGTAACAAAGGGAGGGCTGGATGGAGCAGAGATCTCTCAGTAACCCAGTTCTGGCACTGGTCATGCACTGCTGCTGTGCCTGTGAACTGTACTGTGGGTGGAAGAGCAGGGCTGAGCACCTTGGGAAGAAAATCAGAAACGGAGCTCTAGAGTGTGTGCTGGTGTCTCCACCTGTGCAACACCCTTGGCTTGGTGGTGTTAGGAAATAATCTCTTCAGATTGCAACACAGAGCTTTATTCTTTAAATACAAACATCCCCTCCTGTAGTAATTTTTATCGGTCATGACTACAGGATAATAACCAGTTTGATCAGACCTACAGAAGAGAGGAGAATTGCTTACTGAGCATTGATGTTTACCTCAGGCATACAGTTGTCTGGCAATAAACCTTGAACATCTGACCTATAAAGCTGTTGAGCTGCCTTACGTGTGTCTGCTCACTGTTGCTTCTTATGTTGGGTGGAAACACCCAAACAGGCAGTGAAAAGCTTACTTGTTTGTTGTGTACCACAGCTCCTCTTCACAGAAAGTCAGCAAGCAACTTGAGTGCGGATAATGGTTCAGGACTTACCAGCCAGCCCAGCACAGTGCACTCAGGGACCACAGCAAGCAGCTCCACAGCTGGGCCTTCCGTTTCCTTGGGGCTGAGTACTCACACCAGACTTTCCTCCTCAAGCTTGTTTTCTTCACCTTCGCTGAGCATGATTGAGCCTGCAGCAAACCCTGCTCAGGCTCCTGCAAAATCAGAATATTCAATGACCCCCAGGTCTGTTCAGAGCACAGCTGCTCTGAGCAGGCAGGGCTCCAAGTTCAATGGGATGTCCAGATTTAATGGAAACACTAAAGCCTTTACACCCTCTGACTTGGCTTCGAAGCCTCTGAGCACTGACTTGAATTCTGGCTCCAAAGGTGTAATGGTGAGGCAGCCGCTGAAGCCGCCTCCCAAGAGGGTTGACATCTTTGAGCTTCCCAGGATACCAAAGATTAAACGGGAGGCCAGCAGCAAGCAGGTGGGGTCGGAACCCATGGGAAGCCAAAACTGTGACATCCCAAGTTCCTGTATAACCCAGCTGACGGGCAAGGAGAGCACTGGCCAGGCAGGAAAAGGGAGCAGGGTGGAAGGTCAGAAGTCGAGTGCCAAGGAGTCCCAGCCACAAGCGTGTGCCAGTGGGGCATCCTTCTTGACCGAGACAGGCACATACAGCAGCTCATCACTGCTGAGCGCTTCGAGGAGCAAAGGGTCGAGCTCTTTTGAGAGTTTCAAAATCAACATCCCTGGCAACACGGGGCACCCCAGCAGACTGGCCAACCCAGGCTTTTGTAACACCTTCCGCCCCGTCAACGACAAAGAGCAACAGAAGGAGACTCCTTCATCTCTTTTCCCAGTAAAAGAGAAGCAGGTCAAAAGTGAGATCTATGATCCCTTTGAGCCCACTGGATCAGACTCAAGTTCAGTGAGCAGCAGCCCCGAGCAGCTTGGCTCAGGCATCACGCTGACAAACATCACCAGGACCATCTCCATTGAAGCTCCAAAAGTCCAGACCTTTCAAACTGTCCGCCGCTTCACCCCTTTTACAATGGAAAATGTCTTTGGGTCTGAGGGCGACTCTGATGCACCCTCTGGTCAGATTGAGTCTCAGGGCAGTGCGCCGGTGAAAAGCAGGATCGTAGAACAGATCTCTGACACAGAGGAACGAGACAGTGTGGGTAAGGGGGAGTTCCTGAGCAGTCCTTGCACTTCATCTGCACTAAAGCAGATCTCTAAAGCAGAATCCTTTAAAGAGGAAAGCAGAGAGGGGCCTAATGTTTTCTTTAATGCCGGAGAACTAATTAGACCTAGCTTTAATGTGAAACTAGAGCCAGATAGTCCCTCAAAGAGCGACGGGCAGCAGAAAGTCCAAAAGATAGAGCAAATAAAGAAGCGATCATGTTCCAGATCCCGTTCAAATTCCAGCTCCCGCAGCAAGAAGTTGAAGAAGACGAAGACCCTTGTGAGAGAGCATAAGAGATCCCGATCAGGATCCAGGGACCGAAGCTCCAGATCCACATCCTGGTCAGGCGGTGAAGAGCATAATAAAACCCACACCTCCCGAGGGAACAGGAGGTCCTCCACAGAGCGCTTCAGCAGTCACGAGCGGTCCAAAAAAAAGAAAGTGAAGGACAAAACCAAGGATAAAAAGGCAAAAGCATCTTGGAGTAGGGAGAAAAGGAAGTCAAGGTCACGTTCAGGGAGTCCTGGGAGTCCTTCCGACTTCCATGAGAACAAGAAAAAGAAAAGACGATCTCGATCAAGATCACGACGGAGGGAATGCTCCCGGTCCAACAGTGCTGAGAGGACTAAAAGGCGGAAGCACAGGAGAGAGAAGAGCTACGACAGGCATGAGAAAGATGGCAGCTTGAGGTCAAGGGCCAGAAAGAGATCAAGATCCAGGTCTCGGGAGAGGAGGAAGTGGAGGTCTCGGTCTCGGTCTACCTCTCAATCTTGGGAGCACAAAAGCAGCAAAGCAAAGGAGAAGAGACCACGCTCAAGGTCCCATTCCAAAGAAAGGAAACACAGATCGAAGGAGACCTCACTTCCCCCACCTGAAAAAGATCAAAAGCCTCCACCCGAAAACGTGTCCAGGTACGTGGGGCAGCCCCATTCCGTCAAACAGGAGCCAGAGGAGCAGCTGGCACTGGAAGAGCTTTCCATAACCATCCAACCCAATGTCAAACTTGAGGAAACACAGTCCGAGGCCCCAGTTCAAGTGCAAGAGGCCAGTAAGTCTGTAAAGGTAGAGCCTGTTTGTCAGGAAGCCACCAGCAACACCTCATTTCCTGTGCCAGGGATCAGAGGCCTTTGTGTTCCAACTGGCCACATGGATCCTCTTGCTGAGACTGATGTCATGAGTAGCAGCGATTCAGCCGTGCTTGGCAGCTGTAGCAATACAAACCTGGAAATTACTGTTAAAATAGAGAACAACACAGGGGGTCCAGCTCTGCTGGAAGCAGCCCCCAAGAAGGAAGTTTTTGTGCACATCCCAACTGAGGCTGCTCCACTTCAGAGCTCATCTAAAGGAAAAGTAGCAGAGAGCGTGTGGGAAGTTAAAGCTGAGTGCCTTGTGCCAGATGAGAGAGCCGCTGAGGTCCCTAAGTCTAAACTGGAGCTGATGCCTCAGGGGTCTGCGCTGAAATCAAAAGCACCGGTGAAAAGAGTTACCTGGAATCTTCAGGAGGAAGAAAGCGGTGCCTTGTCTGCTGGCAAAGCTCCAAGTAAGTCTTGGGTTTGGGAAACAGCATGGGTTAAGGCTTTGGGTCATGGTGCCTGCAAAACTGGTGTGTAGTGTAGCAGCTCTGGCATCAGAGCTGGGCTGATCCCAGGGTTCCCAAACCCAGGAGCTGGCATGTTGTGCTCATTGCAGTCCTGGGGGGAGCTGTGTTCATGAACCAGAGAGGATGTGCTGTCAGCACCGCTCAGCTAGCCAGCAGCAGCGTGTCCAACTGTGCAGCATGTGTTACTGCCCTACCTCTGGACTGGCAGCCCACGCTCTGCCCCTTCTGTGCTGAACTGCAGGTGTTGCTTTGCCTTCAGAGCTCATAAAGAGTTTTTGGAAGCGATGATCGTTACAGATCTGTGCAACTCACTCCTCTGGGCTCTGCCAAGCTACAGCTGCTCCACGTGCTTTGGCTTGGGACCCTGTGCTGTATGTGCTGACAGAGCTGCTTGTGTGCTTCTCACTGGTTACTCTTGTGGAAACCCCATAAAAGCAGTGAATAAGTCAAGGGGCTGGTACATCCTCTATAGTCAGCAGCTTTTAGATTGTTGGTGATTGCTAAACAAAATCCTTTTCTGGTTTGTCCTTAGGTTCTTTTAAATCCTAAAGTACACTTGGCACAGAATCTTTGTCCCTGGTAGGTTTATTCTGTTCTTTAACATTTTCTTTTCCTTCTCTTTGGGGGACACAGAGATGCCGTTTTACAAACTCGAGCGAGCAAAAGAAGGGACCTGGAAAGCAGAGGACTTCAATCAAACGTTAAATCAGGTGCAGTCAAATGAGCCTCCTACAACCAATTATATGATTCCTGAGCCTATGTTTCCTGATGTAGACTCCTCTCAGGTTGGTTCCTATTCTGGACACCCAAGTGTCACGGAAGGCATCCCACCTCATCTGTGCCCTCTCTGTGTTACACCTCTTGTTATGGCGAAGCTCTTGTGCCTGCTTGTACACGGGTACATTTCATACTGCCCATACACATCGGGATGCTCAGCCAGTCACTCACTCCGCTGCATGCTACGTTTTCTTTCAGTCCTGCTCTCTACAGGCAGCCTCTGCTTGCAGCAAGAAGTTGTGGGGAGATGCTGCTGTTAAGGAAGCAGTGAGCTGCTCCCTGGCTGGGATCAGGCTGTCAGGATCAGCATGGTGGCTCTGGTCTGTGCCCTCAGTGTGCTGTGCACTAGTTAAACAGTGGAAATGGTGTTCGCTCCTTGGGGCACAGTGTCCCAGTCTCAGCTGGGAGATCCCTGGTTTACAGGAGTAATTACTTGCCTGTTTTTGAGTAGGTAGAAGGTACTCAGAAAAGTCTGGTTGGATGCTGGGAACACGTTTTTCTGACAGGTACTTGTTTTGCAGGTGTACTGTCAGAATGATCCTCTGACACCACATCTGCCGTCCAGCCTGCCCCCCTATGCCCCAGTAAGCCAGCCCACCATGCAGTTCATCATGCAGGGCAGTCTGCCAGCACTCAGCTGCCTGGCAGGGCAGAGCCTGACCCCGGAGCCAGGCATCATTGCTACCGCATCAGAACCAGGAATCCAGGCTGCATTAGTGGGGAGCGCAGAAGAGAAGATGAAAACACCCAAACCTCCAGTGGATAAAACCAAAAACGAGGAGGTAAGTGCCAACTGCATGAGGCAGTGAGCTGCTGGATCACAGGTGATGCCACCTGGGCAGGAATGTGGATCTGCTGGATCATCCAGAGGGTCTACAGAGGGTTCTGGATGGGCTGGATTGAAGGGCCAAGGCCAGTGGTTTGAGGCTCTCAAGGCCAAGTGCTTGTGGGACAACAGTTCAACCTGAGGGAAGAATAGCTGGAAACTGCCTGGTGGAGTTGCTTGGCAGCAGTTCAGTGTCAGCCAGTGTGCACCCAGGAAGGCCAGCAGCTTCTGGCCTGAGTGTGCACTGATGTGGCGACACTGGTCCTGCCAGAAGAACATGGGAGGGGCTGGAGCACCAGTGCTCTGAGGAGCAGCTGAGGGAATGGGGGAAGTTTAACTTGAGAGATAGCATCTTAGGGGAGACCTCTTTGCTTCCCACAACTCCCTGACAGCAGTTGGATTGAGGTGGGGATCAGTCCCTTGTCCCAAGGAACGACTCTCAGGGCAAGAGGAAACTGGCTCAGATTGCCCCAGGGAGGTTGAGGTTGGCTCTGAGGAGCAGTTTCTTCCCCCAAAGGGTTCCGCAGCCCTGGCCCAGGCTGCCCAGGGCAGTGGATGGAGTCCCTGTGCCTGGAAGGGTTGCAAAGCTGTGGAGAGGCAGGATGAGGGACGGCGTGTCAGTGGAGCCCTGGTAGTGCTAGGTTGGACCTGATGAGCTTCCAACCAAAGCAATTCTGTGATCTGTGTGTGTTAGACCTTTTTAGGGGGTTTAACTCTCCCAGCCCTGCAGTCACTGCAGTTAACTCTGCAGTTGGGTTGGGTCCTAACTCAGGAGCAGACAGTCCTTCCTGTGAATTCCCTGGGGATTTACTCCATGTGGTGGTGTTGCATTAAAGGTAGGGGGTGGAATTAGGAAGAATTTCATAAGGAACAAACCCCCATGTGGTCCAGCCGAGGGGCTAGAGGCAGCTGAGTTTATTTCTTAGTAGGAGTGCTAATTGTGAGAGGGTTGATAGAACTCCAACACCAGAGGTTATACAACAGTATTCACATAGGCAGTTTCCTACAGAGTGGTTGGATTGTTGGGGATAAATTAATTTGCAGAAGGCACTGGGTGCCTAAGGGCTACAGATGGACAACCCACCCTGTGCAATAAATACAGACACGAAGCCAGGTTTCTTACCAGCGGAGTTGTGGGCTCCAAGAGGAGGGAGAAAACCAGTTGATTCCCTTTTTGTTCGTTCTGCTGTCAGGTTGGTGCTTTTCCCTCTGCCCACTGCTTCCTCCTTCTGCCCCCAAAAACAGACTGAGATTTTGTTTGTGCTACAAGTGTGTGTGTGAGGAGGCTGTAGACAAAGTCTTCTGTAGGGGGAAGCAGAGTTTCATCGAGGGTAGCAGCAAGCATAACGATCTTGACGGGTGGCTTAGCTTTTGACTAGTTGATCGGGGTTCAGCCATTGTGTCCCTTGCTCTTCCAGGAAGAGAGATGCAGAGCAGTCTTCTGTCTGTCCTTTGTGTCAGTACAGATCCTCACCTCAGATCCTCACGTCAGGCAGGGTCTGGGGCTTTGGACACAACTCAATGGGTGCTTGTCTTTGGGTTGACTTGGCTGATTATCTTCTGACTGCTGCTTCCTGCCTGCATGTAGTCTGCTCCCCAACACATGGTTCCACTGTCTGCTGCTTCTTTGCAATAGAGCAAAGAAGGATTAAAGCACCTGGAGGGATTTCCCAGAGCCAGAACGTCCATGTTTCTCTGAGCACCTAGTTCTCTCCTTTGAAATGATTCAGTCGCCTGCCTGAGGGCAGGTCAGACTGTATCTTGCTGCTTGTCAGCCATGAAGAGCAGAGCGCATAAAATCCTGCAGAGGTTTTGCAGCATAGGTCCTTGCTGCTGATGTGTGGATTGGTTCTGCAGGCAACCTGCCCCACACAGTGGCTGCTGACACGGGAACAAAACCTTCACTGCCAGGTGTTTAACTCTCTGGGCAAACAAAAAAATGGACAGCAGGATGACTATGAGCTAGGAATGTGCTCTTGTGGCCAAGAGGGCCAACAACATCCAGGGGTGCATCAGAATGGGGGTGGTTAGCAGATCAAGGGAGGTTCTTCTCTCCTACTTGGCACTAGTGAGGCTGCATCAGGAGTACTGTGTCCAGTTCTGGGCTCCTCAGTTCAAGAAGGACACAGAGCTGCTGGAGGGTGTCCAGTGTAGAGCAATGAAGATGATGAAGGAAGTAGAGCACCTCCCTTATGAGGAAAGGCTGAGGGAGCTGGGTCTCTTGAGCTTGGAGAAGAGGAGGCTGAGGGGTGACCTCATGAATGTCTATAAATATGTGAGGGGTGGGTGTCAGGAGGATGGAGCCAGACTCTTCTCAAGGGCATCTGCTGATAGGACAAGGAGCAGGGACAGAGGAGGTTCCATATCAATATCAGAAGGAACTTCTTCCCAGTGAGGGTAACGCAGCATTGGAACAGGCTGTCCTGGGGGGTTGTGGAGTCTCCTCTGGAGGCGTTCAAGACCCGCCTGGATGTGTTCCTGTGCAACTTGTTCTAAGTGATCCTGCTGTGGTAGGGGGATGGGATTGGACTGGGTGATCTTTCAAGGTCCCTTCTGATCCCTAATGATTCTATGAAAATGATCCCTAATGATTCTGCTGTTGATGAGCAGCCATTTGCATGAACTTGTTTGATGGGGTTTGGCCAGGTGTCACCTGCAGTCCTGCATTTACAGGCAGTGCTGCCATGTGCCAGATGCTTTACTGCTACCTGGAGCTTCGTATTTTCGTATGTGGTGGTGTTGCATTAAAGGTAGGGGGTGGAATTAGGAAGAATTTCATAAGGAACAAACCCCCATGTGGTTTAGCATCTGATCCCAGTGGATGGAGGAATGGAGGAGTGGGTGGGTGAGTGTTTACTTAAAGCTGTTGGAAGGGGAGGAAGAGACCAGAACAAAGTGGGTATTGTAGTCACTTGCTTCTAACACACTGTCTGAGGTGCAGAACAGATGTTACAGTAAGGGATGCTCTGGTGAGGCGAGTGCTGACTCAGCTCCATGAAGCTGTGACACTCTCATTTCTATCAGTAGGGAGGTTCTGCGAGAAATCGATTCCAAAACCTTCCCGAGAGAGCACAGGGTAACCAACTTCTCTCTGCTCTGCAGTACATGAAGAAGCTCCACATGCAGGAGCGGGCTGTGGACGAAGTGAAACTGGCTATTAAGCCCTTCTACCAGAAGAGGGAGATCACGAAGGAGGAGTACAAGAGCATTCTGCGGAAAGCCGTGCAGAAGGTACCAGATGGGCAGGAGGAGGGGCTGTAAATAAGCCGCCGCACTTTGGATGGAGCTCACCGACTCCGCCAGTTACCCGCTGATCTCTGGACTCACAGTCCGTAGTCTGGCGGTGAAGCTGGGCTGAGCAGTGCCCTGGGCCTTTGAGCTGGTGTTTCTAGTGGTGCAGACCAGTGGCCAACCTGCCCAAGTAGAAGTGTTCCAGGGTCTCTGCCTTGGGTGACAGCAGTCACATCCCTGTCATTAAGAGCCTTGTCCAGAGTTGCTGAGCTGGTGTGTTAATTCCTTGAGCGTCTGTGGTGGTCCTGAACTTGGAGGAGTGCTGTGCACGTTGACTTTTGTCTCCACTTGTGCTGCTGGAAGCCCTGATCAGCAGGGCAGTGCTGTCCTGTGGGAGCAGCTAATGCTCTGGTGGTCAAGCCCCTCAGAGTGATATTCTGCAGACTACCTGCTCTCTGTCCTTGCTAGCACTGAGGAATCCCATCACAGATCAGAATTCCTGAGATAGTGGTTGCAATTGCACATCTGTGTAACACACGTGAGCCTCAGCTGTGGTCTTTACGAGAGCTGAGTAATGCTGATTGCCACTGAAGTCACCATGAACTCTTGTCTGAACACCAGTAAGGTCCTCTGCAGGGCCTGTTCTCTTTCCTGTCTCAGAACAGACCCTCTGCACTGCCAGATTCCTTTAGTCTGAGCATCAGAACTATCACAGATGGAGAGTTGGCCCTTCTTGTTTGCTGCATAGCACAGAAAGGTGGCCAGATGGGAAAGCCTGTACTAGGAAGGAGTAACTCTGGTCTCAGGGGTGCTCCTGTGCTCAGGGGATGCTAAGCAGGAAAGACCTGGGAAGCTTCTGGAATGTTTGAGGTAGACTCTTACTCCTGTCCTTGTGGAATTTCCTGCTCTGTGTCCCCTGTGGTGAGGTTGGAGCTGGGTTCCCCTGGGAAGCTTGGGGCTGCTCAAAGACCCTTCATGACCTTTTCCAACCCCTTGTAGATCTGCCACAGCAAAAGCGGAGAGATCAACCCCATGAAGGTGGCGAACCTGGTGAAGGCGTATGTGGAGAAGTACAAACACATGAGGAAACACAAGAAATCTGACACTGAAGACACACGTGAGGTGGAGAATTGAGAGCAGCCGCCATGGTTGCAGTGGGGAGCACTGGGCCAGAGGGAGTCACCGACCAGCAGTTGCATCTCGTTGAAAATAAAGTTTAGGACGGGGCTGCCGTGCGGGACTTTGTTTTGAGTTGTTTCCATGTGGGAATCAGCTGGGGGGGGAAAGGGTTGGTTTGTGTTTTTCTGATGCCCTACAGCAGTAGAAGTCAGCAACAGCGGCCTCAGCCGAGTGCAGTCGGTGAAGGGGAAGCACAGCAGTTCCCCTTTGGGATTCTCCTGGATTGCTGCAGTTCTCGGGGTTCCTTTGATCCCAGTGTGGGGGCTGTGCACTCATCTTGTGGAGGAGTTTGGAACTGGCCACCACTTTTCTCAGCCCCTTCGTTGCTGTTGCCTTGTGTTTGTTCATGGCAGTACGGATGGTCTTTAGGAACTCGGGGGTTTAGTACCTGAACTGTTGTTACTCTTAGCCTGTTGTGGCTGGTGAGCGGAGCTTTCACTCACTCTGTCCTTTGGGGATGGCGGAAACAAGCAGAGCTTCCTGGACGGACTGTGTTGACCCTGCTGAGGCCGTGGCGGCGATCTGCGTTGCATTGCAAACACTGTTAGTGACCAGTTCTGGGCGGGCAGAGGGTGACTGTTGCACTTGTGTAAATAATGCACTGATGGCTGGGGCTGCCTTTCAAGAGGGAAATGGCACAGCAGGGAGCGGGTGTCCTGACTTCAGGAATGAGCTG
>VZRI01004348.1:163136-213343 GCA_013397515.1 Upupa epops | reverse complement strand
CTGTGACCTGATGTACAAAGCAGAAATGTTGACAGAATTTATAAAGTTATTTTGACTGGTTTTAGTCCTAGAGCCACTGTCCTTTGTGTGTCTGGCAGCTGCCTCCTGCCCTGGCTGTCCTGTCTAACCCTGCACACTGGGTTCTCACCAGGGACTGGGGTCTCAGTGGAGAGATGGTTAGAGCTGGAGGAGTAATTGTTCCTCTTCCACTGTAGGAGGGTTGGTTTTCCCAGCAAGGGGGGATTGAGTGCAGTGAGCGTGACGGAGTCCAGCACCCACTTCCTCTTTAAAAATGCTCCTTGTCTGCCTGTACTGCACAGTGATTGCTGTTCTCAGTGGGCACCTAGAATAGAGGCTCAAATGCATCCGGCATCCTTAACCCTGCCAGAAACAGCCCCAATCCCTGGCAGGGGAGACACTGGTTTTCTCTTCAGCTTCCTTGTGAAGTTATGGCCTAGCAACTGGCTTTCCCTTACTCGGGGGCTGTTGGAGCTGCTCTGCCTGCATGCTGTTGGCTGCCTGAAGGAAGGGCAGCCCAAGGAGGGGTGAGGGAGCAGTAGTTTGGGGATTCTGTGAAGATTTTGGCACAAAGATTAGATTCTAAAAGAATCCCAGACAGGTAGAAGGGTTGAAAGGGGACTCTGTTGATCGTGTGGTCCAGCCCTCCTGCCACTGCAGGTTCATCCAGAGCAGGTTGCCCAGAGTGGTGTCCACATGGGTTTGGGATGTCTCCAGAGCAGGAGACCCCACAACTTCTCTGGGCTCTCTCAACTTTTTCTCAGTACTGAGATGGTTCCACATCTTCATAGCATCTGCTGGACTCTCTGCAATTACTCCCTGTCCTTGAACGGAGGAGCCCAGTCTGGATGCAGCACACCCTGTGTGGCCTCACCAGGACAGAGGGGGAGAAGAGCCATCCTCAACCTGCTGGACATGCTCTTCATGATGCACCCCAGGAGCCCTCTTGGCCACAAGGGCCCATTGCTGGCTCGTAGTTAGCTATGGTCCACCTGCATCCTCAGGTCCCAACCTGTGCTGGCTCATGGCTAGCCTGTGGTCCACCTGCATCTTCAGGTCTCCAGCCTGTGCTTGTTGTTCCTCTGCAAACAACTGGACAAGGTTTCATTGTAAAGCTGAGGGTGTAGGACACGCACCCAGCAGAGCATTGGGTAAATCCCAACTCTGCTGCAGAGCGGCTTGACGTGAACTTCAGAAACCCTTCTGCTCCATTGGCACAAGAATGCGAGAGCATGGTTGAGCTGCAATGGCACTGAGACTGGAAGCTGGGCTCTGGGGGATGGAGCAGGTCTGGCGAGCACTGGTTCTCCCGTTCTGTGTGGTTGTAAGGGAAAGGCAGTGAGGAGCAAATGTGAAGCTGGCACATTCTGGAGGGGAGCTTCTCTCGTGCGTTGGGTGGGCTCCCTCATTGCTTTGCATTTCCCTGCTGATTGACGCTCTGGGACCAAGTGCTGCTGCCACTTGAGGGGAAGAAATCTTATTTATTTAACCCATAGTAGCGACATCAGCTTGTTGGTGTCCTTACCCCCCTGTGCAGCAGTGCTGACACCAGCAGCCCCTTTGGCAGGGCCAGGGCTACTGCTGGGCAGGTGCTCTACCACTGCCTTTGTCTTGTAGGTCACCGCCAGAGCTGCTTCTGGGACATACCCACGAGCACGAGCTTCTCAGGTTGTCTGGAGCTGCTCTGGGGATGGATGGAGAAAGAGAGGGTGGGGTTCCCAGGCAGAACCCAGGAAGGCGGGGAGCAGAACTAGAGGAGGAAGCAAAAGGGGAGGCCAAACAAGCGGAAGGATCCAGCTGCAGCCCCACTCCAGGGCCATGGCCCAGCCCCGAGCCTGTGAGTAGCTGCCTTGGGTCGTGGTGGGAGCCCTTTGCTCATCTCTCCACTGGCACTGGGGTTGAGCCTGCACACTTGGGAGAGGAGAGGGGGATGCTCTGGTTCTGCTAGGCTTGCTAGACATCTCTGGGGGGGAGAGGAGATGATGGGATGGTACTGATTGGGGACCCTTGCGCAAGAGGGTGCTGGGCAATCTGCTGAGGAAGTAAATGGGGGAACGGAAGCCTGCCCCTGCTTGTTCTGGTGCCATGTGATCTCATGACACATCCCCCAGGCGCCCTGCAAGCCCTCTGCTCTCAGCACCCTCCTTGTGAGGATGTTCATAGCCACCATAGAGCCATTTAGTTTGGAAAAGACCTTTTCATCAAGTCCACTCCCGAACTCAGCTGTCCCAACCCACCGCTAAACCCTGTCCTTGAGCTCCAGATCTCCATGACTGGGAAACATGGCCACGGATGGCGATTCAAGCCCCTCCCTGGGCAGCCTGTGCCAATGTTCAATGAGTTCCTCCTTGTGCTCCCCGCTCCTGGGAGCTCCCTCTACTCCTGTGTCAGTCCATGATCTTCCAGGGTTCTGCAGGGAATTGTGACAGGTGTTGGGAGCAGATGCCAGCTGTGAGAGGGGAAGTGTCTGACCTCAATAGCCCTGGCCTCAGTGCCTCTCCCTAGCTGTGGTGGAGAGCTCTGAGCTCCTTGGAGAGCACTCTGTTCATCTGACACTGGCTCTGCCCTGCTGTCCAGGCTGGGCAGCTGCTGGTGCCAGGGTAGGTGCAGTGGGCCCAGGGCTCTTGCCAAGCTGTAGTGATCACAGAGCTGATGCTCAGGCTGCAGGTCAACACCTGGTGGGCACTGGTTCTTCCTGCTTCTTCAGGCCCAGCTGAGCAATTCGTGCCCCAGCTTTGGTTCCTCTCTTGAGAGGACCCAGGGGCCGCTCCAGCAACAGTTGTGGTCGCACTGGTCAGCCAGCTCCTGTGATCCCCAAGTCATGCAGAACTCCAGGGAAAGACTGGGCTGCAGCCCACAGGGTCAAAGTCTCTCAACTATCTTCCCTGTGCCCAGGTCAGGAGCGGGAGGAGCTGTGGGACATGACGCTCTCGATGCAGAGGCTGTGGGTGCTGCCTCCAGCAGTGCTGAGCAACATCTGGCTGGAGAGCCTGGACCTCGACAGGAACAAGCTCCAGAGCATCGCCGGCGTCGCTAGGCTTCGCAGCCTGAAGAAGCTGACCCTGTCCAGGAACGAGATTGTGGAGTTTCCCAGTGAAATCCAGAGCCTGGTCTGTTTAGAGAAGCTTGAGCTGAACCAGAACCAGCTCCGGGTCATCCCAGAGAGCATTTTCTCCCATCTCCCCAGGCTCAAGCACTTGCGGCTGAACAACAGCCATCTCAGTGCCCTCCCCAGTTACCTGGCAGCTTGCCGAGGCAGCCTGAGGTACCTCAACATCTCCAACAACCTTTTCCGGACCTTCCCCCTGCCTGTCCTGCAGCTGGGCTGCTTGCAGGAGCTTCATGTGCACAACAGTGCCCTTCGGCAGCTGCCCAGGGAGCTCTTCCAGGGGAGATCCCTGAAGACTTTCAAGGCTAGCGGGAACCCCCTGTGGGAGCTGCCCAGTAAGGTGTGTGCTGGTGGCATCCAGCAGATCCAGAACTACTTGAAGCAGCTCCCAACACAGTTCAGGGCAGGAGGACAAGAGGGTCAAGACCATGTTCCTGGGGGCCTCCCTGGCAGGCAAATCCACCATCCGCAAAAGCCTGAAGCAAGGGCAGACCCAGCTGGTGCCCAAGGAGGAGCGAACGGTCTGGATAGAGATCAGTGAGTTCCACGTCGAGGACTTCACGTTCCTCTTCTGGGACTTTGCGGGTCAGCTGGAGTACTACGTGACCCACCATGTGTTCATCACCCCGCAGGCGCTGGTCGTCCTCGTCATCAACCTCCACATGTGAGTCCTGAGCTGCTTTGGACCCAGAGTGGAACAGGGGAAGGATAAAAATGGGGCAGAGAAGCTCCCCTACACCACTGACTCCATTTCCACTGGCCCTCAGGGCCTGGTCTTCTCATCACTGCCCCCACACCCTTTTGCCAGTCGCTCTTCTTAAGCCACTGCATTTGCCATCAGCAAAGCCTTCTGGTTTGATGGGTTAGGTGGGCATCAACTCCCTTTGTGGCAGCTAGTCCCCAGCCCTGGAGATTCCTCTGCAAGCCCTCAGGTACTGCGTGAACCTCCAGGAGCACAGAGGGGGCATCAGGCAAGGCTGTGTGGTACAGGGGGTGCCCCATCCGCAGCAGGATGGGCTCTGCCCAAGCCCAGAGCTTTGACTCAGGATAAGGGTGGGAGCCTGAAGGCTAAACCTGGGTAGAGCCTGGGACAGCTCGGCAGCTCTGAGCTGCTCTGCAGGAGGGGCATGAGGGCAGGGGCAGAGATCCGGGGGGTCCGACGTGCATTTGGGATTCACCTTTCTCCAGGTACCAAACCAACGACCAGACCTTCCAAGAGCTTGTTGGGTTCTGGATCAACAACCTGTCCGTGCGGGTCCCCAGCTCAGTGGTGCTTCCCGTGGGCACCCGTGTGGACTGCTGCCGGCAGAACGAGGTGGAGAAGTGGTAGGACATCATGGCCAGGATCACAGCCATGCTGGACGAGAGAAGGAGCAATCTGGCCCACCTCATCAGCAACCTGGAGGGCAGCAGGGAGCCTGAGCTTTACAGGGACCAGTGGGAGAGGCTGAAGGAGATGGAGAGCCGCATGTTAACCGTAGGCTGAGTTGTCATGACTTCTTGCTTCTGGTCACCTCACCCTACTGCAGCTGCCCCCTGGAGCTGGGGTTGATGTGGTGACCCCTGCCTATGATCTGCTGGGTCTCTGCCCCTGCTCTGCGGTGGCCTGGAGCAGGTACCAGGGGAGGAGTGAGGGGGCACTCAGCTTCACCAGACGATTTTGCAGGAACTGCTGCAGAGCAGAGGTGTGAAGGAGGCACCTTCTGTTGCCAAGCTGTGGGGTGACCTGTGCTCTCCTCCTCCAGGGCACTGGGTCCCTCCTCTGGACCTGCTTTGGGCAGCTGTCTGCTGTTTCTCTTCCAGATCTTAAACTTAGTTGCTGTCAACTGCACAGACCACTGTGACATCAAAAGGCTCGAGGCCACGATTCTGGAGAACGTGAAGAACGAGAAGCTCTTCCCCAAGGTCGTCTGAGTGCTGCCGCCCATCTACAGACAGGTGGAAGCAGCCATCGTGGACAGTGCTTGCAGTGGGGAGGTGGCAGAGCATGGTGAGTGGCCCATCAGCCCCATCACAGGAAGGACCTGCTGCCCCATGGCTATGGCATGTGTGACCACAGCACCTCTGGCTCTCCTGGCCACTGCAGGAGCGGAGGACAAGGAGCAAAGCTCCAGGATGTGCTACCTGTCTCACCGCATCACCAAGTGACAGGCCAGAGTTGGAGTGGCTGTCCGAGGTCTCCAGCTGTCCCCACACCTGCTGTCCCCACTCCTGCTGTCCTCAACTAAGCAGAACCCAGCACTTGGGTCATTTTCCAGCTGCTCTGGTGAGGCCCTGCAGGCTGTTGGCCCCACTGGGACAAGGTGAGAGCCTGGGGGCTGAAGGGTGGCACTGGGACAGCTCAGGGTGGGCAGAGCATTTTGGGCCTCTGCCACCACCCGACTGGTCCCAGCTGCATCCCAGGGACAACTTGAGTGATGCTGACAGTCACTGGTGCTTGTTGGCTCTCTGGAGCCTCTTCCTGGGAGGGCTGGTGTCTGAGAGCTGAGCTCCCTTGTGTCCCTCCAGGCATGATGGACCTCCAGTACCTGAACAACAAACTCTCCCAGTGCAAGCACCTGGCCAGCCTGTGCAGAGAGCTGCTCCAGGACATCCTGCGCTACCTGCACCGCGTGGGACTGGTCGTGTGGTATGAGGAGATCAGGCACCTGGAGAGCACCGTTTTCCTGCAGCCAACCTTCCTCATAACTATGTTCAAAGTGGGTGAGGGGGCTCAGGGCCATCTCCCCTGCAGGGCTTCAGCTCAGCAGCTTCGCTGGGTTTCTCTCACCACTGCCTTTTTGCCTCCAGCTACACATGAGGTACTGGCTGGTGCAGGAGCTGGAGTGCATCCCCACGGACATGCTCATTGGTGAACAGGCCACCCTCAGGGACCGATCCAACTGGGGATGGACCTTCCAGGCAAAGGCGATGCTGTGCCACCGCACCGTGCGTGCCCTGGTGAAGCACCAGCTTTGCTCCAAAGGGATGAGGGACCTCTTTGAGGAGATTATGGGGCATAGGTTCCACGGTGGGCGAGAGAAGCTCTTCAGCCTCCTGGAGCACTTTGAGCTGTGCCTGGAGGTGAGGCACCCAGAAGCACTCAACCCTCAGGCCAGCGAGTTTGTGCTCGGGAAACCCTGGGAGACAACACGGGACCAGGGCGAGTCCTGGTACCTGTTCCCAACTTACCTGAACCAGACCGAGGAGGTGTCTGAGGTGTGGGGAGGGGATCACCCCGAGGACCTCCACGTCCGCGCCTACTTCTCACCTGAGATACCCGAGGGCTTCTTTCAGAGGTAGGTCAGTGCTCTGCAGCCACCGACAATCTTGTGGGTTCAGGGTTTGCCCAGCTGAGGGGAGCAGCTGAGGAGGGAGACTGGAGCCCAAAAGCCTGGGGTGGTTCCTCAGACCTATGGAGTACTGGGTGAAGTGCTTTCTGTTGTCTGGTTGTGAGCAAGAAGCACCCTCCTGCTTCTCCCTCCCTCTGGGTGGGCATTGGGCTGGGCTGTGCCCATCCAGGCTGCTAGAGGTCTGCCAGTCCCACCAAGGATGGTCCAGTTTCTGTGGGCACTGGGACTCTCCCAGTTTGTGGCTGGTCCTCTCCCTGTGCCCAGCACTGTGTTTGATGTGCCAGGGTTTGCCCCAGCTCTGCCTGCAGAGCCACTTGCTGCTCCTCACAGCGGAGAGGAGAGGAGAGGAGAGGGAGAGGAGAGGGAGAGGAGAGGGAGGGAAAAGGGAGCAACCCCCTGAGCTGAGCGACAGGGCCTGACATGGGAATAGCGATGACACTGGAACGACTGGAACTGTGACAGGATGAGACCTGTTTGTACCCGAGAGAAACAGCTGGTGCAGCTGGAAACCCATCTCTCAGCACCGACTGACTGATGGCCGGCTCGTCCTGGGTCGCAGTGCCCTTGGCCCCGTTCCCCAGCTTTCCTGCTGGGAGAAATGGGACATGCACAGTGCAATAGCCCTTCAGTCAGCTGTGGTCTGCTGTCCTGGCTAGGTCCCCTCCAGCTCCAATGGCTGGTGGGGTGGAGTGAGGAGCAGAGAAGCTCTGACTGTGTGTTAGCACTGCTCAGCGAGAACTAAACCTGCCCTGATTTATCAGCCCTGGTTCCAGCACAAACCCAAACCAGGCCTGTACCAGCTGCTGGGAGGAGAATTAACTCTGCGCCAGACAGAGCCAGGATGGAGGGGGCAACTCTGGAGGCAGCTCTTGGCTTAAGCAGCTGCTGCCTGAACTGTCTGGGCAGGGTCCTCATCCAGTGTCTGGTGCTTCTGGACTTGGGTTCCTGTTTTGCCCCTTCCCCTGGTCCCACTCTTTGTCCCAGTGTCAGGGTCAGCGCAGAGGAAGGTCCTGACAGCCGTGCGTGATCTCCTGGCAGGTTCCTGGTCAAAGCTTGTTCATTCTGCTCCACACACTGGGTGGCCAAGGCCACCTGCCTGCTAGTCTGCAATGGCCCACCTCTGCTCATCAAGGAGAACAACCAGAGGGCGTACAGCTACCTGGAGCTGAGGGGCAGGAGGGCGGCAGGAAGGGCAGGTAAGGAACCCTGGTCCTTAGGTCATGACTCCTGGCCACATATAGCTCCCCATAGGCCCCTCTGCCACCCATATCCCTCTGTGCAGAGCAGCCCAGTCTTAATCTGGCCAGGGTGCACCAGCAGGTTGGCTGGAGGTTGCCCCTGTCTCTGCAGCCTGGTCAAGGTGCCTCAAAGTGCCACAGGAGAGTGTCAGGAGCCAGTCTTCTGGGACAGCTGGGTGCTTGCCCAGCAGGTCCCAGCAGGGTGCAATCACAGGGCCCCTCTCCCAGCGCTCGGCAGAAGGGCCCCCGGGGTGGGGAGCTCTGCTGCCCTATCTCCACATTCCCTCTGAAGGCTGCTGGCCCTGCGCTCCTGGCTGTGGGCCGGAGTGTCAGCATGGCACCTTCTGGGTTGCTCCGCTTGGGTGGCTGTGCATGAACCAGAGCCCTGTGGCCCAGCAGGTTTCCAGTTTGCCTGGAACTTATCATGGGCCTGTACCTCATGGCCCAGCAGCTGGCTGAGGAGTGGCTGGGGCTGCACAGGTGCATGAAGACCCCGTGCCACACAGCCGGCTGCCCCGCAGAGCTCGTCTGGCCAGACATGGAGGGCATCAGAGCCATGTACGTACCCGCTGTGCCCATCCTGCCCAGGGCTGGGGACGGTGATGGCTCCCTTAACCCTGGTGGTGCACTGAGAGCTGAGCACCCTGAATCATGGAGCACCCTTCCCCTGGCCTGATGGCAGGACCTCAGGGCAAGGTGGAAAGAGAGCCTCTTCCACCACCCTGGCTCTATCTCCCATGGGAAGTGCTGAGGCAGCTCCTACTCCTCCTTTTTCTTCTTCTTGGGGCTGTTTCCTCTGCAGGATGAAGGAAGATGTGAAAACCTGTGGGATATGCAGGCACCACTTTGGCATGGAGCTGCTCCTGCCCAAAGGTAAGCCCAGCGCTCCTGGCTCTGCACTGTGGCAGTGCTGGGTGGGGGAGAGATGAGGGTTTCCAGGTGCTGATGGTGTCCGCCTTCCTCCCTCTCTCCCCACAGTGCCTGCGCAGCTAGAGGAGCCCCCAGTGCAGCCATCTGCCCACTACTACGTCACTAGCTATGGGACCACCACCTTTGGGTCCAGCAGTATCCAGGTCCCTCAGCAGGTAGGGCAGCTGTCTCCTTCCCCTCACCTAGCGCCCAGCACCCTTGGCCAGGCTTGTGCCCTGTGACCTGGGGGGCTGCTCTCTGAGGGGCTGAGCCCTGTGTTACCATCTCGTTTTCCCAGACCATCTCAAGCGTGTAACTCGGGGGCGGGGGGAGGCTCTACCCCCAGCCCTAAGGCTGGGCTGCCTCCTCACACTTCGCTGGCCTCCATGGGTGGAAATAAAGGATCAATGACCACGGCATCACCTCACATGAGGGGGAAAGGGGCTGCTGTGCAGCTCATGCTAAGGTGCGAGCTGCTGCCAGCTGGGGCAAGGCTGCTCATAGAGCCACCAAGGGCTGACGCGGGGTGAAGGGCTGGGACCAGGAGCGACACCAGCACGCAGGAGCCCCCTCTCTAAACACTCGCAGAGATGTATTTGCGCTTCACAACTTTGAGAAAATAAATCCATGCCTGGCCTCGCTCCACAGATCACAGCTAGCAGCTGGTGGAGGGGAAGAGCAACCGGGGAGTTCCCCACGCAGAGGCATCCTGCTGTGATCCCCAAAGCCTCCTGGCACTCTCCCCACCATTGGGAGGGGGTGTCAGTCTGTCTGCATGGTGTACTGCTCGATGAGCTCATAGAGGCTGAAGGAGTTGGAGAGCTGGAGGCTGATGGTGTCACTGTCAAGGGATGAGGCCCCCTCCTGGAGCACCTGCTTGTACCAGACCTCACAGAACTTGGGCACAATCTGTACCGGCAGAGACACAGGGTCAGGGGCTGATCGGACCCCAGGGTTAGGGGCTGGGAGGACATGCAGGGGAGGGGTCAGCTGCCCCATGTGGCAGAAGCAGAGGGTGGACGTGTGGGGCAGCCTGCAGCAGCCCAGCCCCCACGTGTCCCCATCCCTGGGCACCTGTCCCCCTCTCATACATCTCCCACTCCTGAAGGGTTCCCGTTCCTGGGCACCCAGCACCCCTTGCCCCAAGTCCCTGAGTGTCCCACTTGCTGGTCACCCGACCTCCCCATCTCCTCTGCTCTCCAGGGGTCTCAAGACACTAAGGGGTCCCCCTCCTTGGGTTTCCAGCCCCCCCTACCAGCTCCACTGAACCATGAAGTCCTCTCTCCTTGGAACACCCAGGCCCTGATCTCTGCCATCCCCTAATAAGGTCCCCCTCCCCAGACTTCACTCAATCCACTGAGGTCTCTCCCTTCCCTTGGACTCCCAGAGCCCCGCCATCCCTGCCCGACCAAAAGTGTCCCTCTCCCTGGCTGCTGGCCTCAGCACCTTGACCAGGATGAACTTGGACTCCTTGGGTTTGGAGCGGGAGAAGCACTGCCCAAAGCACAGGTAGATGGTGAAGTCGGGTGAGCGCCGCCGCTGCCCATTGCGGAAGTCCCTCAGCTCTGCAAGAGGAGACAGGGGCTCGCTCTGAGGTGACACAGAGCAGTCTGGCAGGGTCAAGGTGCCCGTGGGACCAGAATGAAGCAGGGTCAGGGTGTGGGGTTGTCCTTGCCCACCTGTGCAGAACTCATTGAAGTCAAAGATGAGGGTTTCCTGGTTCCTGCAGAGCATGTTGTCTGGGGGCTCCTCGGAGCCCTCGAGCTGCTGGGACAGCGCCCAAAACACTTTGCTGCTCTTCAGGCGGGTGGCGAAGAGCTTGTAGTCTCGATGCTCCAGCTGCAGCCCCACACCAGCCAGTACCCGCTCGGTGAACCGCCGTTGCTTTCTGTCATCCAGCGACGAGGTGCTGGGGAACTGGATGAGCTGACCAGGGCGCAGGGCTAGCACAGGGTCAAAGGGCTGGAAGGCCAGCAGGCACTGGTTGCTGCTCACCCCCTCGTGCAGCACCTGCTTCCCCCGGTAGTAGATGCTGATGTCCAGGGCGGGGTCAATACCATCTGCAACGAGCAGCCATCAGCAGCCATGACCCCCCCAAGCCCCACTGGTCACTCGTGAGCAGCGCTCAGCACAGGGAATCATTTGTTACCATTAGCTGGAGCAGTGAGGCTGCCCTCACCTGAGACTCTCTTTGGCAGGGGCCTGGGGCTGGGGGTCGGGTCAAACAGGATGATCTCCTCTGGGGGCTGCATGGGCTCCACAGGGACCTCCACAACAGCTCCTGCCCCACCGCACCCCCGAAGCTGCTCTATCAGCATGGGGTCTGGGGCGCAGTAGGCACCCATGGGGGATTGCTCTGGCACCCACTGCACAAACACTGATGCGGGGAGGCAGCTCTGGCTGGGGTCTGGGTGAGGTTGGCACACGGGGTTCTGGTGGGGAGCATCCCCTGCAGAGAGAAACCACCGGCAGCAAGGGGTTGGAGTCACCTCCCCATTAGGTCACCCAACCTGCACCCCGCGAGTGGGAATGGTCTCACGTCCTGGTGCCCAGGATGGGTCATGGGGGTCAAGGCTGTAGGGGGTGATGCCACACTGCTGTAGCACCAATGGCAGCATCTCCAAATCCTCCAGTGTTGAGGCCCAGCTGGGGTTGGCTCTGTCTGGGGGGCACAGCAGGTGGAAGGTCTCACAACCCCAGAACATGCCCTGGCAAAGCCTTCCAGGGTGGCTCCCTCAAAAAATAAGGGGAGGGGGGGACCAGCACCTACCTGACAAAGCTGCTCCTGAATCTTGGGGATTGAGCTCCAGCTGTGAAGGAAAGAGCATCAGGTCTTTCTTTTACGCTGGGGATGGGGGCAATGACTGTGGGGGACCCCCTACCCCCCCCAGCCAGGTACCTGTGGCTGCTGGTGCAGCAGCAGTTGCTGGTTAAAGCCATGGCTGGGGCTGCTAAAATCCTCCTCCTCACCGTGCCTGGGTGCAGCTGGAAGGAGAAGAGCATGAGCGGAACACCCTGCAGACACCCCTCTGCCCCTACACAGCCCCCTGGGGGTGCCCTCACCCTGGGTGATGCGGAAGATCTTGTGGGGGTCGTCTCCACACTTAGAGTTGTCCTCTTTCAGCTCGAACATGTGGGTGCTCCTCAGGGCGCAGCGGAAGTTGGTCTTCCACTTGGTTGGGTCCTCAGGGCTCCCCGAATAGCGGCCACTGGCCTTCGCCCAAGCCTGGGAGGGAGTGGAGGCTGAGCCCACCTCCACACACCCCGGGGTTCCAGTGACGACTGCTCTAACCCCATCTCCCCAGTTCCCATATCCTGGCAGCTGGAGACCTCGAGGCTGCTGCTGGTGACCCCCCTACCCCACTCACTCTTAACGCCTCGGGAAAGCTGCTGGTGACTCCCCCCCGTTCCGCCCGCCCCAAAGACTCCAGGCTTACCCTTCCCTTCCCCTTGAAGACTTGCGTGATGCTGCCGATGACCCCTATCTCCTGCGCCCCCTGCCCCAGTGACCCCGTGCACCTTGAAGACCTCCAGGTCGCTGCTGGTGAGCTGCCCCCCACCTCGAAGACCCCAAGCTCACTGCTGGTGACTCTCAGGTGCATCGCCCTCGTACCTTGAAGATCTCCACGTCGCTGCTGGTAACATCTCTCCTGGCGATGTGTTTCCAGGGCACTCGGAAGGTGGTGCGCTCAGCGTCGATCCAGCGCAACCCCGGGTAGATCCCGCTGCTGACGGCGCGCAACAGCCACGGCCCGAAGCGCAGCTTCGCCTCCCTGGGGAGCAGCGGCCGTCACCGCGGGCCGGGGATTGACACCTGGGGAGGGGGAGAGGGAGAGGGAGGGGGTCGCGCTTACCCATCGCTCTGCGGCGCCGCCATGGAGCCACCGAGGCAGTCGCTCGCAGCCCCCGGCCGCCCCGTCCGTTTATCGGCTCCGTCCGCCGCTTCCTGCAAACCACGTGACCGCCCGAAACTGAAAGTGGTCCCGGCGGCCGCGGCACCGAGCGCTGTAGGGGAGCCCCGTCCCCCGGGGGCTGCTCTGGCTCCAGCGTGGTCCTGCTCCCCCGTCCGGGGGCCGCCGGCCCCGACGCTGCCCACTGCTTCGCCGGGGACGGACGGGTCCCGAACCGCTTGCGACCCCCCGGGGGCTGCAGTAGCCCCGCAAGCGCCGGCGCAGCCCTCCGACAGTAACAGAGGAGCGGGCGGCTGGGCGAGGAGCAGGGAGCCCCGAAACGCTCGGGCTCGGCCCCCAGTGGCACCCACCTGATCCAGGGCTTTCCGGGGTCAGCCTTGGCACTGCCCTGGAATACCCAGGGCTCACACTTAGCCCTGGCACACTAAGCCCTCATGAACTGAGCCCTGACACTGCCTTGGCACACTCAGGCCTGGCACACTTAGCCCTCACACACTCAGCCCTGGCAGTGCCCTGGCACATTAAGGGTTCAGGCCTGGGCTGGAACGTCCCCTGCCCTTTGCATTTGTTGTTCTCTGTGATCCTTCCCCGTTCCAGCTGCCCTGGTCCTGTGCCAAGGGCGGGCAATGGATCCGGTTTACCTGGCACTCCCTTTTCCCAGAAGGGTGAGGTGCCCCCTGGAGCCTGGCACTGGTTCTGGGGTAGGACAGCCACACAGATGAGTGTTGAAGCACCCAATCTCACAGTCACGGGGGTTCAGAAACTGCCCTGTGGGGGCTAGGATGCTCGGTGGGCACCCTTGGGCACCCTCAGGTGGTGGCACCGTGGGTCTAGGCACAAAAAGGCAAAATAAGGAGGAAAATGAACCCTGGGGCAGCCCTCAGCTGCCCATGTGTGCCCAGCCAGCACCCACAAAGGGGGTCCCCACCAGGCGAGCAGTGCTGAGCAGGGTCAGGGCAGCAGAGGGCAAGTGGTGCCTGGCTGGGGCTGCAGCTGGTTCTAGGGGGCAGCTGGAGAAGAGTCACCCCGTACTTCAGTCCACACTGGTTCTGGGGTTTGGATTAAAACCAGAGGGAAGAGCTACAGTATGAGGCCAGTGCCACCGTGGGTCTTCCCTGAGCTCTGTCGAGACCCAGCGCCCTGACGGGAACAGGAGACAGCAGGTCTTTTACCAGCCCGCACGTTTGCGGCCACACGGCTGACCCCCAGGGCTTTTTTCCCCCCCCCCCACTTCTTGCTTTTGAGGAAATCACCCCCTTCCTTTCAGGAACCTCTCATAGCTGCCCGCTGGGACTTGTGCAGGGTTTCCCAGGACACTGCCCTTGGATTTCCTCGATTTCCCCACTGCCTCCTTTCCTAGCAATCTCCCACAGCACTCCCTAGGAAACGGCACTGGTGCTCTACAGGACCCTCCTGCTGTGTCTGGGACACTTCTCTCCCCTGCTGTGTCCCAGGACATGTTTGGGACACTTCCCTCCCTGCTGTGTCCAGGACCCTTCCCTCCTGCTGTTTTCCAGGAAGATCCTCCTTTGCTTCCTGGGAGCCTTCCTTGTTGTTTCCTAAGGCCTCCACCACTTTCCAGGACTCTCCGCTCAGCTCTGAGGACTCTTCCTTGAAGAAAGGTTTCTGCTAGGGACCCTCCCCACAAACCACAAAGCAGGAGGAACCAGGCACCTCAGCAACGGCAGGAAAACAAGAGCCTCTCTGGTTTAATCACCCAAGGGAAGTGCAGAGCCACAGCAGCACACACCGAGCGCCTCTGGCTGTCCCGGCGCCACGCAGGCAGCAGCAGGAAAAGGGGGAAGGAAGGGTAAAGCGGAGGAAAGGAGTCATACCGGCCAAGGGACTGCAATGAACGAGCCATGAACAACTACTCCAAAGACAAAGGGACTTGACAAAAACCCAATGGCAAAAACCCGATGACACGGAAATGCAGGCGGGTTCCCCCTTCAACCAGGGAGAGCAGGGAGTTTGGCCCTGGCTTTGAATTAAACAGCCATCGGGAGCATAAACCAGCGTGTGAGTGCCTGGAAGCCAGAAGGAAGGAGAAGTGAACTGGGAACTCAGGCGGTTTTAATCCACACAGCAAACGGAATAAATAACAGAGGAGATCTCGCTGGGCTGCCTAAGCTCACGCTCAAGACCATTTAAACCAGAACTAAAGATAGGGCCCAGGAGGCCTGAGCCCCTCTGAGGGGCGGTGGTGGCTGGGGCAGTGTCACTGCATGTGGATGCAGCTCTGCTCCCCTTTCCAGCACCTCCCCATGGGTTTTACAACCTGGAAGGCTCGTTCCCATCACCACGAACCCAACATCCAACTCATCGCTGGAGCTGCGGTGTCTGCGCCCAGGCTGAGAGAAGAATCCCTGGGATTACCTATCCCTCTGGCCACTGGCTAGACAGCCCCAGGGCAAGCAGGGTGAAGGAATGTAAGCGGCTCCTTGTCTGCTCTTCCCTCCCCACAACCCCTACCTTAAAAAAATAAAACAAACAAAAAAGACAGACAGAAATAACTTGATCCCAAGGTCCTCTTCATCCCCCGCCCCTGGCCAGGCAGCGAAGCGCCTTCGGCCACTCGTGATCCCTCAGACATGTTCCCCGCAGAGCATGCTTCGCCTGTGACCCCCATCAGGAGGGACATCCTCTGCTTTAAAATAATCACCAAAACATCCAGAGCGGTCCCCTACTCTGATAGCCGAGACGTCCAGCTAAGTCCAACTCATGTTGGAGGAAGGGCCAAGGGAAGGGGGATGGTTTCCAGGGCAAAGTACTGCCAGCATCTCCCCAGCCCTGCCTCTGGGGCTGTCAGAGCTGAGGTAGGGCTGAGGGACTGCAGCTGCCTCCAGCTCCTCCTCAGGCAGCTCCAGCACAGAGGGGGACTGGACTGGACTGGACGGGGTTTCCAGGTGATTTTGTTCTCATCCTGAGGCTGGGAGGAGACTGGTGGGTCCACAGGCCCCATCTGTGCTTAGCGGCATCCTCAGGGATGACAATTAAAATCCAACAGGGACCAAAGGGAAGGACAAACCCAAAGGAAACAACACATGGTGGGGCAGTGTCCGAGGACGGAGTGGGACGGGGCAGCTTCCAGTGCGAGCCGGAGCAAAGGGACCCTCTCCCTCCTGGCACTGGCTTGGCTGGAGTGCAGAGTCCCCTCAGCATCCCCACACGAACCCTTTGTGCTGTTGCTGTGACACCAGTTTACAGGATGAGGGGCACAGGGAGAACTGGGCACTGTGGAGGGCAGGAGGGCGCGCGCAGGGCTAGGCCCGGTGCTTGGGCAGCATGTCCAGCAGGAACTCCGCGATGCCCAGGAAGTAGACGACTTGCGCGATGCCGAACAGAGGAGCGATGACCAGGGCTCGGCAGTAGGCGCCTTTCAGGAAGGCTGTGGGTCCCTCCTTCTGCCAGATCTTCCTGCAGAGAAATGGCATAGGAGGGTGAATGACAGTGGCATCCCAGTGTTCCACCAACCTTGTTCCCAACAGGAACAGACCCAGTCACCTACAGAACTGCCCACCCATAGGCAGACACAGCCCAGGGGCACAGGGAACCCAGCGCAGAGAAGCTGCTGGTTGGGTCTAAGAGCTGCTTCTTGGGTACAGGAGCTTCCCTCTGGGTATCTGAGTGCTGTTCATTGAGTCTGGGAGCTGCCCATTGGGTCTAGGAGCTACCTACTGGGTCTAGGAACTGCCCATTGGGTCTGGGAGCTGTCCCAGCAGCAGAGCAGAACACAGAGTGCCTTACCTGGCACAGTCCAGGATTCCTGAGTAGGTGTCCTCATTCACTCCCCTCTGCAAGGACTGCAGCCGCGTTTTGATCACTGGAGAGAAGAGAAACACTGGTGAGCAGTGGGAATGCAGTATGCTCTTTGCTCTGAGAGCAATGTCTCTGAAACAGAGAATGAGATCACCAGGAACACAGAGCATGTTCATGGATTTATCCAGGGTCCCCAACCCGTTCCCTTACCAATGTAGAAAATTAATTCCCCCAAAGCTCACCCCTCTCCCCTCACTGTGAGCTGGTTTCCAGGGCTAACTGGAGCTATAGTGTTTCTCTGCATAGCAGGAACCAGTTTGGAACTGCTCAGCATCTTCTGGAACAAGTGTCTACAACATGGTGCTGCTCTCACGCTTCCTCATGCCTGGAGCATGTGCAGTGCTTTATGGGGGCTTCCATAGCAGAAAAACCCAGGTGGTGCTTAATGCTGTGGAGCAGCAGCAAAGGCCACAGAGGCGAGGCTCAGCCAGGGTATCCAGGCCCGTGTGCACAGATACAGTGTTCTAGCGCTTCACGGGGAAAACAAACAGGTTCCCCAGGCCTGGCCCAGGCAGCTCAGGGCAGTGGAGAAGTCCCTGTGTTTGCAGGGTGAGGGACAGGAGTTAGTGGGGACCTGGCAGTGCTGGGTTGCACTCGATGAGCTTACAGGGCTTTTCTAGCCAAATGGATTCTGTGATTCTGCTGCAGAGCTCTGTGCAAGCTGTGGCCAAAGGCAGGGCTCAGCTGAAGGATCTCCCCTTCCTCATCTAGTCCACTCACTGGCCTCTGACTCCCATAATTTGGTGCCTGTCCCCCAGCACTGGCCACTCAGGACTCACCGTCGCAAGGATTGACGGCCACGGCGGCTGTGCTGCCAGCCACACACCCAGACAGGAAGGACACATAGAATGGAGCCTTGACATTGGGGTCCCTCTGGCCCAGCTTGTTCAGGTTAGCAAACAGCGGGAAGTAAACGATGGAAAATGGGACATCCCTGTGGTGGGGAAAGAGGGGAAGAGAGAGTAAGCAGAGTCAGGGCAGGTCACTAATAAACCAAACACCCCAGGAGGGGCTGTGAGCACCACATGAGCAGCAAAGCCATGTGCATACCATGGATATCATCACTCTTGAGGTCAGATACAGCTCAAACTGAGGCCACCAAGGCCCATGAGGCAGGTGGCATCAAGGAGCCAACAGCCTCCCCCCAGCCTCTCAACACTTCAACTGTTTCAGATCCAGGCTGATGGTTGGGCTTCTCTAGCTTGTAAGGACTTCTCAAAGTGGCCAATGGGGAGGTAAAACCCCTCCACCCAGAGCACCAGAAGTATATGTTCCAGGAACAGAAGCAGCCCCTCCTGCTCTTCTGATGGTCCCCTCTTTCGCGTACAAAACCTCTGTGCAAAAACCAGCCCAACCTAACCCCACACCTCCCGAAGCCAGCTCCAGCTTTGCAGACCCATCCCCTGGCTGGCTGTTGCTTTATCTTCCCAACTGGGAGTGCCAGTGCCCATCCTACCTCAGCAGCGTGGCCCCCAGGCCCTTGTAGAGCCCTGCAATGCCTTTGCTCTGCAGAAGCTCCCGTGTTATCTGGGTGGCCGTGGTGCGCTTCTCCACTGCTGGCTCTGCTGGCCTCGGTGCCAAGGATGAGGAGAGCTGGGCCTGCGCTGCCATCAGCTTCTTCTGCGCCGCTGGGGAGAGCAGAGACACCGGGCTGCAGGGTGCTGGCAGCTGCCTGGTGCCGCAGGACCAGGACCAAGAGAAGGATCTCCAGATTCCCAGAAGCATTTCCTCCCAGTCTACCCATCTCCCTCAGGCTGAGACAGTTCAGCTGGCCCCAGTCTCAGGGCTCACCATGCTCTCCTACTGACCTGGTTTAGCTAAGCTGGAGCATCCTGTCACACATGGCCTTGGTGGGACTCTAGTGGTGGGACAAGAGGGAATGGCTTACAGCTAAATGAGAGATTTAGTTGGATCTTGGGAAGAAATTCTCCCTGTGAGGCTGCTGAGGCCCTGGAACAGGTGAGACTGTGGCTGCTCCATGCCTGGCAGTGTCCAGGGCCAGGTTGGATGAGGCTCTGGGCAGCCTGCTCTGGTGAGAGGTGTTGCTGCCCGTGGCATGTGGGTATTGCTCCCTTACAGGCCAAACCAGCCTGGGATTCCATAGAAAGTTGCTGCTCTGAGCAGGTACTTGCTTCCAGCCATCTCCCTGAGCCCACAGCAGAACAAACCAACGACACAGTAAATGAGAGGGTCAGCCCTTCTGATTCTTTCCTGTGTGAGGAATTGTTTAGGCTGGAAAAGACCTCTGAGGTCACTGAGTCTAAGCATGAACCACCTCAGTGATTCACCCTCAGAGTTCCTTGCTCCTGGTTCCTGCCAGCCTTATGCAACCAGTGCATTTCTGCTCTTTGGCCAGAAGATGGAGTCTGGCAGCCCGTGGGCATCCCCTGGTCCTCCTGCTCCATAGCAGCAGAGCCTCTCCTGAACACTCTGGCCACGGCTCAGTTCCTTCCAAGGTTGGCAAATGGTGTGCACAAAACGGAGCAGGACGGTGTTAAACACAGCGAGGGGTCAAACTGGCCACAACTGTGTCTGATGGTGTCCTGGGGGGCTTCTGGGGAATGAGGCCACAGCCTGGGCTGGCCTGCGCAGCACAGCAGGGTGACAGTACAGCTCTTGCCCTTGGTTCTCCACAACAGACTCTGGTCCCTCTTCTCAACAGAAACACCCCATGAGGTTTTGGACAAGGGGCTTGTACTCCCCCCACCTCCACTTTCTCCTGCCCACAGCCCCGAGAGCGTGATGCAAACCTCTGCCTCGTCCAGTGTGCCAGGCGAACTTTATCAGCTATTTCAGCTGGACACCTAGACCTTGTCAGGAGGGAAAAACTAACTGCAGGTGTAACTGGGGAGAGAAATCATTGGGGACGGACATCCTTGGGAGCTGTGAGGGAGGAACTATGAGGGTGGGTGAGAGGACAGGCAGGGCAAAGCTGGACACGGGGGAAGCAGCATGGGAAGGCTCTAATCCCTCCTGGGTGCAGTCAGTACCAAGGTTTGGTGACACTGAGCACCCTGTCCCCTGCTGTTTTGCTCAACAGGACTGTTCCTTTGAGCATCTAGGGTCACCTCCCTTGGTGACCACAAGAGTTTCTGCAAAGCCAGCTGAGCTCAGGCTGGGGGAAAGGAGCTGGCAAGAGAAGTAAAGCTTCTACTGCACCCTGAGGAGAGAAGGAAGAAGGAAAAGGGGTTTCTCTGCTCATTCGCTCCTGCTCTGCCTCGAGAGCTCAGTCCCAGCCCTCTCACCACCTACCGATTCGCCCAGCATCCTGGAGCTGGATTTTGAGCATCTCCATGGGAGTGGTGACAATCACCTGGCAGGTCCCTGCGCCACAACCCGCCAGCATCTCCCTCAGCAGTGTCAGCTTCTTCCTGTCCAAAGAGATGAGAGACAGTCAGTGGCAGCAGGGTGATGCCAGGGCAGAGGGTGCAGGGGCTCAAGACACACCTCTGACCCTGGGGAGGGAGGAACCTGACAGCTCAGCACTGCCCAGGTTTGGCATCTCTGCTGGCATCGCCTGATCTGGAAGAAATGACCACTTCTGAAAACAACCCGAGCCCTGGCAGAGTAGCCTCAGGCAGGAGTGCAAAGATCTCTCCATCCCCCAGGCAGGGCTGGGGCTCTCTCCTGGGCTGGCATTGCCCCTAGGCAGGGCTCAGCCCTCAGGAAAGCTAGCAGAGGAGCTGAGCATTAACATGGATAAGCAGATTTTGCCCTGTGAATGCTATAAACAGCCCCACACAAACCAACAAAGCCCATGGGCCAAGGAGCAAGTAGGGAAAACACTGGGAGCTGCTTTGGAGAGAAGCAAAATAAATGAAGAGCCAGGAGGAGAGTTGGGGCAGCAGCACCCCCAAGGTCAGGAGCTCCTTCACCTCATCAGCCTGAGAAAGTAGCTTTTACACTGGTCCAGCCTGAGGAACAAGGGCTGGCATGGCCCCTCAGCCCTGCAGCTTTGAGCATCCTCTGTACTGGAGATCAGCTCTTTCTGAAAGGGGGGGAAAACGTTCAAAAATAAATCTAAAACTCACAGACTCAGGGAGAAACAGCCTCCTCTCCTTTACGCCTTAAATGCAGGTTCTGTTTTTACTCCCCTGGCCTTGCTCCTGCAGCATCACAGGACCTTAACCTGCTCTGGGCAGGTTAAGCCACTTGCTATGATCCTAAGTCTCCACACTATGACAGCCATGATCCCACCCCAACCTGCCGTGCTCCCTCTGACCCCCTTGGTGCAGCCTGGAGAAAGAAGGTTTGAAGCTGAGCCCATAGGGAAGGAAAACGTGGAGTAATCCTGCTGGACCAGGTGCCAGCCCAGCCCATTTCTCTGTCTGACAGCTGCTCCAGGGAGCAGACTCAAGCAGGGGATTAGAGCTGCAGCACAGATTACCCCAGATTAAATACAGAGCGTGGCTGGAAGGAGGGACGCTGTGTGGTCTCCCCTTTCAAAAAATGTCATCCCGGCTCAACTGAGCCCCTGGGGCTGTGCCAGCAGGGCCCAGCTGCGTGTGGGTATGTTCTAAGATGCTCATCAGGTATACGAAGCCCATCTGGAATGAGGGCTTTCAGCCTATGCTCTGCAAATCCTGGACCAGGGTAGTGGAGGGAGGTGCAAGAAAAAAGAACCCAAGAAAATGGAATAGGAAACCTTATGTCAGCAGGTTTACAATTGGCCAACAAGGGCCACAGTCCTGTTACAAAAACTCACTGGGCTGCGTAGGAAAGGAGTTTGAAAAAGGTTCATCTCTAGAAGACAAAGGGCCACTGAAGCTCCACAGACCTCGATCCCTAGTGGTTTCAAAGCTGGCACATCTCAGCTGATGGCCAGACCACAGACCAGCAGGACAATGTCCTGGGTCTCAGAAAGAGCCTGCTAAATATAACAATATAACGTGGGCACAACAACCCCAAACCCTGCCCTGGCAGGAATCAGTCGCTCCATGCTTTGATCTGATGTGCAGTGAATTGGTGACAAACCTGCAGCGTCAGATAGCCAGAGGAGAAGCTCTGGGCTTTAGCTCACAGCTCACAGCTGGGGCTAAAAAATCAGGCAGTCAAAAAGCAGGAGCGAGAGGCCTGTAACCCATCAGTCTGACGTGGGGATCTCTCCAAGCATCAGAATACTGATGTCACTCGAGGGGCAGAGCAGGACTTTTCTCAGGTTTATGGAATACCGTGACTGGTGGAGGTGCTGTGCTGGGGCAGGGACCACACCAGCCGCTCTGGAACAAGAATGACACCATTTCCAGAGCCAGGAAATCTCTGACCTAAGGAAAGATCCAGCCAAAGCCTCCTGTTTCTGTTGGCTACCCACAAGGCCACAGTCCTCACCTTCCTTAATCACTGCATCACCTCTGCCTTTCTGGCCTCAAACCCCCAGAAAGCTCCTTGAGAGCTTCAATCCAGAGACAGTCACCTGCTGGGATATGTAAAAGCAGGGTAGTCCCATCACAAGCTCCAGTTCAAAAATGCCTCAGACAAACAAACCACAGCCTTGAAGTGGAGCAGATCCACCTCCAAGTACCATCACCAGACTGAACTCTGCTCTGGCAGATGTTAACCCAGGTGTGGCACAGCCTACCTCTGGCTGCACGAGCTCTGTGTCCAGAGGAAGGCGACTGTCTGCACCCACTACCTCAGCCTTGTCCTGGCTGGAGATGCCACACGTTTTGTTCCACTGTGAGTGCCTGTAGGTCTGTGGAAGGGAATGATGGGCAAGGAACACATCTGGGCATGGAGAACCTGAGTTTTGTCCCAAGATGAGCTCTGGGATAGAGATAGCTCCTGCGCTGGGTATCTTCTGGGATGGAACAGCCAATGCCTATGTTAACAGCTGAAGTGCCTTTGCTTTCTGGCAGATTTCCATGTCTGCAACTCCAACCCACTGCTACCTCCTGGGTCTCTGCATGCTAAACAGAAGAGCCCCCCACCCCAAATAGTTATCCCTGAACAGGCACAGCAAGATTGTCAGCGCTTGGCTTTTTCTCCTGGGCAACAGCTAGATTCCCCCTCCTGTTGGTCCCTGGAGGCTGGGTGAGGGTTATTGTGTTTCAGAAGTGTGTGGACACACAGGGAGCATGGACAGGCCAAGAGGGTTCCTGTCCTGAGACAGACCAAAGCATGGGGTGCGCCAGTTTGGCACACCAGTACTGGGGCACTTTACAGCTCAGCCAGGAGCATTCTGCAGCTCAGGGATCAACCAGGCCATGCAATGGCTACTGAAACAGCTGCCACCAGGTGAGGTGGTCCCAAGGACTTCAGGAGGTCCTGAAAGAGGCGCAGACAAAGGATGGAGCCCTGAGGACACCTATCAGCTGGGTCTCCCCATCTCCCCGGGGCAGAAGAGAAAGTGCTTTACTTGTGTCAGGAGCAGCTGGATCTTCTCTGAGCAAAGCAAAGCTCCACAGCAGAAAGGAAGAGTATTTGCTGACATCAGCAGAGACACAACTAACACAGCAGGGCTGGTGCTCCCAGCAAACCACAGTGCTAAGTCAGCAGGCTAGCAGCCTTTGCTCCAGAACAGCAAACAAACTGAAGGTCAAGATGGAAGAGGACAGGAGACAACATCACAGCACGGAGAAGAGCAACAGGAAGCCTGTGAAGGGACACTGGAGAGTTTTGGTGAGAGAGGAATGGCGCTTGCAAAGAGCCACCAGACACCTCTTGGGAGTCTCAGTCAGGACTGAGTGTTCAACCAAGAAGCTGAACAATGAACAACTTCAAGCATGTGCTGGTGTGCTACCCTTTTAAATCATGTTCTTAGCTCCATACCCATTGCTCCACACTCAAGTACTTCTCTTAGCCTTAGTGACTCCTTGCATCCTGGACAATGAAGCTGCTGCTTATTCTAACAGCAGTTGTGGGATTCTGGGTCTCTCAATGCATCAGACTTCAGAAACCCAGAGGAAAAATAATTTACCATCTCTTTCCAGCAGTTTGAAGGTTGGAAGTTTCCCCTCTCATATTCTGCACCTTCGCCAGCTGTGTGGCCCAGCCAGAAGAACCAGAACCTGCTCAAAGACTTCTGCAGGTCACCTTTTCTCCTGGTTGCTGCAGATACCCTCAGGCCAAAGTCATCCCAGGTCCTCACTGCCCTTCTCAAGCAGGGTCGTGGGGAGTTCTTCAGAGTTTTCAATCTCTTGGTCTTCCTCCATGGCCCAGCAAGGGGGCTTCCAGCCTTCACACAACACACCCAGGTATCCCTGGTTCCTAACTGACCAGGGCAGCCTAGGAAGACCAATGCAGTTTCATTTCCTTCTGAAACCAGAAGCTGCAGCAGCAGGCTGTCACAGCGGTCTCAATACCAGAACAGAAACAGGGAAAGTAACAGAAATCAAGTCACCCAGGCTGTGAGCACCAAAAGGAGGCGAAGAACATTGCGTGGGCAGGAGGGTGCCCACCAGCTAGAGAGCTGCAGGCACAGCCATCTCTATGCTCAGGGACTTGGACATGATGTACTGTGTGAGCTCCTGCTGCCCCAACACTCCACCTCTAGCAGCTTCTCAAGAACAGAGCCAGGGCGTCTAGCACAGCTCCACAGTGATGCATCCCCTAAATGCACCTCCAGTTCTCATAGCCATGAGCTTCCTTCGCTACAGGTGCTGTTTTCAGCCTGGCCTTCCCAACCAGCCTTTAGGGCACCTCATTTTGCCCTGGCAGTTTAACGGCAGGTTCTTGGGAACATCAGGTTTTCCACAGGATAAAATAAAATACAAAAGCTACGGCACACTGGAAGCTGTTGTACAAGCTGAGGTTGTTCTGGGCTGTGCTGGACTCACCACACTCCCTGCTCCACATATGCTGCTTCCACCTGCACATGGACGACATGTTCCACACACTTCCATCAGCAAATGCTGATGGAGCAGGCACCTGTTATCAGACAGGGATCTCCAGCCCACGCAGCATGTTTTAGACGAGCTGAGCGCTCAGCACTTAGTCCCAGAGGCACCGACATCATACAGGTCCAGAGGAGCCAACAGAGCACCCTTGTGGACACTCAGCAGATAGTCTAGCTCATGCAAAACTGACTTTTGTGGAGCTGAACCAGGTCTTGGTGGTTCTCCTTAGGAGAATCTTAGAATCATAGAATCATTTAGGTTGGAACAGACCCTTGGGATCATCGAGTCCAACCATCAATGCTACTCTACCAAACTCACTTCTAAACCACATCCCCCCATCATATCCAAACGACCTTTTCAACACCTCCAGGGATGGTGACTCAACCCCCTCCCTGGCCAGTCTGTTCCAAGCCCTGACTGCTCTGTGAAAAAATCTTTCCTAAAGTCCAGCCTAACCCTCCTGTGTTGCAGTTTGAAGCCCTTCCCCTCTTGTTCTATCATTAATCACCTGTGAGAAGAGACAAGAATCAACCTTTCTACAACCTTGCAGTTGTAGAGAGAGATGAGGTCTTCCCTCAGCCTCCTCTTTATCAAACCAAACAGCCCCAGCTCCTTCAATCACTCTTCCTAAGATTTATTCCACAGATGCTAAGCCTGGAACAGCCCCCGGCCTTACCCCAAGCCTACCATTCTGGGCTGTTGTAACTGCACACCCCGAAATGAAACCACATGGACATACCAGGCAGCCTGAATGCTCACCTTTCTCACCCCAGGCTGGTTTGCGGTTCATGTGTAGGTTTTGAATGGAGCTGTGATGGTCCAGCAGCTGTGTGTGCTGCTTTGCCCACAAGGAGGAGTCAACTACATTCCAACACTGCTAACCGTGCCCTGCCTTACAAAGACAACTGGGGAGGAGGGGACAGAAGCATCTATAGGGAGACACAAGGGTCTCCAAACTGCAAGGGAAGTGTCCTAGTGAAGACAACATTAAATATTGTGTGTTCAGCCCCTCTCCTCTGCTCAGCTCACATCTTCTACCCACCTTTAATTCACGTGAACCAGCTCCAGCTGCAAACCAAACGGATCACTCTTACTCCATCAGCATTTATCTGCAGGCCAGCTCTGTGTCCTCTGTGAGTCCAGATTCTCCATCTCTCCAAAGCGTCACCTTGAGCTGCCCAGGCCTGGAGGGATGCTGAGTCTGGGGTCTGCAGAACCAGACTCTCATCTCTTCGAGCCAGAAAGAGCAGAACAGCACCCAATCAGATGCTGAGGACAAGGGTCCTCCCAGCAGCTGTCTGAATCGCGAGCAGTGCCAGTGGGCTCCTCTCAAATATTTTGCCCACAAATGCTGGATCTGCTAACCTTGGCTTAGACCTGAGATTATTTTTAGAAGCTGGACTAAAAAGCAATGCAGCAGAGTGCTTTTCACCTCCTATTTTAGACATGACAGCTTCAGCCCACATGCCAGCACAGGCTGAGCTGATCAAGGTCAACTTGTACTTCAGACATCACATCACCCCACTGCATCTCTGCTCTCGTGTGTCATCAGACCAGTTCCCCAAGGGCTGCTGTCTTCTAAGTAAATGCAGTGGTCTGCAGCCACTACTCACCCATCTTTGGAAAGGTGATGCCGGAAGAAGTCATTGGCCGCCAGTTTGATAGCCTTCTCTGGGGTCACCAGGGTCAGGTTCACTGCAGCCCCTGGGCCAGGAAAAGAGGAAATGGCTGTTGGAGAGGGAGAATAAAGGAACCAGGAACGTGTTGCAACTCCTGCTCACACCCCAGGGCTAATGGAGGAGAGCTCCCTGGACACCAAAGGGATCTAGAAACACAAATCATCACTGGATATTAACAGAATTTCTGCCTCCCAAGACTTGGGCTTTTGAAAACACCACCATGTGTTTCCACCCCTTCTGCAATAAGGTTTTCAGCATCTTTTTAGCTTCCACTGCACACACACAGCCTCTTCTCATAGCCAAGGATGTGAATACAGAGGATGCAGTGCAGGAGCACAATTAGGATTAACAACCAGTCCCAATGATTTGCAAATATTTTATGATGCCAAGAAGTAAAAGCAACCCCACCCCACCTTCTCCCTAGCATCCCTAAACCACCACTAGCAAAGTCAGAGAGCCTGCTGCCAGAAAAGTCTGAAGCACCAAGGACTCACAGGCTGGCTGAAGTCCATGGGCTCTTGCACACAGCAAGCAGCCAGCACCAGCCCAACACCAGCAGTTGTCTTCCCTCGGACATCACCGCTGGGTGTCACCCTTAGAACAGCCAGCCCAGAGTGGCTTTTTTGTCCACCAGCTGCCAAGGTGTGGAAACCTCTCCCAGCTCCACATGAAGGCTTGCTTGGGGAGCTGGGGAGTTAAACAAGCCTCTGTCCATGACACAGCCCTTCTGTCAGGACAGCAAAGAGCAGATACCAGCACTGTGGGGCCTGGCCGGCAGCTGCAGCCGTGCTTGGTAGCATCAGTGCAATGCAGTGGCTGGGAAGCTGCCCTGGGGGGAATGGGTTGAAGGAAACAGTGGAGTTTTGCACTGCTAGATTAGTGCTCCAGATTGCTCTCCCCTCTTTGCACCTCAGGGCTGTGAATCCTCCCATGGAGGAGCAGGAGCTCTCCTGGGCTGCACTGGAGCCTGCCAAGCCCCAGGCTCTCCAGAGGAGCTTATCTGGGCACTACCAACACCTCTGTCAGGACAGACACAGAGATGTAAACCAGATGTAAAACATCTCAAAGCTCTGTGCCCCAAAGAGAAGCAGGTAGAGCAGCCTCATCCCCACTAGGCTCAAAGACCTGGCAGGTTCTTTGCCAGAAAGTCTGAACACAGGCTGACAGCAGCTGTCAGGGTTTAACACATGTAAGGGAAGGGAGCTCGACCCTCTGCCCTCTCCCTCCAAACGTTACTGAAGAGTTCCTGCATCAGACATGGGAAGATGTAGGATTAGGGACTTCTGGGATGAGTAAAAGGGGGATCAGGACATGGGGACCCTTGGCTCAGAGGACCCATCTCTCCATCAAGAGGGAAATCACAGCCACTGCTGGGCAGGGCTGAGCACCCCACCATGCCTGCTCCACTCCTGACTGTCATGGCTAACACTGTTACCTTCAGACATTCTGCTCTGACACCAGTACAAAGCGTTCCCAGACAGAAAGGGGAGTATAAAGCCCACTTCCACCTGCTGACCTCCTCCAAGAGCCACAAGGCTTTCACAGCAATTTCTCTTATGATCACAAACAAAGCAGGGGGTAAAAACAAGCAGCACACAGAGTGATGTTAATGAACCTGGTTTTCTCCGGCATCTCTGATATTTTCAGTAAAGCAGCTTAGCAGAGGATGGATAATCCCTGTCCTCAATAATCCATAAAAGCTTCAATTTACTGGAGGAGGAGAAGTAAGATACTTCAGCTGCTGGCTGGCTGCTCTCCACAACATGGCACTTCTACAGAACCTCACTGCTCACCAGTTCCAGCTATGACTCTCTCTGCTTCCCTAACCAGAGCCCACCCTGGCCCACAAGCAACATGACATGTACCAGGAGCAAGGATAGATACACGCCATGCAAAACTAAACTGCAGTTGTGCAAAGCCAGGAAAACCTTGGAAAAGCAGCACAGAAGCTCTACATGCTCAGCTGATCAACTGGTTCTGCCTCTGCTTGAGTTTTTTCTTTGCAGGGCTCTGCAAACAGCAGGTGTACATGTGCTGGGATCTAGAGAAGGCTTCTGGATGAACTGTAGCAGTGAGCAGAGAATGCTCCCCTCCCTTCCACTGGTATTCACGTGGTCCATGATCCCACAGGAACCATCTGCTTGGGATCAAATTTGAAGGCAGCACTTGGGCATCCCTTGAACACAGACAGGGTTAGACAGTACCAGCCAGCTTTAGATGGTAGGGAAAACACATGAGAAACAAACTTCCTCCTCTTCTTCTTCCCTCAAACCAGCCCAAGCATCTCTAATAACTCTTGGGGAAGAACATGAGAGAGATGCTGGGATTAACTTGCACATCCCACCAGTCACTAGAGGCTGCTCATACAGACTGTCTGCCCACTCACCCCAAAAGAGAGGATTTGCAGAAAAGCATCCCACAACCTCAAGCCTCTCTCCTGTGGGCACTGGGGAACTTTGATTCACATGTGAAGGACACCTCAGGTGCCCAGACAGATTCCTTCTGTCCTCCCACAGAGGCCAAGTCCTATGGAGACGACCGAAGTGTTTGTGCCTCCTCCATGCTCGTGACTCCTCCATGGGGCACAGCGGCTGCCGCTTCAGCACATTAACATATAATCCTCCCAATTTCAGCTTAAAGGCTGAAAATAAGAGCCGGTGAGTCATGCTGCTGGGGAACTGGGACAGATGGAGGGAGCAGGAACCAATCCCACTGCCTGATTTCCATCCTCCCCTGTCTGCAGGGCTGAGCTGTCTCTGTACCTTCTCCCAGAAAAGCACTCGTGTTCCTCACAACTCTTGGATGTATTTTACCTGCTTACCCTCTCCTTGAGAGGGAGGGAGGTGCTGCTGACGCCAGCTCATGGCACCAACACAGAGACCAAGACTGTACTAGAAGCCTCACCCCCTGCATCCTGGATGTGCTTGAATACTGCGAAATCTCTGGCAGGAGCTGCAGCTACTAACAAAAGCCCCCTCCCCATGAAGCTCTCCATTTAACACTCAGAGATGATAGGGAAATTCAAGCTGCCCTCTCCTCCCTGAAGTAAGAGGGTACAAAGCTGGTGAGACATGGGCAAAGCTGCACAGATTCACTGGGGCTGGGTGAAGCAAGAGCTGTACAAAGCCCTCCACCCCCCTGGAGGTTTCTGCATGGGAGCAAGTAGGGCCTGGAGATGCACAACCCTCCCACCACCCTGTACCTGACAGCATCCAGCTATCTCTCACAACAACCCTGATGGGTCCTACAGTGCCCCCTGAAAGTTTCCAGGAACAGCCTCTTGCTTCTGCTCCCCAGTGAGCAGCCTGAGTGAACATCTACAGCCCCAGTGCCCCCAGACTCCATTCCTCACCAGAGATACAGAAGCAGGCAGCCCTGGCAACCTTGCCACGTTTCCTCAGGGTTATTTGTCTGGTTGCCTGCTCCCACAAAAGCTGGCACTGGGCAGCCAATCCATTCCCAGCATCCACCCCACTCCCCTGAAACGCCCACCAGCGAGTTTGGCAAGAGAGGCTGCTCAGTGCCTGCTCCCAGGGCAGCCCAAGCCAACTGTGCCTGCGGTTCCTGAGCATCTATGGAAGGGGAGGCAAGAGACACTACTGCTGCCAAGAGTGAGGAGCCAGAATCTCTGCCTGAGAGGAGCAAGGACTTGCTTAACGACAGCAGCACTTTAATCAGGCTTTACCAGGCATTGAGGGCCACAAAATGCTACCAGAACCCCCTGGAGATAAACCCCAGAGTCTGGGAGTTAAATCCCAGCATACAGAATGGACCAGGGTTCAGCATCAGTTAGGCCGGTAGGCCTGTGCTGAAGACCAGGAAGGGGTTTCCCATTTTCCTCTGCTAGCACTAAAGCTCCTCCCTTCTCAAACTTTCCAGGATTTTGTTTTTAACCTCCAGAAGGTGTAATGTCAGCTGAGGAACCCACTCCTGCAACATTGCACCTAAGCCACAGAGATTCCCATCAGGTTGGCCCAGAACGAGCTAGGAGCCAAAGCTCTGCCATGAGGTAGCCCCTCATCTTCCTACCACCCCTATCTAGGGAGCTAGGGATGCTTGATACCTGAGCAGGATGTCTCAGTACCTGAACAGAGCACTCAGTCATGCTAGAGGGACAGCTCATTTTGGGGACAAGTTACCAGCTAGCGAAGGGACACTGGTGTTGGGTTGTAGCACAAATTCCACCCCTGACCACAGAGCAAGACTGATCCAGAGTTTTGCTGCTGCCCTTCTGACAGAAGCCTTTTGCCATCTCAGAGTATTGTGACGTTTTTGCTTCATGAGCCAGAGATTCTGGGCTTTTCTCCCAGCCATGCAGCAGCACTCCCAGAGCACTCACCGTGCCTTACTCAGCTGCACTCACCTCTGTACATGCCAAAGTAGCCTTCAGAACGGATGGTCTTGATGAGGCAGTCAGACCTGCAAACATAGCAGGGAAAAAACGATAGCAGAGAAAACCAAACTGAATCTCTCAGGGGTTTCCATTTGTGATGTCAGCAAGAGCCTGAGCTGAGGAGGGAGCTGTGTCAGCTGCCACTGCTGAACTCTGAGACCCTACCTCAGCCCCAACCCACTCCCACGCACCCTATGCTTTCTAGAAACAGCAAAGGGAGAAGCGTCCCTGCCTGGGCTGTTCACCCAGGGTTGCTCATGGCACACACATGTGAGATGCTTTGACAAGCAGCCCCCCATGTGCTTTTCAAGCCACCTCTGGAAGGGGAGTAGGAGGTGGGGAGTAATACCTCCAGTGCTGACTTGCTTGACAGCTCTATGAAACCCAAGACAGGGCACACAGACAGCAGATGACCTGATCTGCTCAGTCATCTGAGGCCTCCCAGGCAGGTTAAGGCTCTTAGCTCTAAAACCCCTGGGTCCTACAGCAGGCAGTGAGCACTCAGATCCAGGAGTGAGCCCAGTGGGGTCACCAGTTCCACTCTGAGAGCAGAAGTGGCACCTTCTTTGTTTCAACAATGGGAAAAAAACACTGGGAAGCATGGACAGGCACAGTCCCTAACAAACACTGACAGCTCAGGAAGGCAGCACAGACCTTCTGGCCAAGGCTCCCTCTCTTCTTGCCATGGCTGGAGGGGAAGGCAGGAGGACACATGCCCCTGTACGTAATTAAGGAACAAGAGGCTCTTTTAAGCAGCAGCAAGGGAAGTGCAGCTAATGAAAACCAGACTAGATTTCTAAGAGATGTGGCCACACAAAGAGGAAACTTCATCCCCCCAGTAGGAGTACTGAGGTGTGAGGGAAAGAGAAAGGGACAAGCGCCCTCAGTGCCAAAGGTCTCCACAGACTCTTACAGGCAGGCAAGGCAAATGTTAAAGTAATTTGCTGCCCTTCTGTACTGATGGCCCTACAGTATTTCCCTGCGAGTCAGTAAGCCGTGGTAAGTAAGGAACTCAGGGAAGCCCCTCACCCCGATCCCCAGCTGAGGTAAGAGTGTCTCTGGGGATGTGCTCCATGACACTAACAGCATCTTCTCAGTGCCTTTCCCTTGCTTGCTCAAGTAGGACAGAGGATGGGCTAGTGTTATCTAGTGGGTATGTGATCCCCACTGCTTCCTCATGCTGGCTTCTCAGTCCCCAACAGTCTCTGTCACTTACCCGACAACCTAGGCTCCTTCTCCCTTCAGCTGCTGCCAAGGACATAGGAACATCTCCAGCAGTGCTCTGGGCACAGAGACAGCGCAGGGAGTGGAGAGCAGTGAAGTGTCAGGTGAAGCACTAGTCTGTCTGCAACTTCTGCTTGTGCACAGCCACAATGCAGCCAGAGGACAGGACACACATCACCAGTTCCAGAGACTCCACCCCTGTCCCTCAGTGCTTTTGGAGAACCAAGTTCTGGCTCTGGTTCCAAGGATAAAGCATCTTGTGCTGAGCAGGAGGCACATTCCTGCAGCAGATGCATGGCCCACCCCCCTCCCCATGAATCTGGTGGGCTGGATGTGGTCAGAGAACAGAATCACAGAGTTGCTTTGGTTGGAAAAACACTTTAAGCAACTCAAGTCCAAGTGTTCCCCAGCACTGACAGGTCCTCACTAACCCCTATGCCTCATCTCACATCTCCATGGCTTTGCAATCCCTCCAGACATGGGGACTCCACCACTGCCCTGGGCAGCCTGGGCCATGCCTGGAGAACCCTTGTGGGGCAGAAATTGCTCCTCAGGGCCAATCCGAATGTCCCCTGGCACAACCTGAGGCAATTTCTTCTCATCCTGTCCTTTTCCTAGAGCCTGCAGCACTTGATGTTTTTGGACACAGGACTGCTGGGATAACTCTGTGACCACTCTGCGCTGCCAATGGGTCACTGCCTCCTCTCTGTCAAGCTGACATGGCCTCCCTACAGGAATCATGGAACCCTGAGTACTGACAGCAGCAAACACACCGCTCCCAAGCCAGGGATGTGCCTGCTGCAGGGATCTCCCCAGCTGGGCTCGGCAGCTCAATAGCCAGATTGTCCCCCCAGCTTTTCTGGGGACAGCCCAGCCCCAGAGATGCTGCACTGACCCATGAGAGGTGACAGTGTGGCAGGAGCCTGGGGCCACAGTACTCACATGCTGGTGTATATCCGCTGGCCATTCTGCTGGTTCTGCAGGCGTGTTTTTGCCAGGTCAATGGGAAAGACGCAGGTGACCCCGATCAGCCCAGCGATCCCTCCATTGATCAGCTTGGCAGGTAAACTGTGTGGGGACAAGACACCAAGACACAGGTACCTTAGTGGAGGGAGGAGGGAGAGAGGAGAGAATAGAGCAGTTCTGCATGACCATCACAGTGTGGAAAGGCTGTGCTGGTCCCTCAGCAATGAGGGAGCTCTGCCTCGAGGCCAAGCCTGGTCCTTGCTGTAAAAACAGAGCAGGAGGGGGAGGCAGCACCTGGCTCCAGGACAAACATCACATGAGCACAGTTAAGCTAGCAGCACCAGGAGTGAGAGAAACTCCACTGCCCTGGAGTCAGGGATTTCTGCTGTCCCTGGGACAGGAAAGCGGAGCACTGCATGTCTGCTCAACAGCTGCTCTGTGGACAAGGGCCGGATGGCACCCCAGCTGGCAGCTCCACCCCAAATGCCCTCCACCCTGCAGCCAGATAGGCATCCAGCAAGCAGCCTGTGGCACAGCAGCACTGCCATCTTTCTCACAGGAAGGAGCCCAGCCAAGTGCCCGGCTGGCAGCCCACAGGCAGATGGCGGCAGCTCCAGTAAACCGTTTCCAGACCTGGTGCCTGGGGCGAGGGGAACACACACAGACCAACCACCCCACGAAACCACTGGCCTGGCAGCCTGTGCGACCACACACACATGAGCTCAGCCCTCTGGGGGAAATAAAACCTCGGCTGGCTCCACAAGCTCCTGAGACACGGAGCTTTCTCTGCTTACCTTCACGATCTCAAGCAGTGCTCAGCAAAAGCCAGAGTAACTGGACACGGGTTCCCAGCAAATTCAGTTATGGGAAGTGTTCAGCACTCACACACTTGATAAACCCCTGCACAAAGGGGCAAGGGGAGCATGGTGGAGTCATCTTCCTCCAACAAAGCACAGGATGCGGCTCCCTGAACTCTGTGTTGGCTATTAAATCAACGGCCTACGCAGTCCTAGATGGCAGCTGGGCTCATGTCAAGGCCGAGTCCTCCTCTGGGAGGAACAGGCTGGCTGCCTTGTGTGATGGTGATGTGATGCGTATGCTCTGGATGGGATCACAGACCCACAGCAGCACCGAGGAGCGAGTACAGACAGCAGTGAGGAGTGGCTCCAAGAGCTACCCCTCAGCACCAGTCTTAAGGTGAAGGCAGGATACAGACTCAGGTTCAAAGTGAACATCTCCCCTGGGTAAAGCAGACAAAAGACGGATGGAAGAACATAAAAGCCTTTGCCCACAAGTGCTAAGTGTGACCCTGGCACTCCTTGCAGCCTCCAATCTCCTTCCTGCCTAGTGCCCCTGGGGATACGGCACACACAGACACCGCTCCAGGGCTGGCACAGCTGGAAGAGGTGCTAAGGGCAGCAGACAGACTAGAGCTCAGCCCACGCTGACAGATTAGAGCACAGCCCATTAGAAAGGCAGGTCCAAATCAGCCTGTGAGCTCAGTGCAGGGCCATGCTGCAAGATCTCATCAGCCCCTGAGTCTGCTGCCTCAGGTATCTCTGCACCATAAACTAAGAAGGAAGCAGATCCACCTGCAAACTCCTATGTTCAGCATGTTCTCCAGCAGTCAGTGTCACATCATGGCTTCTCCTCATCTAGCCCACAGTCACACAGAAAGAGGTCAGGGATCAGATAGAAGTGTGTCAAGATGGAGGCACCATGGGCACGGAGGGTGTTTCAAGACAGAAGCACATCAGCTTCCCCAGCTCCAGCTGCAAAGCTGCTGCTGGCAGGTCATAAGCTGCATGGCACAACCAGTGCTCCATTACAGCCTGGCATTGTCATCGCCTCCATTGCTGTCCTCAAACCCCAGGCAGGCAGGCACTTGCATCTCAGCCTGCTGCAACACCGAAATCATCCCAGGGTATCTACTGTGTGGGGGTGAGACATAGACATGTGGCAAACATCTTCCCTGCTGGCACCCAAAGTGCAAAAGATTCCCCAGTCTCGGCACAGACCCCAGTAACCCAGGGGAAGTGTCTGATATGCCCAGGCAAGCTAAACATTTGAGCAACGTGGGCTGCCCAGAGTCTCTCAATGCATTTGCATGTGAGAAACTCTTGCTCAGCAACCCCACTGTACCTGAATCCAGCCAGCCACGGGCACTGTGGAGGGAATGGAGGAGTCCAGGAGAGATGGATAGACTGGTTGTGACCTAGCTCCACAGGCACTGCTGCAAGAAGCAGTGCAACACCCAAAATCACTCCCTGCAGCACAGCACTGCCGTGGGTTTCAGTCTTTCGGTAAAAGTCTCGTTTTACTGAAGGATAACAGACTCGTACTGCAAGAGAAAAGGGCTTTCTGCTTCTTCTAGCGCTCTCCCCAGGCCCTGCAGCCACCAAGCCCCTGTTCATGCTGCCAAGAGGACAGTGGAGGACCTGAGGAAGAGCTTGGAGGATGTGTCTCCCCTTCATTCAAAACCCCAATGGCTAGGGCCACATGGTCCTTCTGCTGGGTGAGGCTATTGGGGACAGGACACGCTTCACCAGGCTCTGCAGGGTGAATCTCAGCTGCTCTTCCTGGTCCTAAGAGCAAAGTGCCAAGAGCTCTCCAAGTGGGGTGACTGATGACGGGCAAATCTGAGCCCATCAACACTCCACCATGTTGCCGTGTTATCAGCACAGCCCAGGCATGCTTTCACTTGCGGAAGGCGAGCAGGGAGATCTCCTCAGCATGGCAAATGCTGAGAAGGGGAAGCCCTTTTGCCTGCAGCACTGAGGCATTGCCAGGTCCTGGCCCTCTGTCACCAGTTTTCATTCACCCACTGACCTCTCCTGCCCGGAGCTTGTAACCTGGAAAAGTCCATGTTAGAGGAGAACTATGAGAAACCCCACAGACTGTGGGGTATTTTCACCTGAGACAACTGCACAAGCAGCAAAAGTTAAACCCCTGTGTAGGACTGTGCACACCCACCTGACAGCTCCTGGAAAGCTGAGGGTCTTTGCTGAAAACACTTCTCAAATCATGCTCAGGGAGGACCCAATCCCAGCCTTTGCACAGGCCAGGACCACATTCCCAGTGGCTGCTGTGCACCCAAGCATCAATAATCACTGTTGGTACTCCGTGTTCCTCCAGTCAAACATTGCCTGGCTCTACAGAAAGTGGCCACAAGGCTGCACCTCCATGGACTTTGTAAGGAGTATTCTGGGCTGGTGGAGGAGGCAGCTCTGCTCCCCTGGTGCCAGCACGTGGAGTCAGCAGGGCAGGCTGACCTTTGCAAGGGGAAGCACCAAGGAACAGGCTCACACAGGGTGAAAACCAGAGGGCAGAAAAGAAAAGGCAGCGAGGAATAGGAACTGAAGAAAGCAAAGACCTGACAATATGGCCAAGGCAGAAAATAAGAGAAGGATAAATAAAACAAGCAAATAAGAAAGGAGCAGAGAAGGAATTGGAACCATTTAACACCAGAAGAGATGGTCAGGTGATTGTCCCCGATCTGCATCGCAGAAGGACTTTAGGGCTGACAGACTTAGCAGAACAATCTAAAGCACAAGCAGCAGCTCAGTAATTTTTAAAAATGTTACCTGATCTGTTTATCAGCCATTTAATTCAAACTTGGTCTGTTTCAGAAACGAAGCTGTTCCTCCAGATCAGATGGCTCCTTAACTTCTTACTCAGTCACTTCCCTTCACTTGACTTCTTCCTGGGGAAAGACACCGAGAAGACAGGGTTTTGACACTGGCACTCTGACTGCAGATCAAGCTGCGAGGTGACACCAGCCAAGGAACAAGTGACCTAAGGGAGCACCTGGTCTCCCCAAAGAGGAGCCTGGGCTGCAGAGGAAGCCTTACAGACACATGAGTGTATAAACACACGGGTACACAGGAGGGAACAGCTGCCAAAGGTGTCAGGCTGCAGCAGCACGTGAGGAAGGGCAGTAGCCAGGCACTGTGTGAGCTCTGCCCAGCAGCCACAACAACAGCACAAGCCACAACTCCCTCCAGGTCCACCATGGAGCAAACCACACAGCACTGACCTCTCAATCCTCCTGCAGCTACCCCAAGGCAACTACGTGCCATCGCAGGACCCTTCAGCACTTGCCCCTGACACATTCATGGTGTTTCTAGGGGAGCCTTCAAGAACCTACTGATCCAGTGGTTCCAGCCCCTCCTCTGTCCCCCAGACCTGTGTCAAAGCTGCCTCTCCCTCGTGAAGCCGCTGATGTGACTTTGTCCTTTGGACCAGTCTTTACACTGGCACAGCACTGAAGCTCTGGGACCTTAGGGAATATGTCTCTGTAAGGCTCCCAGTTCCTGTTTAACCAGAGCTAGGAGTAGTTACCACACAAAGTAATCTGACCACCATGGCTATCAGCTTTCTGGAGGTGACCTCAATGTCTCCTCACCTCCACCCTGGGAATAAGGTGCCCTGTAGTTTCAGCAGGCACCTGAGCAGCACTCAGTTCCTCTCCTCCCTGTCCTCCCCCAGCTGCCACCAGAACACAGGAGTGCCTCCAGAATGCAATTATTGCCAGAATTAATTATTAATGCATTAATTAATGCCTCCAGAATTGCCCTTTGCCTCCAGAATGAAATTAGCCCCTGAACTGTGGATTTGTGAACACACATAGGATCTCGCCTCCAAGGAGGCTCTGTAGGTCCAGCCCAAGGGCCAGAGGTGTTCCTCAGAACAACAGGGCTCTGGCCACATGAAGAACTGATGATGGTGCAGACAGGTCCAGGAGGCTTGGGGTGGGGTTATGCACAGTTCTGCACTGACCCACTCCCCTCCCTGCTACAAGGCAGCACCAAGACATCGGCACCGTTCCAAGCTTGCACAACACAAGACAAGAGCTGGACACACAGATGCACCCTGGGGCTGTGTCTTACCTGCTGCCACACCAGGGTGATGGGGGAGAAGACACCACAGCACAAGAGGGACCTGGGAGAGCTGAGGTTTATCTCCTTCCTCCTTTCCATTCAGTTCACAGAGCCCTCCTGATCTGTCCCACTTAGCTAGAAACCTGCTGCTGCTCCCACCACAGCTGCAGCCACACAGCAGGAAGGGGTAAACCCACCTGTCCTGGGTTTAAAACTGGGCACCGCTACAGGCTGCCCTGGTGCTGGCCGCGTGTCCAGCAAATGCCTGGCCTGGTGTCATCTGCCTTAACAAAAGCTCCGCTGGCAGCCGAACCGGGGGGAGTGAACAGCCTGCTAGCTTTACGGCAGCACCCGCTCAGAATCTGTTTATCCAGCAGCTGGCCCAGCACCAGCCCTTGGCTTTACGGCAGCACCGATTTTCGTGCGTTAAGGGATTTTCATGCGCTCAAGTGGAAAGTTTATCTGAGCCCCTTTTGTTTACACAGGAGCTGCAGTGAGTGACAAAACAAACCCACTGTCCCTGCAAAAGGCTGGAACGGCACTTTGCTTTGTCTGCACAAGAGCCCAAGCCCCCAAAAGATGTTGGATGATGAAACCTCTAGGCCCTGGCCATGCTGTCCCTGGGAAGAGCAGGACTCCAGCCCCTTGAGGGCAGGAAAACAGCTGCTGTGGCCAGAAAGACGGGAAAACACAGGCTGGAAAGAGAATGGTGGTAATTTTACAGGATATTTCCAAACCAAATCTACAACATTGAACCTAGAAAGGAAAGAGATGAAGTAAAGACCTGGGTGTCTCTCCCCAGTGCTCTCAGGAGCCAAGCAAAGGCAAAGGGAAGGGAAGCTGCTGCAGCCAGGCAGCTTTGGGCAAGAACTGGGGCTTGTACTTCCCAGGAACACTCCCATCAGAACCTGCATCTTCTCATGCTGATGCCTTAGGAGTTCTGCCTACAGTTAAACCTCACGTACAGTGCTGCTGCACCTGGGGACCCACCTGGAAGCTGGAGAGGCTGAGCAGCCCTCGAGGAACAGGGGGCCCTACACTGAACATGCCCTAATTAAGAAAGCGTGAGCCATGCAGGCGATGAGTGATCGTTAGTGCCTTCCTCCAGTGCTGTTACCACAGCCAGGCGTGGATTGATGCCACATTACTCGCACACTGGGACGTCCCTTCTACACTTATTAAAATGATCAAGCAAATTAGTTTCAGAGCAGCGCAAAGGGCAGCAGAGAATTGCCTTGGTGCAGATGGCCTCCTCAGCCCTCCCTTGTCCCATCTCCAGAGAGCAATGGAGCAGCCAGATTTGGGAGAATCACGAGGCAAACCCAGCCAGGTTGGCTAACAAATGCTCACTGTATCTACTGTCATGCCAGCACACCTCCATGCCACTGCTTTGCCTGCAGTGTGACCTGTCAGGTCCCCACAGCTCAGCTCCTTCAGCCAGAGCCATCGCTGGGACCTTCCCAGACAGCTCCCCAACCCCTGTCAGTGCCTTCACTTCTGTCCTCTGCCAGCCCTAGCAACCCCAGTCTCTCCTCTCCTGGTAGTCTGGTGGACATAGACCATCCATCTTCTGCAAGCACATGTGGGCTGCTGTCATTCTGGCAAAGACCTCCAGCCCTGGGAGCTGGCTGCAGCTGGAAGCAGAGGCCTTGTCCCCTCCCCACAGCCAGACACACTGCCAGCACAAATACTTATGCAGAGTGGTCAGGCAGGGATGAGGCAGCACTGGAGCTGTCAATGAGAGCAAACGTCCAAACCACAGGCTGGCTTCAAAACAAACAGCAGAAGGCTTCCTTCCCTAAGCTTCCATCTGCCCTGGGAGCAGACACCCTCAGTGCTCCATCCAGAGACACTGACATCTCAAAGGCTCAGGGGGAGAGAGAGACCAAAGCCGCAGCAGCACCCGCTGTGTCAGAGGACAGAGCCAGTGGACCCAGAGGGGAAGCTGTCAGCAACCAGTACCTGCTAGGAGAGCAGAAAACCTCAGGTATCCGCATGTTTGGCCATGTGCTGGGGCACTGTAGCCCCTTCACCAGGCAGAAGCGCCACCGATATTGACTCACCTGCCTCTGCTCCACAGCAGACCGTCCCTGATTGATGCCAAGCCCAGGGCAGGTTTCCCCCTCGCCTCAGGTGAAAAAAGGCCAAAGTCCCATTGGGGAGGTGCCACACCACTGCTGGCCCCATTGGCTGCTGCAGGGACAGGCTCTGTGACACTGAGCCTGCGTGGCTGGTGGGACATGGGATGCTGAGCCCTAGTGTGCAGGGCGCTCACTCCTATTATCTCCACTGCCACCCACAAGAGTTTCTGTAGCTCCTTCTGTTCTCCGCCTCGACCTGTGTCCCATGCAACCTCCCGGGGGTCCTCTACACCCCTCAGTCTCAGCCAAAATCACCCAGGCATGTTGGCAGTGAGAACAGTCAGGCTGGCACCTTTACAGGAAAACTTTGCCCTGTATCTGGCCTCGATACTCCTGGCAAACTGGGCTCAGTCTGGGGAGTTTTAGCTTCTACACACCATGAGGCCTTGTGGTGACAGAAGAACATCTTAAAACATCTCCCTCAGGCCACAAAGAAACAGAGGAGTTCCCTGGCAGTGGGGGTAACCCCCAAGCTGAGGAGGTATTAGAGAGCCTGTTTGGCTTTGCAAACACAGGCTGTGGCAGCAGAGATCTACCTGGATGCCTACGGAGGGGACAGAAAAGACCAAACCTCCTGAGCAATCACTCCACCTCCATTGCTGACCTGCCTCTACCTTCAAAGGGCATTTCCAACCATAGCCAGCAGCCTGAGGAACTCCCTGCTCCCATGGTAACACTCTAGGAACAGAAACACTCCAACATCTTACCAAAGGCAATTGCCCACCACATTCTTCACCCACCTGAAGCAGTTGTTGTGATAGGAGAAGAGCCCCAACAAGGCCATGGAGGAAGCATCATGGGGGACAACACTGCAAGCTCTCAGGACTACAGCACTGTCCCATGTTCTGACACCCATGAAGTGCTGCAGCTGCCCTCCCCCTGGGGATGTTTGAGATTTTAGTGAATCCAGAGATCCCATTTACCTTCATGCAACGGAGGTCAAGAAGGCAAAACAGATGCAGCCCTCTCCATGGAGGAGGAGGGTTCAGCACTCGAGAGCTTCTTTGGAGCTGGTCCAGCCAACACTCTCATATCAGAGACAGAAGTCCCACTGTGTGCTGGAGGCATCTGTCACTCTCTCCAGATTTACCTGCTGCTCTTAGTCACTGCAACACACTATGATGCAGAAGAGCTACCAAAGACACCAACCAGACACGCTGCTGCACACAGACTCCACAGCAAGGGTGGGAATGAGGACAGCAGCAGCCACCACTGGAAAGGAGAGGGAACAAAGGAGCAGAGGAGGAGGAAGACATCCTCCAGCCTCCATGAGCAACACAGCCACCTTTCTATACTCTCTATCCTGCCAGAAGTGACAGGCTGACCCTGCACTCCCACTGTACCTGCACTGAGATATGTGAAGTAACAACAAGCTAAGGCCTGGGGAAAAGTCTCCAAGAGCTCTTCTCCAGGCCAGAAAACCAGCAACTTGCTAAGCCTGCCCTGTCTCTCCAAGCATCAACATGATCCCTTTCCCAGGTGAGTCTCCCACCTCTCAGCTTTCCTCCAGGACAGCTCAGAGTGCCCAGGTCACAGATCCTGACACCAAGCCACACACCCCAGTCACCAGAGCCAAGCCATCTGCATTCAAGTCAGACAGAAAGACTTGAGGAGCTGGTCTGTGCCCTGAAAAGCTCTGAAAGCCCAAATCCACCCTTTGACTGCATCCTTTTCTTGGGAAACTGCCCCAGGGTAAGAGCTGGGAAGCTGATGGTCCCCTCCAAACTGGGTTGGGTATCAGCACTGCAGCACACCAAGAGGCCCCATCACAGCCCCAGGAGCTGTTCTTTTAGAGGCCACGTAGACATTCAGTCAAGGATAGTCCATGTCCTGGAAGTTCTGCAGCTCACGGGATGAGTGACGACAGCCATTCAGAGAAGTGACTCACCCTGCGCTCATGTGGGGCTGCCAAGCTGAAGGAACCAGAGGTTTCAGCAGGACAAATGAGCTTGCAGTCACCTCACTGAGAAACACAGCAGAGCTCCTACTCTGTGGGAGGGCAACACAGTACAACCCTCTCATAGGGCAGCAGCTGCAGTGAGACAGGTCTGAAAGGGCTCATGGCACCCCTGCTGAGACCCTATAACTTGCATCTTCTAAGAAACAACCTAAAAAACCAAAGCCCTTATGACAAGCTCCCTGGCAGCATCCCACGGGATCTGGCTGAGCTCTGTGCATGGCAAGCAGTGTCCTATCACACTCATTCATTCAGGCTGGACATGAGGAAAAACTCTTTCCTGGAAAGAGAGGCCTTGGCACAGACTGCCCAGGGAGGAAGTGGAATCGCCATCCCTGGATGTGTTTCACAGTTGTGGAGAGCTGGAGCTGAGGGACTGGGGTTAGTAGTGGGTTGGGACTCAGTGAGTTTGAAAGTCTTTCTCAACCTGAAGGATTCCATGGTTTCACAGATCCTTTACCTACAGAGCAAAGCCAACACACAGGTTGAGTGAAGCTACACCAGTCACTTCCTTTGTGTGCTCCTGCCGTGAATTCCCCTGTAGCTCTGCTCACTGTCGAAAGCACAGCTCAATCAGCAGGAACCACTCTCACCTCACCCCATGCCCAGTGCAGGCTGCTCCTGAGTCACCACCAGCAATTAACTGTTGCCATGCGCTGAGGAGGACACGGTTATTAAATTAATAGGGGCTGCTTAACCTGGCTACAAATATACACGAGTTCTTTGTGCCTTAGTGAGCTAATAAGGCATGTGCTAATTACATTAATTCTGACAAGCCCAGCGTGCCCCCAGGGCAAAGGGAGAGACGGCGGCACAGCACAGTCCAGACCTTTCAGTATACAAGAACTTGCCTTGACAGAGCTCTCTGGGGAGAACACAGGAGCACTGTGGCTCCTTCTCCTACTCTTGGCCCTACAGAGGTCTGGGGGGCACTGCCTCCACTTCCTGGCATGCTGGCATGGAGAGGAAGAGGAAGAAACCAGTGGAATTTCATTACACCCCCAAGGACTCTGAGCACTTCCCAAGCAGACACTTGTTTCTGCAGGGATGGAGTCCATGGGTCTTGCCCTCTACTCCCTCTTCTTCCATAACATGGGGCCATGCTCAGGGGCCTGAGGAGCAACCCCATATCTGTGGGAGATGTGATGCTGCAACCAGGCTACAGTCACGGCAGTCTGTCCTGCACTTAAGAGCAGCTGGTACCAGCTCAGTATTGTTCCTGACAGTGGGCTGAAAGAAGGGGTGCAAATACTCTCATGTAGAAAACCATACAATGGACTTTCAGCCAGCAGAGCGCATGTCTTAGGGTACATGGTTCCCTTTCCCAGCAGAGGTGGTAGATCCCTGTCCAGCAGAATTCAGGCTGCTGCCCCAAAGGAGGGAGTTACTCCTTGCCTATCAGCCAGATCAGGGACCAGATCCCATCCCAGGGCAAATCAACAAGTTCTTGTGGCAACACCGAAAGAGGGAGGCAGGAGTGAGAACCTGGGCTGCCCCTCTCAGCAGCAGCCTGACTGCTGTGGGCACTGAAAAAAGTCCCAGTAAACAACAGAACAGAGCAGTAATCCCTCCAGGGAAGACCTGAATAAAAAATATTGAAAAGGCCCTAGAATCCAGAGCTCTGTGAAGCTGCATGTCACTGGGAAAGACCAAGAGGGGCTGCACCAGACAGGCTGCAACAGCAAACCCCACAGCCTGTCTCCTAGAAAGCCCCAGTGCGAACACTGTAAAACATTGCAGGTTAATGGACCAGGACCCCAGAGCTGGGCAACATGAACCCTCATATGCCAGTCACCTCCTGGAGCCTGCTAGGAGGGCAAGGGGACAGAGCAGCTCTGCAGGAAGGTGCTGGTGCCCAGGCTGTGACCTCAGCAGATCCCCAGGGCCCAGGCTGGGGCACCTCTGTTACATCCCAGCCATGGTGAGCAGGCAGGGGACACAGTGACACCACCTAACTTCCCTGCCACTGCCCAACAGCCTGCAGAAAGCTTCCCAAGGAAGGAGCTTATCTCATCGCTTCCCACCACTGAGGGCAGAACCTGACTCACGGAAATGCCAGGGAAACTTCAGGCTGGTCCATATTCCTCACTCCAGCTGCAGGACCAGCAATACAGGGCATTGCTGCTGCCAGCCTTATGCTGGGGGCACCCAAACCCTCCTGCTCCACTCCAGCACCACAGCCAGCCTGTCCCTCCTCCAACGCTGGCTGTTTGCTCACAGCAAGGCTGTTTTGATAGTAGCGAAAAGGTTCCTTGCTAAGCACAGGCCAGAGGCCCCACATGTGCTGTGCTGCTCCAGAAGAAGTAAGCCACAGATCCAGGGCACTGCTCACACAGAGTCAACAAGGGGGCTGCAGCTCCTAGGGACTCTGTGGCAGAACCCACAGCCCAGCAGCACCCTGGGAACCAGGAGAGACAGGTGAGGTGCTCCCAGCATGCAGATGAGACGTTTGGGAGGCAAATGACGAAGGCAAACACCCACAGTGCTGCTCACCTAACGGGAGCAGATGGGTAACACAGGAAAGGGAAAAAGACTGAAGAAAAGTGAAGTTCAACTTGGCCAGTCATTCTCTGGGTATTAAGTGTCTTAGCTAGCCACTTCCATGTGCTGTGGCCTGCCAGGGGTAGCCAGGAGAATGGATCTGATGGATCAAACATCCTCACTAATGCCTCACACCTCATTTCTTGAAGTTTCCTAGGGCATTTAGGAAGCCCCCAAGGCCCTCCCCATAGCTCTGCTCTGCTGACTGGCCAGCAGCAGGAACAGCAAATACTGGACACAATGGGCCATGGTGTCAGCAAGCACCAGAGTTCCTTGGACACTCAGGCTGCAATCCACCATCCCCATAGGAGCCAGCTCTGGCTGCTGACAGGGAACTCTGCCCCAACAGTGCTGATGGAGCCCCTGAGCACACACGCTAGCCTTTTCTCATCCCACGTTTTTTCAGCCTACCAGCAGGTTCCTCCCCAGACAGCACACGTCATCTCTCCCCATCCAGCTCCACACCACCTCAGGTTGCACCACCCCAGCTCCAGGTAACAGCACCAGCACACAAGACAACCCTTACCACGAGGTGACTCAGCAGTGGGAGTAGGAGCAGAGCTGCATAGCCTGGGTCAGCAGTGCCCCCGAATTGCGCTGGAAGGTGGCACACGGCAGCCCTGGTCCCACGCCCACACATGGCTTGGCAGCCGCCTGGCAATCCTTCCCCTCTTGGCAAAGCCAAATTCAGACCATCTGCTGGAGGATTTCTGCAAATCATTCCTCACTCAGGAAAGGCCGGGGGCTGTCAGTGTTTACACAGTGTCTGGTGTTTCTGTGGCGCTTTTCACTTCAGTGCCCAACCTGCTCCCTTCATACTCTCCATCATGTTAGAGAAAACGGAGTGGGGGGAACCTTCAACAAAAGTTTCCGTCAAAAATACCCAGCATCAAAACCACAGTGGCTGCTCAGGTCCTGCAGCCCCTCAGCTGCTGCTGAAGAGCAGGACCGCTCAGGGGAAGGGGGTCAGGCCAACATAATGTGGTTTATGTCTTTTAAGAGAGCTGCGACCCTCATGGAACGTCCTCACAAACAACAGCTGCTCCTCAGGGCTAAGCTGCACCAACAAATGCTGCTGATGGCTCACAGGAAGCAGCTCAGCTTACCCTGGGCACATGGAGGGACCTGTCCCCACTCCAGAGAAAGCCAGCACAACAGAAAAGGTGATGAAGCAGCCAGGAGACACAATGTTCTGCACCAGGTCAAACTTTTGACCTCTGCTGCCTGTGCAATGGCAAAACCCCACAAGTGCTGCTGTCTCTGTTTGCTTGTAGGGCACAGGGTCAGGGACAGAGCTTTTGCTGCTCACCCAAGGTCATTCTCTGAGTGTGAAGCCAAGAACAAGGCAGCACTCAAATGCACTGCAAGCCCCTGGCACACCCTGTCCCTGAAACAGGCCTCCTTCTTTTTGCTTTGTTGATAAATCCCTCATAAGGAGCTGATCAGGACACCAAACAGGCTCCCCACCTGCACAGGACCTTGGAGAAGATGCTGGATCCCATGCTGCCCACAGGGAACAGGTCTTGGTTCCTCTGACAGAGCACACAGGCAGCTGATCCACAGAAAGCAGGCAGGGGCCAGACCCTGCAGGGATAAGGACATGGTGTGTGGCAGCCACAGCAGGACAGATGTGCGGCTCCAGCCTCAGTAGGACAGATGCGCTGCTTCCACACACTGCTGCCTCCTTCCATGCACTGATCGACGCAGAGCCGGCACTTGCTCCAGCCAGGAGCTTTCAGGTCACGCAGCACAAGCCCCATGTTAAAGCAAGGATTCACTGGGAGCTACAGGATCAGATCAGAATCACAACCCTTCCCTCTTCCCAAAGGTTCCCCCAATACAGTTAGAGCAGCAGCACCACAGTCCTGTGTAACAGGGGAAGTTTCCCTCCTTCTTCCCTTTCCCTGCTTAGTGCACAAAGTTACTCATAGCTGGGACAACCTTTACATGGAAGCACCACTGAGCCAAACCCCAGGAGGGGCAGGCACAGCTCCTGATGGGGCTTCAGTCACCTCCAGCTGCTCAGAATCCTGCTGGATCAAACCTCTCTGTCTCTTTCTGACCTCTACACAGACGCTGCAGACCTAGGAAGGAAAAAGACAATGCAGGCAGCTCTGCTGAAAAAAAGCCACCCACAGGTACCAACCAGCCTGGAAGGCTGGAGCAGGGCATGGGGAGGTGTCAGAAGGTGCAGCCAGCCAGCCAGCCACAACACCTCTGGCACAAGAACTGGCTACAAAAAGATGGAACAAAACATGAGTGCTCCTATGAGCTGCTCTCAGAAATCGGGATCAACAGAGAACCCAACATCACATTACTTCTGACACAGCATCACTGCCCGTGTGTCCCCTTCCCTTCCCCAGCAGAGCAGCTCCCAAGGCAGCAAGTTCTCCCACCTCTGAGACCCACAAGAGGAAACTGTCAGCCTAAAACCCTAATGCCCAGAATGACTATTTTCCCTGGGTTTGTCTGGGGTTCCACCTTGCTCTCCAGAGCTCTGGTGAGTTGTGTTATATCTATCACCACAGCAACGCAAATTGCTCATCAGCCAGTGCTGCAAGGCTAGAGCAGCACCCAGGTTTGCAGTGGACAGCCCAACACACTTCTCTGCCACTGCCTCTGTGCTGCAGGCAAACAGATAGGATGGCAAATAACTGTCCCTCCATGGTGAAGGTCAGCTGGAGTAACACACCAGCAGCTCCAGTACCCCAGTGTGCCCCGTGCTGGGCACAGCCAAATAACCATCATACTCCAATCTGGACTCGGCCAGGCACTGCTTCACCAAATCACAGCACCAGTGACAACAGAACATGGTTACAGAACCGATGTGGCAACGAAGGGCACCTTCCACAGCACCATAGAGTGAAGCAGAAGAGCAGGGACAGCCAGGAAGAATGAGTGCCCCAGTGGGACCTCAGCAGGGCTTGTGAAGGACTGGGTTTAGAGGATGTGAGCTCTGCCCTCACAATGGCCCACACCAACCATTCCCCACTGAGTCTGCCGGAACAGTGTCAGCTCCCTCCATTAGGGGCCAAGGGCCAACAGCTCTGGAACATCGTGGACCTGCCAGCCACTGTGTGGAAACTTCATTCTGGGGAAGAACAAACTAACCGAACAAACAAACCAACCACCAGGAAAAAGAAACCCACTGGGAAAAGGGCAGGGGAACAAGACAGGCTTGGGGGAAATACCTCTCTCTTCAGAAACAGACCAGAAAAAGGGAAAGTGCAGAAACTCCCTCCACAGGACACTGGTGTCCCACTGTAGGGCACCTGTTGTGCAGCATTCGGGCTCAGAGTGCAGCTCAAGCATTGGGTCACACAGAGCAGTAATCTCCTACCAACGAACCAGAATATTCTGCATCCTTTCAGCCCTCTTCCTCCCCCTTGGGGCCTAGTTCAAAGCCCTCCTCTGTCACTCAGGCAGCAGTCTGATCTAGGGCAAGCAGCAGGAGCCTGTAAAGAGAAAGAGATGTCCCACACACAGCATTTTGCTCACACTGGAAAGTTGGTAGAACAAGCTACCAACTTTGCAGCTCTGTGCCTCGAGTGAGCCTACAGATCAAGTGTCAGAAGAGAACATGGCACTGGGATCACGCAGAGGTACTGGAGGTGGCACCGAGGGGCTTGAGGTCCTCTGCAGTTATGCCCAACCTTGCTCAACTCTTCTTCCTGCCACACCTTCCAAGGACCGACCATCTTCCAGCAGCCACCCTGATTGCAACCATCACCCTCCAAGAGCATTTTGTTTCCATAGTGGAGTGAGAATCCAGTGGTTTGCCAACATCTGTGAAATGAGTTGCCCCCAAAGCCCAACCCTTGGCAGACCTCACAGCCCTACACCACAACTTGGCACTCCTTTCTAAGGGAGCAACGCATCAGTCACTCTGGCTGCAGACCTGGCACACCAGGAACCATTAAGTGCTTCCATAGCATCGCACAGTCATCACAAACAGGACAACGAGGGTGTTCCCTGCATGGGGCTTTACCCCTCACAGAAAAGCTGTCCTTTGAGGTTCTGCACACTTGGGCCCCCCAGACAGGGATGCTGGATCTAAATGTGTTTTACTCTAGCTAAACACAGCACAGCATCTGCCCACATGGAAACACTGCTGCCCTATTCCACAAAATCTCTCCCTCCTACTGTTTCACAATTCTCAGTGCAGCAGCAGTTAGGCAAGAAGAGACTTCCTCCACTCTAACACCCTTACTGCAGCACAGATCCAAATCCTTGAGGCTCCCATGCGTCAAGGGGCACCAAACCCTGGCACCACATCTCAATCCTTTCTCTATGTCACACCTTCAGCCTCCTAGCGACCTACAAGATAAAATGTGAGGCACAGGCAAGCAGGGGAGCTGCTTCCACATCTAGAGACCTAGAGACCTACAAGACAAAGTGTAAGGCATAGGTGAGTTGGGGTCTCACAGTATGTGCTGTGGACACCTTGGCCAGGCTGATGCTTCCCCCTGTCTTGGCCATCAACGTAAATCTCGGCAGGAAAAGGAGAGCAAATGGCCCTGTCAGTACTTTCTACCTGCTAGTAACTTAATACAGCACACTGCTCCTTCTTAAAATGGCAGCAGGATGATCTACTAGGGCCCTGGCATCTTAGTAAGGCATTAACAAGATTGCTGGGCATCAAACACGGCTGCAGACCTTCCTTTAGAATGAAGCTGGTCTCCTATTTACACACAGATTTGCTCCCAGTTCCAACTGGCCCATCCATCTCTCCCACAGACACCCATTGCCCTCAGAAGGCTTGTTACTATACTGGCCACTAGGTGAGCAAAGGGGCCAAGGGCATGGCACCAGCAGAAAAAAGAAACCTGTGCCACAGGCAATAGTAGTGCACAGGTAAAATCCACACAGGCCACACACGGGAAGGTTGGATGAGGCAGATCCTCATTAATGAGGTCGATCCTCATTAAATGCTGGTGAGGAGGCCAGAGTAGCTGCCCCTGTCAGGGCTTATCCCTACCTTCACTTCTAACAGCCTGCAGAGCAAACCACGCGCCAAGGACGACAGCCGCCCCCCAGCAGACACCGTTATTAGCCAAGGACTGCTCTGCTCAGGCTGCCTCTCCCTCACTGCTGCCAAGGAGCCAACGCTTGAGAGGCAAAGCCACAGTGACTTGCAGTGATCAGAACCATTGCAGACACAATGCCAAGGCAGCCACCACACCATGGGATGTCAGAAGCCATTGAAGTTGGATCCCTGCGAGGTGGGATCCCAGCGAGGTCAGGTCTTGGTGAGCTCAGGAAGCAGTGTGTTACAGTAAGAACACCCAGTCTGTGGCTGTAATCCCCAACCATCTTGATCTTTAGGGCAAATAAGTATCGCTGGGATCTTGCTCTGACAATCTGATGAGATGGAGAGCCTAGCAGTGAATAAGACCCACGGGAGCCAGGATGGGGCACTGGAAAATCCCACTTTCAGGAGCCTGACACAACCTGGCAGCTCTGGAGGGAGGGGATGCTGAGGGTCCAGCTCCCAGGGTCACCTTGAGGTGATCCCAGTGATCCCACCCTGGCCCAGGCTTCCCAGAGAGGCTGTGGATGTCCTGCTCTGGAGACATCCCTGACCCACCTGGCCTGTTCCAGGGGGATCTGCTGTAGAGGATCCTGCTCTGACAGGGGGTCTGGACTGGGTGATCCCAGAGGTCTCTTGCAGCCCCTCCAGTCCGGGGTCTGTGGGACTCCAGCATAGGAGGAAGAGCACAGTAACCTTGACCTACCGCAGCTTAGCGGGGCTAGGAGGCGCTGGGAGTGCTCGGGCACAGGAGCTGGGGTGGGAGGAACCCCACCGATAAGCCCCAAACCCAGAATCCCTGCAGGAACTCGCCGGTGACTGCTGGAAGCGGCAGCCCGGGGGCACCTCGAGCTCGGAGGGGCCGACACGTGTCACAACGGCCTCGTGGGGACAGGCCGGGCCGGCGGGGGGGACCGGGACCCGCGGGGATGGGGCCGCGCCAGGAGCTCCCGGGATCACCCAACTACCGCCCTCCCGGGTCCCTTCACTTACCGCTGCGCGGCGGCGGCGGGGCCGGCCGGGGCCGCTGCGCGGTACGGAGCTCCTACGGCTCCCTCCTCGCCTTCCTCTCTCTCCCCCTGTCTCCTCTCTGCCGGGCTCAGCCCTGCCCAGCTCAGCCCGGCCCAGCTCGGCCAGCTCGGCTCGGCTCGGCTCAGGTCTGCCCTCTCTGGTCGCCCCCGGCAGCCGCCGCTGCACCGGCCCCCGCGCTGGGTTGTCACGGCAAC
>VZRI01004348.1:131229-163059 GCA_013397515.1 Upupa epops | reverse complement strand
CGCAGGCAAATGGGGTAGGGGGATCTCGCCCGTCCTTCTCTCCCCCGTGAGCCGTTTGACAGCAGCGGAGACAGGGACAAGGAGAGCATCAACCTATCAGTCATTTCCTGATCCCCGGCTGTAGGGCGGCGCTTTCGGCTCTAACAGGCTCCATCGTGGTGTGAGCAGGGTAGAGGGCAAGAGGTGGCTTAGGAACACACACACACACACACACACACACACACACACACACCCACCCACCACGGGGCTGATANACACACCCACCCACCCCGGGGCTGATAAATTCCCCGCAAACACCCCCCAGGAAGAGCCTGGCCCAGAAGAACCTGCTGTGGGAGATGGCTGCTGTGAGCTATGGCAGCCGAGCGAGAGGGTAAGGGGCCAGCGGTGGCCTGAGTGGGTCTCTGTGCCTCAAGGATGGTGCCCAGGCCTTGACTCTGCCAGGGACACAGGAAAGATCTCAACCTGGTGAGATGGTGGGTCATTGGCACCCAGTGACAGGACAGGGGGCACTGGGTACATTCAGACTGAACACAGGAGGTTCCACCTGAACAGGAGGAGAAACTTCTTTACTGTGATGGTCCCAGAGCCCTGGCCCAGGCTACCCCGAGACGCTGTGGATCTCCTGCTCTGGAGACTTCCCAGACCTGCCTGCCTGGGGGATCCTGCTCTGACAGGGAGGTTGGACTGGGTGATCCCTGAGGTCCCTTCCAGCCCCACCAGTGTGGGACTCTGTTAAACTGCGTCTCACTCTGTCCCTCGCTGGTGGCAGGTCCCTGCTGTGCGGTGTTGCAGAGGCTTTAGTGGGTTTCTTTCTGCTGCCCCAGCCCATGGAGAAGCTGAACTGAACTCGACATGGATTATGGAGGACAGATTTGACTGTTTATCCTAACGTCCATCCCAGGGGCTGGCAGGACAGTCCTGTCCCTGGCAAAGAGGAGGTTAATGCAGCCTGGATTTGTGCTGCAATCCACCGGTTTTATTTTTGGTTATGCTGCATCAAAACAACTGCTCTTTGTAACCCGTATGGCGCAGGAGACCTGTTTCTTCCGGCAGCCTTTAAGAGAGGAGATGAAAAAAAAGCAGAGGAAAAAAGTTTGCTTTCAGCTGGTGCCAGGTTGTCAAGGTTTCCTCTGCTCTCAGACAGACATTTTTTTTGCTCCTGGCAGATGCAGGAGATTTCAAATCATTAGTACCAAGTGGAGCTTCAAAAGCAGTAATGTCTGTGCCTGTACAGGTGAAGAGCAGAGCTCAGGACTTCCTGTGCAAGGTAGTGTCACCATCATGGCACCCACGAGAATATTTGCTGAGGTCTGAGCTCATTGCATTGTCATGAAGGTTCCCCTGCTTGAGTCTCAAAACCTCGTGTGTTACTGCGGCTGTGGGCTGCTCCATCCCCACCAAGCGCACGGGTTAGGTTCAGTCTGCAGCTAAATGAGGAGACTTTCACAAGGTCACCTTGTGAGCTTCCTTCCCCTTTGTGCTTTGCTTTCTGTTTTCATAAATGATGAAGTGCCAGTGAAATCCCAGACCCATGTGGGTATCAAACTGGCAGTTCAATCTCGGTTGGCGGCTTAGCCCATCTTGGATGAGGAAGAATGGGAAGGGTAAAAGGGGAAACTCATGGGTTGAGGTAAAGGCAGTTTTAACAGGTAAAGGAAAAGCTGCTTATGGAGTAAAGCAGAACCAGGAGTTCACTCCCCACTTGTCACGGCAAGTGTAGTTCAGCATCTCCAGGAAAGCTGGACTCCATCTGCTTATCAGGCCTGGGCAAGAGAAAATGCCATTGCTCTGGACAAGTTCCTCCTTCCTTCTTTTCCCCAGTTTATCTGATGAGCCTGATGTGACACAGTGTGCGATGGCCTTTCGGTCAGTTGGGGTCAGATGTCTCAGCTGGGTCCCCTCCAGCTCCTTGTGCTTCCCCAGCCCAATGGCTGGTAAGGTGGAGTGAGGAGCAGAGAAGCTCTGACTTTGTGTTAGCACTGCTCAGTAAGAACTAAACCTGCCCTGAGTCATCAGCCCTGGTCCCAGCACAAACCCAAACCAGGCCTGTACCAGCTGCTGGGATAAATATTAACTCTGCCCCAGACCCAACCTGTTCATAAACCAATGCTCGGAAAGCCATTTGATTGAGTTTGCCCACTGATCCCTTGACCCAGTGGCCATCTTGGATGTGACTATCAGAGCACTGGGAGATGATTTACGTGATAAACATTGAAAAGGCAGTAACACATACTTAGCTCTGCCCAGCATTGGTTTCTGGAAAAAGCAATCTCAGCCCAGACTGATCTCACTCTCCACTGGGACCTGAGATGGCCTGCCAAGGTAACAACGTGAGGTGACAGGGAACAGAACAGTCACAAAAAAAACAGAGTCACAGCTGGTCATTGGCAAGGAAACCAGGATTCACCCAGAAACCACCGACCTGCAGGTCTGATTTCATTTCCTGTGCAGATGCTCAATGTTACAGAAGTGAGGGGCAGACAGGGAGCACAGGGGGTGTGGGAAGGGGACAGCTCTGCCTTAAGCCATCATCAGCATCTTATGCCTGGCATCTGTGGAGCTGCGTCCTCAGGGCCGCTCAACATCAGTATGTGCCACAGCAGTAGTGCCCTGGCTCCTATGCCTGGCACCAAGAGAGCAGGCGAAAGCCATCTGACACTTATCTCCCTGATAAACCAGCATAGCACTTCTGGTTATTGAGTGATGACGAATGGTTGTGAGATCAGCCTGGGGATCCCACTCCAGGCAGAGCTGCTGGCAGGAAGCCCACAGTCGTCTGCAGACACAGGAGCCTTTGGGCAGGGTATACTCCCCTCATCTCACAAAGAAATTGCCCCACAATGTCTCACCATCCAAATCCCCCTCTGTGCAAAGATGGCATTGAGTTTGTGGGGCATTGCAGGACAGGGGCTATCACTCTTACTCAGAGTGATGCCTAATGCTGCCACTTGCTCATGGGTTTTATGACATTTTTCACTCTCCACGGCTCATCTGCTCACCTGCCCTTCCAGCTCTAGCAAATAGCAAAGGGGATTCTGCAGCCACTTGTTGTTGCTGGGGAGCAGGAGGGCGAGGTGGCTCTGTGACACCAGGTTGGAGGTGATGTGGGTGTTGAGGACGCTGCCATCCTGCTATGGGGAAGTGGAGCAGTCTTAACACAGAGGGACAGTCATGGCTTGCCCTCAGCAAGAGCTGCTGCCAGCTTCTTCAGGACCAGGTTATTTTGGGACCACAAAAAACTGATGCATCCATTTGTGGCGTTCTGGGTCCTCCAGCCATCCAGATGAGCAGCTGTGCGTAAGCAGCAGGATCTTCTCTTCCCTGCCTGGCCTGTGACCAAATCATCTCTTATGGGGACTTCTGAGGGGAGATACTGTGGTTTCCTGCTCCTCTCAGTGCAGCAGAATGAAAACCTCACCAAGATTCCTCAGCCTGATGCTCCTGCAGCACATGAAGGATTTGCCAGTCTTGAGCAGGAGGAGCTACAGCCAGCATCCCAACCTTGCTTGCTCTCAGCTCTGACCTTGAGGAGAAGCTAAAAATCATAAGGATTTCCTTTTCAACCCAGAGGCAAGAAACCCAAGAACATTTGTCCTGGGCTATTGCTGCTTCACGAGGGAATGAAATGTGAGGACTGGGCTGGAGAAGTAGTGAAGCAAAGGCTCGCACCTTAGCCTCCTTCCTCCCCTGGCTGTGCTGTCACTACCACCCCCTACACCAGCTCTCCTACCCCACTTCTCAATGTAAGCTAAAGCTTCATCACCCAACAGAGCAGAATTAGAGATGTAACTATGCAGGTTCACTAGCCAGATCCCATCTTCACACAGTGAGGAGAGACAGGTGTCTCCATGGGGGCTGCAGCCACTTCTTGCATGAACCCCGTTCTCTCCTGGACACTCTGGTTTGCTGTTTCTCAAGCTGGTGATGCTGAACACTTCCAGCAGGTCGGATCCAACAGAGCCATGGCAGAACCAGCATGTCTGGGGTTACTCAGACCACTGCATATTGCCACCTCCTGCTCCCAAGTCAGCTCCAGGCTCCAGGCGTTGCTTCGGAGCTGTCGCATGGGTGGGTCAGGTACCATTTATTCATCAGCACTACTCTCTCGCTGTTATCTTTTTGAGGATCTTTTCCCCACCAATTGAAACAGTTGCGTTCTGGACACAAAGCGGAGCGCTGCGATGAGTCCGCACAGAGGGCACAGCTTCCTCCTGCTGCTGCGGTGCAGGAAGCGTCGGATTGTTTCGTTTGGTGCCACCTAGTGGACACACGGTGGGTGACAGCCACCTCCTCAGCCCTTTCCCAGGAGACTGTTGTGGAAAATCCTCAGCACCGCTTGGCTCCAAGCATCCTTCCTGCCCTTTGCACCTTTTCCACTTCCACTATCTCCTGCGGGTTTATGAAGTAGGAGAGGTTTTTATTATGAGAGTTACAGGGGTGTAGATGTTACAGGCAAAAATGGAGGAGAAAACCCCTTTCTGCTTCCAAATAATTTCTCTTTTTCAATTTTCTTGCGAGGAAGCTTTTCCTGTCTGGAATTTATTTGAGGAGGATTTTGGAGGCTTCAGGATCCAGAAAGTCTGCCAGATGATTGACAGGACACTGGAGAGCTGGAAAGGGAAAGGGGCTGCTCTGGTGTGTGGGGAAAGCAGCCAGGCAGGGCCAAACCTTGTGATTCAGAAGAGAGAAGACATGTTGGGTTGGGGTATTTTTTGAGGCTTTAACCATCTGCTGCAACTGAAAGCAGTGTCTCCTTGCCATAGCAACCACCAGCTGAGAAAGGAGCTGCTGTGCCTCAGAAAGGCTGTGGATAAAGATAACTCACCTGAAAATCATACATCATCTGTTGACTCTCACCTAGCTCAAATATTTGCTGCCAAAGTCAGCTGAAGAAAAGTGAAGGCCAAGCAAAGCCCAAGCACTACCCCCTTAGGACTATCTTTGCTGCTCCGGCCCCCCTGAACCTCTTTCCAGTAAAGTGGGGAGACCTTGGCATAGGCTGCCCAGGAATCGATGGAGACACTGCCCCTGGAGTGGTTCAACAACCGGGCAGCTGGGGTATTTCAGGAGCTGGGGTAGTGGCTGTGGGTTGTAGGATGGACAGGTGGATTTGATCCTGAAAATCTTTTCCAACCTGGATGATTCTCCCATGTCTGTGCAGCATGGCCAAGCCCACTGGTTCTTTCTGACAGTAGGTCTGAAGGGACCTGGCTCTTCCCAAGCCCTTGAGGTGCTGATGGATTACCAGACCAGGCTGTTAATCAGTGAAGTGCTGGTTTTATTCCCAGTGAGAGCAATATGTCCCAAACACATCTCTCCATGACTGGAGAACAAACACCTTGTTGGTGCACATCTATGTCACGGACAAGGACACAGCACACAGGCTACCAAACACAGTCAAAAAAATTATGCTGGCCTAAACCCTACAGGAGAGGCCACACAGCCTGATACAAGGGATCTGAGGTAGACCCTAAGCCCAAGGGGACCACACAAGTCTTCAAGGACTTGCCCAGTGCTCTGGACACTGATCAGTCCACAGGCTAACATCTCAGTTAGACTGGCTTGAAATAAACAGCCAGGAAGCAAAACAGACTGAGGAAAGAAAACACCATGTTTCTCAAATGTGCTGCTGCAGGCTGCCTCTGGGTGCTGCAGCCCAGCATTTTTATACAGATTTTTGTTTCTCAGTGAGAACTGCCCCTCACACATTGCTTAGAGCGCTATGCTGAGCCCACATGGGCCGTGGAAGAGCTGAGCTGGCACACATGACTGTGGTCTTTCCCACAGCTTACGTGAGATCTCCCACTGTCACTGGCGGGTCATTAGGTGAGGCCCATGATGAAATGGGGAATGGTAAGAGAGGGGCACCACAGTGCTCAGTGACTGTGCAGTTCCAAAGCAAAAAGTGCTCCTGGCCTTACGCAGGGTGTTCAGCCTGCAAAGCTCAGCAGGCAGCACAACCCCTGCCGGTCCCTCAGCTGTGTCTGTTCCACAGCTGGTCAGACCAGTCCTGAAAATGCAAACTGAAGCCATTATGCTCATATGGAGTCACAGCTGCACTCCCACACGTTTCACTGTGAGGATGTGAGGAGAATCCCTTTGAATCTGCAAGGGAAAACTTCCTTGATTAGAGTCTTCCCCAGAACAGCAGTGTTAGGGGCTTTTACTCAATTATAAACAAAATGCAGCAGGTTGGAGGTCAAAGAGCCTGGCAGGTGCAGCGGCCTCGGGACAAGGTGAAGTTCTATCTGTTCCAGAATCACTTTTGGAGCAAATTCAAAAAACAAGAGCAATTCTGCTAGATATTAGTTTCTTCCCTTTTTCCCCACTGAGGTTTTGGGTTGGGCTTGAGGGAACTGGGAGAGATTTGGCACAAGACAGAAAACACTTCCCTGGGGAATACAGGTTATGTTTTCATGTGAGCAAACACATCACTAACAGCAGCAGCTGAACAGTCCCCACTGCTCTGTGGGCCTTTGCTCCACCAGCACTCCTCCACTTTGCCATAAACAGGCCCAAATATTCACAGCCAGTGCTTCCAGCAGGACACAGTTTGAAGAATAAGTTAAAAATAAATATAACATGAGCATTAATTCATTAAATGCTGCTTTAGCCACTGCTCAACTGACACACTTTAGGCTCTGAATTCCTCCCTCCTGAAGTGTAAAGCTCAGGAAGTGCCATCTAAAGCTCATGGAAGAGGCTCATAAATACCCTGCACTGCCTGGGCTGGGCAGAAGTGGCCCATGAGTGTAGACCCAAGAGAGCTCACAGTCTGCTCGCACATAAACCAATGTGCAGCTCCTCAGGAAGACACTGTCCTGTGAGGTGGGAGCAGCCCCAAATCACTGTCGCTCTGGGATTGTAGAAGACCTCACGTGAAAGTCAGTCCTTGCTGCTGAGTGCTACACCATAGCTATAGCTGAGTCCTCTGTGCTGCTCTCCTGCTCCAAGCCTACTCTGCGAATGGACTCCCTGTATTTCTGCCGGCCCAGCTTGATGATGGTTTCAATCTCATCAGCGATGTCCTGGCGGCTGCTATCCGTCATGGCTGTGATCAGCTTGTTCACACAGTTGGGATCCTCCACATTTTGCTGAGCCCATGAGAAAAGCATGTCCAGGATCTGCTTATCTAGGTCCTCTCTGAAGAAGGGGGGAAGCACAGAAGTCACCAACAAACTCTCTTGACTGCTAACCCAAAGAGGCCTTCCCTGAGTCCCAGCCCATGACTGGAGCCCCAGAGAAGCAGTCCAGACATACTGAGCACCCATCACAGAAGAGCTGCAATTCCTGCACTAAGATGTCCCTAGAACTGTTTTCCCTAATGGAAATACCAAATGAAAGCATTTTGCTTTGAATGCAAAACCCCATGGCTACAGATGCTTGATCACATAAATCTCATCGATGCCTACAGCTCTGGCTTTTCGGTCAGGCTGCATGTCCTCTGACGTACCACAAGCTCTCTCTGAATAGAGATGATCTTCCCTGTTAATGCTCCAGACCACTGCTCTTTGTCAGAGGTGGAGGCTGGCCAGGAATCCAGATCACAGAACAAAACAGGAATGCGACTCCTCTCAACTACAAAGCTCATCACGTTTGTTAGTTCCACACTCTGTTTTGTCAGACATGAAGCTTCATTTTGTAACGGCAAGAGAAAACTCTCAGTTTTCCATACACAGAAGGTATCATTTTGGGAAGAACCAGTAATCACCCCAACTCTTCTCCAGTGAAACAATGGCTGGAGGAAAACTTTCAGCCTCCAAGGACTGAACTACACTATTCCCCTGCGGACAGATAGAATGTCGTAGCATCACAGAATCACAGAACAGCCCTGGATGGAAGGGACCTCAGAACTCATCCAGTCCTAACCCCCTGCCACGGACACCTCTCACCAGCCCAGGTTGCCCAGAGCCCCATCCAACCTGGCCTTGGACATGCCAGGGATGGAGCAGCCACAATCTCCCTGGGCAGCCTGTTCCAGGGCCTCAGCACTCTGACTGCAAGGAACTTCTTCCTAATTTCTGATCAAACTTTTCCCTCTTTCAGTCCCGTATTGCATGGCTGTTGATCACAGTGCCCCATCTTACCTGTTATTGTACCCAATACGCTCAATCTGCTGGTAGGTTAAGCCCAGGTTCAGGCCGATGCTCTGCCAGTCTGCTCCCACACGCCTGGCAATGCTCAGCAAGTTTGCCTGGGTCAGGTAGCCAGTCTCAGGGTTGCCCAGGTTCAAGGGAGGGAAAGAGAAGCCATTCAGGGTACCAGGGTTCTCCCCGTTGTGGGTTTTCAATTGCTGGGTCACAGATAAAAGAGAGAACGTGCTAAGCAAACTGGTTCTGTAAAGGACTGTGTCTGGCCAGTCAGTCTCCACATGAAAATGTCCTGCCTCCTGCGGCAAGGAAGATCTTGGGACTGATGCATCAGGCTGTCAGAAGCAAGGAGCACTCACACTGGCTATGCCCAGCAATGCTCAATGCCTCTGAAAACCATCAAATCATGGTGTTCACCACCTCAGAAGCCTGCACCTGACAAGGTGATTAGCAAGAGGGACAGAGACAACTCCCAGATATGCAACTTGCTGGGAGTGAGACTTGTCCAGGAGGACATGGACAGGCAGACACTTCCTGCAGTCATTCAGCACATCCCTTCTCAGGAAAGAAGACAACACAAGCTGAGCAGGAGGGCCATGCTCTTACACATTCTAGATAGAGTTTTCTGAGGAGCCAAGACTACTCACAGGCAGTTTGATGGGCAAAGTTGCGAGCCAGAGGGAGTCTGGTCCTTTCCTCCTCCTGCTGGCATCTTTGGGGATGTTCTCAGGAACTGCTCCTCGGTAGAATGAGACCTTTGCAGATAAACAGCAAGCAGTGAGGATCAGATTCAAGCATAGTGGACAAGCCTGTTCTCACAGTGCCCCTTCTGTCTGCCAAGGGATTAGCATCTCTTGCCTATCCCCAGTCCACAGCTACAACCTCCCAAAGAACACTACTGGCAGAAGCACTGAGGTTCTGCCATGAAGGCTGAACTCACTGCCAACACCCCAGGGAGTCAGTGGCAGGAATGTGAGTCAGACAGCCAAGTGATGAGAGATTTTTTCAGACCACTCTTCTTGCTTATTCAGGGTGAAACAGAAAGCCAAGGGAAAAAGTCCTGCCTGCTGCACAGTCACAATGATGGAGGAGGAAACAAAAAGCCAGTGCAACTGGTTGCTCACCTGGCCTCTTACAGCTTGGCCTTTCCTGTCTATAGGGGAGGTCACATAGATTTCCTTCATGTTCTTCAAGTGGGAGTAAAAAACAAACGAGAGTCGTCCATCCACGCAGTCGGGGCGATCTATGCAGAGAAGCAGCAAACACTTAACATGGGCAGAAAAGTGAAGCTTCTGAGCCTGGACAACCATCCCTCATTCAGTATCAGCCCCCATGCTACTATCTATTCCTGCTCCAGCCTGGAAGAAGGGTAACATCATGTTCCGCTCTGGCTTTCTCTAGGGTAGAGTAGAAAACACTGGCTGTGGGTGGAGAAAGCAGGTCCTACAGGTGAAAAGAAGAACGGCCACAAGGTGGATCAAGTTCAGGAGCAGAAGGCAGGGCAGGTTGAGTCATTCAGATGTCCATCTGAATGTCCATCCCTGACACACCCCACTCATTCATCATCCATTCTGCCCCTTGCAGGGTAGAATCAGCCACAACAGCATCATGTACTGCATGTCAATAGGCCACCTCTGTCTTCTCCTTTTCTGCAGTGAGAACAGAGCTAAAGGGAAAAAACACAGTCAGATATAACATTCACATACATAAATATCTAGAAATTAAGTTAAAGTCCAGCCTAAATCAGGACAGTGGGCCAGACTTTGGCTGAAATGGCTCTATTTGCAGCTGTAACAGATCCAGACACATTGGGGCATAAAACAACACCTCAAATTTGGGTCCTGTTTCCTTCTCTTTTAATGACTCCATTAAGTGCAATTTTCTTTGCATTATTCCAGAAATACCTTCTCCAAAAAAGTACCTTTCTATCTGTTTTCTTAGAAATGGGCAACCTTAATTATCCCACCCCAGGCATCCCAGAGCAGCATGTCAGACACCAGGAAAAGGGCACCATGGGCTGCAGGAGCAGGTCACACACAAACCAAACACACTCAGCTATTGCCCTCTGCAGGACACAACAGCGTGGGAGGAACCCAATCTGGCTGACACAGAGGATGTGACTGTTCAGTAAGCACGGGCTGGCCGCTGGAGACAGAGAGGAAGCCGGCAGAATCATGCCTACGGCTCAAGAGGTAGGAGTTGGAAGGAGCCCAGAGCCACCATACCCATATCAATGCTGATGCCTCTCTCAAAAGCCGCAAAAAACTGCTCTCCTTCAAACATCTCCACCATGTCGGATGGCTCGGGTCCTCTGTAGCGGTCCCGCAGCTTCTTCAACACTGGGTCAACCTGACAAGGACACAAGGTCTGAGGCACCTCTGTCCCAGCAGCCCTGTCTTTGTGCCCAGGATGTTCCTCCCCACACTCACCTTCAACAGGGGAAGTCTGTTTTACATGGAAAGCACAAACACCTCAACAAACCCCCAGCAGCCTCTCCTGCCCCAGGAACAAGGCAGGGAGCTGCACTCTCTGTCAAGGAACATGTGCTGCAAACCCAGAGCCACCTGAAGCACAGTGCAGAGCGCTGATACCCCTGGGACAGAGGCGGCAGAAGAAATGTGTGAGCACTTTCCACTCCTTCCCATCTCCTCCATACTATCTCAAACTCAAAACAAAACCTAACCCAGTGTCGCACTAGATTTAAGAGGACTCATGATGTGGTGGCTGCATACCCCAGCCATGGCTGTCCTTACATGCTACAAAGGGGGATCTGAGGAAGCGGAGGAGGAGGGTAATGCAACACAGATCGCACCTTGTGCTTGGGGACACACTGTAGCAGGACCTGCTCGGGGTCCTTCTTCCTTTGCAGAGCGATGAAGTTGACCTGGTACATACGCAGCCGCTCATAGACTTTCTTGGCAATACCTCCAATGTAGGTCTTAGTGGTGTACCACAGCCAGTACCTGGGAGACAAGAAGTTAGGGACTAGGAAAGCTCTTGCCTAGGAAGAGAAGCTGGTGTCATACCCATGGGACCAAAAGAGGTGATGGGTACAGACACAGTCAGGCTAAGCTGGGCCTGACTTGCAAAGGGAAAAGAGAACAGGAAGGGTTAATGGTCAGTGTATGGGAAAAGAGAAGCAGAAGAACATCCCATCCTTTTCTCAGAACTAATCCCACACTCACCAAGAGAAGTGGGTGACTTCAAACACTGCATAAAGGTGGGTGAATTCCAACACCACCTGACTGGTAATGTCATCCCAGGTCTGGCCCTCCAGGTTGCTGTGGAGAAGATGCAGCCTTGACCGATCCAAATTTAGCCCTGAAGACAACAATGACCAAGAGATGCTCTGTGCAGCAGAAGCCCTATCTCGTGGCTTTACAAGCCCAGACAGGGGCTTGGGCAATTCACTTTATAAAAGCACCAGATGAAGGCCTGTGGCCTTCAGCATCCAGGGCTGAACTCTGGTCCAAGAAGAGTAGCAATACAAGGATGAGGCTGCCCCAGTGCTTCCAGGATAGTTTGGGTGATTTCTAGCTGCAGATTTGTTCAACAATCCCCATCACCGACAACTAAGGTCATTAATCAAGTTCTATCTCTTTCTAAAAGTGCTTCCCAAGGACTTTTCAATCCTGATGCATCCCAGACACAAAAGTACTAGGTAGTGTCCCAGCAGCAGCCAAGTTACACCCAACACAGATTTCATTTCTTTACCAGAGAGCCAGGAAAAGTCAAAGAAAATAGGAGTTAGGGGACACAGAGGACACAGACAGAGGAGGAATCCCTGGCAACTGCTTATAGCAGCCTTTCAATGGAAACGCTCTCAGCACTGGACTCATGAGCAGGGAGGTGAGAGAGAAGGCAGATACCTGGGAGCATATCTCGAGCACTGTGGGGGGGTTGCCGTGGTGGATTTGCACATTTCTCTTTGCCGATTCTGGGAATGAACTGACCTGTGATGCCGGGCGGGAGGGGCAGCTGAATTCTCACTGGCCGGAGAAAATCAACCAGGGAGTCCTGGGAGAGGCAGAGCAGGGGACTGGCTCTGCTCCCTACATCAGCTGTGATTTCCACTATCTCTTCTGCAGAGACTGGCAGCACCTGGATGGGGCAGACAGCAGAGAGGAGCAGTCAGGCACCCAAACTCCCTCATCCTTCATTCACTTCCCCTAGCACCAAGCAGGCAAATGCTGTTCTTGGCTCAGGATCTGGTGGGAAATGGAATCACAGTGACCTTTGGCTACTGTCTGCCCTGATGCTGGTGTCAGCCTGGCAGGCTGGGACAGATCAAGGTATTCCAACAGCATTTACACTGCCCAGCAACTCTGCAGAGCTGTTCATTTTAGTGGGGTAGCTTGAGAACTCGATCCACACAAACACCCCCAGTGTCCCTCACCAAGCTGTTGTGCCAGGCTCGGTTTGTTCTGCAAGGGAACATGAGCACCATCTCCTCCTGTGGCCTTCACAGCAGTGCCCTATGGATGTGCTGGGGGGGCGGTGAGGAGCAGGGGCAGAGCTGCAAGGCAATTCCCCTCCTGCACAGGGAAGGCATTTTGCAGGAAGGGAAGTTAAGGAAGGAGGTGATCTGAGATCATGGAGCATCAATGTCAGACAGGAACAGTTCCAGGGCTGACATCTCACCTGGGCAAGGAACACCAGCTGCAGTGGGCTGCAGCAAGCCTGGGCTTTAAAGCCCCGTACCTGCAGTGTGACACTGCGCGTCTCTGCAGTGGCTCCAGGGGGAAAGGTCACTTTGATGTTGGGGTCCACAGTGGAAAAGAGCAATGTCCCCTCTGTGGGAACTCGGCATTCATTTTGCACAAGCCGAGAGACAACAAGAAACCAAGAGAAGTGAAGGACACTGCAGTGAGCCATGTGCATCTGTAACAGAAGACAGGAAGAATTGAGGAGAACAGGCACAGAATGTACTACAGTGCAGGCAGGAAAAGAGGTGCCAGGAACAGCTGACCCAGCAAAAGCACTAGAGCTGTGATGCAGCACAAACAGTCTGCACCTCATCATCTTCAGCAGACACACCCCATGGAGCTGAAATGTCCTGCACTGCACAGTGGCTGGTCATAACATCCCTCAGGGTGTTTTACCCTTGGCTGGGCAAAGCCAAAGAGCAAGAGGAACAATGTATGCCACTGGTTATGCCAGACTGCTCACCTTGGATTTTCTTCTCCGCTTCACTTGTGTTCTCAGATCACTCCAGCTCTGCCCATTGAAGGTCCGAACTACCGTCTCCCGCTGGTGAAGGGTTTGGGGGGAGACATACGGCATCCAGATGTGTACCTCCTGGCATAGAAACCATTCCTGTGAGGTGCTGACAGAAGGATGAAACCAAGCCCAGCTCTTCCCTGTGGCTGCTGTGCAGACAGGAGCAGGGAGGGTGAAGCACAGCAGGGAGTGGAGGAGATAGGAACCCGCTGTCCTGCAGGTGCCAGAGGTGTCAAGCCAACTGTGCAGTGTGACAGCAGGGAAAGCTGAGCAGCCTATGGGCAGAATAGACCAAATTACTTTGCAGTGAGGTGCTGTGGGCTGGGATGGTGCTGGAGATGTAAGGACCCACCAGCTTGAATGAAAACTATACATCAGACTTAGGGAAGCCTGGAACAGCACTTCATCCTCTGGCAGAGGAGGAGGGTTGTGAGGGAGGAAGGCTATAGGGGAGCCAGAGGAGCACAGAGCCACAGGGGCTGGCTCTGTATTTTCTGAGTATTTGTGGTTGGACTTCTTTGAAAGGAAGAAGCTGCAGCCACTCAAGAGCGGCAGTGATGGGGGATATGTCTCAAGATGAGCTACAGCAGAGGGAGAGTGGTGAGGAGGCAGCCGGCATGTGTCCTCACCTGCTGGAATTTGACCCCATGAGGCTGCAGCTCCAGGACTCTACTAAGCAAGACATCGTGGTGTCTCAGCTTTACCCACTGAGGGTCCGGCAAGAGGGTCTGGAAGTAGATCTGCAGAGGGTCGGAGGCAGCCCCAGGTGGGAAGTAGAGGTGGATGCCACAGGCCAGGACCACTCTGCAGCCTTCAGAGGTGACAGTAAAGCTTCCAGAAGAGACACATGAATGTATGACACCATGCAACAACTTCAGCCCACCACAAGAACCCCCTCCTTGGTGTCTGACTGGCCTGCTGAGGCCATAAGCTCCTATACAATACCCACCATGCATCAATCTTGTCTGGGACCTTGTTAAACCACTGTGACACAAGTTCGTAATAATAGAGGCTTACCTGTCCTCTCCTGATGCAAGGAAGAGTCTTTGTGGCCCTCTGGCACTGGGTTCATCTGTAGCAATATGGTTTGGGAGGAGATGACAGAAGTTACTTTAGCTGAACTTGCTCTTCAATTTTGGCTTAATCCTAACCTGACAGAGTCACTAGCAGAACCCTGTGACACTGCTGCAGGATTCAGATCAACCTGCAGCCAGGCTATGGGATGAGGCCTGAGGTCCCAAGACACACTGGAAATGCTGAGTGTCCCCCAGGAATCTCAGGAGCAGGGGCAATGAAAAAAAATTTCAATCGATCACTCCTGCAAGTTCTCAGGACCATGTCTGAGTGCTTGGGGCCACCCCTGGACATCGGCACTCACTCTTGTGAACATAAGCACCGTTGTGAAACCCTACTCATTCATCTCAAGACAAAAAGCTTCTCCTTTGCAACCTGGGGACTCGGGAAAGCAGGAGGTACCCACAAAAACCTCTTACTGCTCTCTATGCTTCCAGCATGAGCCACCACAGCTCTTTCCACCACAGCAACTCCAGGTACTGGTGCTCACCTGTGCTAGAAAGGCTGAAGCCCCGTAGGAGCCTCTCCTGATCCATTCCCTGTGGGTTCCTGTTTTACTTCCACTGTAAAACTCTCCTCCTAGCAGGCCCAGTTTTGTGGATCCAGAGTCACAGAACCATTCAAACAGGGCTTGGGCTTGTGACACCAGAGCACAGCCAGTACTGCCTGATAATCACTGCAATCTAAAAAACTATTCCAGACAGATGAACACTGATCTGAATCCCCCCTGCTCATCTCAGATCCACACTGTGCTGAGCTGAGTCAAGGGGCAACTGGACAGAACCCCCAGAAGCATTACCAGCCTGCAGAGTGGGCTCAGCTTCTCCCAAGGGATTGCCTCGGAGATGCACAAAGGGCAAGCTCTCGATCTCAGGGGGGATGGTGCGAAGGCAGTTGCTCTGCAGGTCAAGCCTGGACAGGCTAGGCAGGCTGGCGAGTGCAGCCGGGACTGTCACCAGGAGGTTGCTGTGGAGATGCAGCTGCTGCAGAGACTTCAGATTGGCTGCAGGTCAGAACAAGAAGAGAGCCCCCCCAGTGCGGCTGTTAATTGTGTCGCTGGGCTCAGCCCTCACTCCCCATTGCACATGTGCACACACACACACAGACACAGACACACACACACACTGTGGGAAAAGCACAGGGTCCCAACATCTCACAAAACCAATGGCTCCAGAGAGATCAGCCGAGAGATAAGGCAGCCACCCCTGCCCTCCGCGTCTCAGCACCAGGAGGTCTCTTGGTACAAGCATGCGTGACAGCCCCGGGCACACAGTAACTCCAGAGGCCAAAGCATAGCTGGACAGCAGCAGCCAGGAACCTGTCCACACTGGACAGTGTGATTTTAATCCCAGACTTGCATCCTGTTAAACACCAGCTCTTCCATTTCCAGCCCTGGTGCCATCAAAAATCAGCCAGGCCAGTTCCTCAGCTATTGTAAAGTACTGAAACTGAAGCAGAGTTGTGTGAGTTGGGCAAGACCTTTAAGATCATCAAGTCCAACCACTCCCCTACCACTTCCAGGTCCCCACGAGCCCTGTCCCTCACCCCACATCTCCACAGCTTTGCAACCAGCACCTTCTCCAGCTCTACTGTCCTCTGGACACACTCCAGCCCCTCAATGTCCTTCTGGCAGTGAGTGAGAGACCCAGACTTCATCCCAGGATTCAAGGTATGGCCTCCCCAGTGCCCAGCACAGGGGCATGGTCCCTACCCTGGTCCTGCTGGCCACACCAGTGCTGACACAACAAGGCTGTTGCTGGCCTTCTTGGCCACCTAGACACACAAGGGCTCATATTGAGCCATTGTTGATGAACACCCCCAAGCCTCAGCAGTGTTGCTGATGCACAGATGCAGAGTGTGACCCAGACAGTCAACAGTGCTCAAAGACACTGACTGAACCAAGGATGTTTCTTTTCACTATCCCTTCCATTTGGCTCTAACCTAAGGGACAGTTTGTGCCAGCAGCTCTGGGGACAGGGACCAAGGGCCTTGGAGGTCTTGGACTGTACCATAGACCCAGCAAGCCCATGTCACCCTTGTCCCCTAGAAAATACTGACCTAGGGACTCTGGAATGCTTGATAAGCGATTCCCAGAGAGGTCCAGCTCCATGCAGTTGTGCAGATTGCCAATTTCTTCAGGAATGAATTCCAACACGTTTTCAGAGAGATTCAGTTCCTGCAGCTCTGCCAGCTCCCCAATGCTCTGCGGTAGGTCTTTCAGCTGATTTTTCATAGCAGAGAAGAAAGTCAGTTTGCTCAGGCAGCCAAAGTCCTTGGGGAGTGTCACCAGGCTGTTGTGGCTCACCATGAGCACACGGAGGCTGGGCAGGTGGATGATACAGCTGGGCAGGGCAGAGAGGCTGTTGAAGCTGAGATCCAGGTGAGTGAGGCACCTCAGGTTCCCCACATCTGGTGGCAGGCTTGTCAGGGAGCCACGCTGGCAGGAGCCAAACTCATCCCTGGCATGGCCACCTAGGCAGGGAGGGAACCACAGGAAGAAGTCAGTGTGCTGCAGGGATAGCTCAGCACCTCCTGTGAGACCCCTCAGCACACAGTGACAGCTGATGAGGGACCACAGTGAGCAGCATCGATTACAAAGCCTTTGTGGAGAAATGGGGTTTCTGCTCCTTGCCTCAGTTTCCTAATCAGTGAAAAGGTTGTGATAATAGAATCTAGAATTGTACAGGTTGGAAAAGACCTTTGATCATTGAGTACAACCACTAACCCAACTGTCCCAGACAAGGCCACTGCTAGAACCTGAGCTCCAGATCTCCATGACACTTAAACACATCCAAGGGTGGTAAAAGGCTGATATGAAGTCAAGGGCTACTCTAGTCTCTCAGTAGATCTCAGCTACACACATGTGGAGTTGAAGCTCAGAAAGAGCCAGACCATGCAACACACCTCTCACCCTTCAGCAGGCTGGTCCACACCTCACCAGACCTCCCCCTCTCCTTCCTCATCATCAGCAGTGGACCACAGAGACAATCCACACCCCTGGGGCTTTGCCCATGCTGTTGAGGGAGGAGCAAGCCTAAGGACCGAGGCCTTGCAGAACTGGAGAACAGATGTGAGGAAAGCAGTGAAAATACGGGGGGAAAATGAGCCAGCTCAGCCTTGTGTGGGCCAGAGAGTGCAGAGGGGGAAGGGTAAGAGTCCCCGAGCCCAGCCGTTGCACTCAGACTGAAAAAGAGCTGCCCTCACAAAAAATTAGTAAATAAAAGGCCCAAACCCTCCACTTCCCCCTGGTTTCATGCTGTCCCTCCACTGCTGCCAGCCCATCACACTCAGCAAAGGGTACCATTCTTTGTGCTGCATGATGGTAACCTGTTAGGAACAGTTCAGCTCGCAGACACCCTGCACTGTGGACACAGCAAAACCTCAACACATGATTTCAGTGCTCTTTAGGTTGTGCAAAGCATGGGCACATCTTCCAAAAGAAGCCTGAGAAGAGGCACTGCTGCTGTCTTCACCTTATTAACAGGGGGAGGGAGAAACAAAATCTTTCACATGGGAAGTCTTCAACAGATACAACCCCCAGCCTCAGTTTTCACTTTGAACACAGGATTCTGCCCACAGACTCTCCCTTTATCCTATCATTTTCTCTTCAAAATTCCACCTCCATTTGACTGAGCAAACGACTCAGTCTGACACAGAAATGGTATCGTTTGTATTGGGATCCTGCAAGGACAGAGGGATAAGAAAGGCAAAGGCTGATCTGATAGTTATGGGGCTCACAGTCACTGCAGCCTGACAGCTGATGTGCATGCCCGAGTCATACCTCTCACAAAACGTGGAGCAGCCGGTGGAGCCCTCTCAAACCCCACTACACCTACACTGACACCGAGTGAGGACTAGGTCAGGGCAGCTCACTATACCCCCCAGATCGAAAGAGGGGCTGAACGTTTACCAAAAGCTCAACACCCTTCAATCCCCCTCTCATCGCATAACTGTGCAAAAGCCAGAGGACAGGTGTGGAAAATGTAGCAGCAGTCCAAACACCGGTCCCTTGGCAGCTGTAGGAAGGAGAAAATTAGAGCCCAGAAGCTGCCTCTTGTTGAAATCATGCAAGCAGCACTGAGGGAGGCTGGGCCCAAGCTGCAATAACAGGCACAAGAACAAAACAATTCCCAGGGCAGCTTGTCCTGCGGACATGAGGAGATGCAGGGGGAAAAAGCCCAGCTTTTGTAAAGTTGGACAAAGACAGGCGCATACTTTACCTTTGAGCACCAGGGATTTCAGATGCCTGAGTTGTGGAAGGATGCCCAGCGTGGTGCCAAGGTGCGGGTCGTTGCAGCTGAGCCGGAGGAACTCCACCTGCAGCACCTCACTCCATCTTTGTCCCTCAAACAGCTGGAGGAACCGGTGGCAGCCGTCAGGATAAACGTCCAAGTTCAGCCTGTTGCCTGCAAGGAGCACAGGAGCCCCCAAAACCCCCTCTCCACACTGGTCCCTGAGCCCCAGCAGCTCTGCCATCTTCTGTGCCTGGTCCACAGGGTCTGGACATGCTCTGACTTGCCGGGTAGGCAGGCACCAGCGGCAGCACAAGGCAGCCGGGACAAGGAGGAGGAGGAGGAGGTGGAAAGATGGCTCTGAAACAGAGAAGACAAGGGTACCATGAAGGACTCTTGCCCCAGCCCAGAGGGGCTGGGAACAGTTCACAGCCACAGAGAGAAGGCAGCAGGGATTTCATGGGGGTGACTGATGCTTCTCCCTTACTGAAGACCTCTGAGTCTTCTCAGCTTGGCAGAGAATGGAGCGGTCACCCACCACCACAACAAGCAGCAATGTTAACATCAGATATAGAAACAGCCAGCTCTGCCTTGTGCAGATGCCAGAGTGGGAAGAGGTACAAGTGGAGGGGGAAACCAGGCAGGGATTGCCAAGCCAGGAGCAGAGCCAGGTCGTGGAACTGGGTGCCAAAAGGCTACCAGTGGACATAGATGAATATGGGCAAAAGGCAGCAGAGCAAATGTGGCAGTGCCAGGGAGGGGGTCAGAAAGCATGGCTGTGGCACAAAAGCACTGGACTGGGATGGGGGCCCCTGCAAACTTGTTTCTGTGGGGATGCTCCAACACAGAAAAGGGGATACTAACCCCCAGCTGGTTAGGTCCTAGCTAGTCCCTGACCTCTTCCCTCGCAGCCTTTATCTACCAGGGCTGTCATCATCAGCCTTACAGCACCCTGAGAGCGCAGGGATGAGCTCATTCTTGCACCCACATGGGTGCCTAATACAACACCCATAGCAGACATTCCCCAGTCTGCTCCTTCTACTCTTTTCCAGCTCCTTTCTCTTTTCTTGACAATCAGTTCAGCTTACAGGGACCCCCATGAGTTCTTGTGAACCCCTGCCATGAATCAAATAGGAGAACGAGAGTTTTGTGGGGTGGGGGATGTGAGCCACAGAAAACTTGGAACAGCTTTAACACCCAAGGGCAGCAGTGTGGCCCTGGCACAGCCTGAGGGTTTTCTACTGTTAACCTGTGGGATAGGGCAGCACAGGGCAAGGCTGGTGGGAGGTGTCACACGCAGAGCCCTGGAACAGCAGAAACCTTAAGGACACCTGAGGGCAGGAAGGGCAGGTAAATGGAAAAGGCTGCTGTAGTGACAAGGTCCATCTTCAGGCAAAAAGGCAGCACAGTACACACAGAGATCATGTCGAGAGGCATGAGCCAAACACCAGCTGCCATAGGTTTGGAGAGGGGACCAGAGGGTAGCTCTGAACTGGTCGGGCTGGGAGACCACAAATGCAGCCGAGCCATGCCTACAGGACCCTTGTACACTGGTGCACACACACACACACACACACACACACAGATACGCCTGCCCAGGCTGTCCTCCCCTGCACTGCTGCCAGCTCTCCCTCATCCCAAAACCCACAGAGCCCGAGCTGAGGGTCATCCCCAGACACCCCCCAGCAGGACCCCTTGCAGCCAAGCACGCTGTGCTGAGCACTGCTGCGCTCATCTCACCCCCTCGGCACTTGCTCCCTGGTACCCGCCCCGGCTGTGTCGGTTTGTCTCCACTCAGCTCAGCTCGGCTGGGCTCAGCTCGGTTCAGGCACTTCCTGCAAAGCCTGCAGCGGGCCGCGCCGGCCCGTGACGAGCCGGGGAGGCGCCGGATGGAGCGGGCTAAGGGCCAGGGAGAACAGGCCCAGGCGTTCTGCTGCCACACAAGGCGCACTCAAGCAGACTCCCCTACCGCTGCCGCAAGCTGGGCACTGCGCCCTGTCCCACCCAGCACTGCTCCCCTGGGCTCCAACGCGAGCTCAGCCGGCAGGGAACGGATGGCACCGGCAGCTGCTGGGGCTCTCTCTGCTCACTCCCGGCCAGTTCAGGGCAGGAATCGAAGCTGAGCCACAGGGCCGGGTGCTGCAGGGCTGTCTCTTGCTCTGCCCAGAGATGCTCGGGAGGGCCCTTTCTGTCAGCCGGGGACACTACTTGGTCCAACACTGTGTCCTGGCAGGGCTCCGCAGCGTCTGTGTTTCTCTTCACTGTGAGCAGAGGGACAGGGCCGGGTTTTCTGTAACAGGGAGGTCTCAGCCTCAGTGCTGCACCATCAGAGGTGAACGCCCGGGGCAAGCGCCCCTCGCTCAGAGAAGTGCCTCTCACTCAATGCTGAACAGGTGCTGCAGCGTCCTGAGAGAAACTTCTCATGCCACAGGGAGTGAACACCAGTTGCTGACTGCTGAAGCATTTCCAGGGTAAAATATTGGGAGCTTGGTTGTTTGCTGGTGGCACCAGGGTGATCTCAGTGGGCTCATGGACAGTGAGGTAGAGACAGCTAGAGCCTCTGCACAGCCCTGAGGTGTTGTCTGGATCCAGTGGGTATTGGGACACTGTTAACACTCCTACTCAGTAACTCAAGGAGAAACCAAGCAAAGAGGGATAACTTGCTAGAAGGCTGGCCTGCCCTGGGTAGCCACTCTGGGTCCTTGTCTGGATCCCTACATGTACCACCTGGGTCACCACCAGTGTCGTGGGTCAGACACCCTGTGTTTTAACCAAGAGCTTTTAGGTAAAGCATCAGGCACAAAGGGAAGGTTTCACAAATCCACTGACAGATCTGCAGGCAGTGAAACAAGTGACTCAGTTTGGAGACGAATGGCACCACAACATTTTAATCCACTCCCCCCACAATCAGAAGAAACCAACCCCACAAGATAGAGGCACAGACAGATGGGGTTTTGTCACACACCCTTACACTGAACTGAGACAAATGTCCAAAGCGTCATTATTATCTTCATTGTAGCTTATCTCTCAAATCAAAGCAGATGTCCAACTTCAGTCTCAATCCTCATTATGCTCAAGGTTCTCCAGGTCCAAGTGAATCTTCCCGCTCACCATAAACTTCTGTCACCTTGAGGAGTGGTAATACTCTCAGAAGAGATAACACTGTCTCTCAGAAGCAACAACACAGATCCCAACAGGCCAAGATGGAGAGAAGCAAAGAAGAAGGTAGAAGTCACCAAGGGGGAAGAAGAGGGGGAAGTGGAAGGGGCAACCACTTTCCTTTTCAACTTTTTAAACCCAAACTTTAAACTTTTCTGCAGAAAACACTCAGACTGGCAGATTGTGTCTAGATTTTACAGCAGAACAGCTGGACAGGTTGGAGAGTTGTGTGGGGATAAACTCAGTGAGGTTCAACAAAGGCAAATGTAGATGCTGCATCTGGGGAAGAATGAATCTGTGGACCAGCATAGGCTGGGACTGACCTGATGGAGAGCAGCTCTGCAGAGAAGAACCTGATGGTGCTTCTTGTGGCCCACAGGCTGACCATGAGCCAGCAACATGCCCCAGAAGCCAAGGCCAGTGGATTCCTGGACTGTATAAAGACTGTGGCCAAAGGAGGTCTTTCTCTCCCTTTGCTCTGTCCAGCTGAGGAGTCAGTGGCCTGTCTGGTGAGGCCACATCCAGAGTCCTGCACCAAGCTCTAGGCTCCTCAGTTCAAGAAGGTCAGGGAGATACTGGAGAGAGTTCTCCACAGAGACACTGAGGTGATCTGGGGACTGGAGCATCCTCCTTATGAGGCTGACAGGGCTGGGGATATCCAGTCTGGAGAGCAGGAGGCTGAAGGAGATCTCATCAAAGCTGAGCAGTGTCTGAAGTCCAACACAGAGAAATTGAGATGAGCAAGGGGCTGGAGCATCTTCCTTCCTTATGAGGACAGGCTGAGAGCCCTGGGGCTGTTCAGCCTGGAGAGGGAGATCTCATGCTGAGCAGTAGCTGAAGGGTCGGTGTCAGGAGGGTGGGTGGGACTAGGCCCTTCTCAGTGGTGCCCAGTGACAGGACAGGAGGCACTGGGCACAGACTGGAACACGGGATGTTCCACCTAAACATCAGGAGAAACGTCTTTACTATGATGGTACCAGAGCCCTGGCACAGGCTACCCCGAGGCGCTGTGGATCTCCTGCTCTGGAGACACCCCACACCCGCCTGGCCTGTTGCTGTGGGATCTGGTCTGGTGGGGGGCTGGACTGGGTGAACCCAGAGGTCCTTTCCAACCCCATCAGTCTGGGTCTCTGTGAACTGCCACACCCTAACAGCAAGGCCTGGCCTCTCTGCACAGCCCTTTCCCAGCGCACAGGCCGCAGTCTGGGGCCAAAACCCGCCCAATTGAGTTAAACCGCACGCCCACCGACTTCGACGCGCATCGGGACATGCGCCGCTACAACTGCAAGACCCGTCTCTCCCATTGGCTGTCCCCTCCAGCGGACTCCGACCAATGGCTGCAGTCGTTGCTCCGGAGTGACCGGAACAGGCCGCAGCCTAGGCCCCGCCCCTTCCCTTTGCCGCCGGCCACCATCGTGCACGCACGTCGAGGGCCTGTCTCCCCCACAGACGTCTCCAGGTCAGCGGCTGCGGGATCGGGCGCGTCCAGGCTGTGAGAGCTGGCTGGAATGAGGCTGGGCAGTAGGCGAGAGGAAGGGCGGCTGTGTGCTCTGCGCGATTGGGACCGAGGCCTGGCCTGGCGCATGGCATGGCTTGGGCGGGGGCTGCGCCTAGGGAACGAACAGGCCGCGCCTTCCCGAGCCTTCGCTTACAGTGTTAGTGAAGATCGGGTTTGCGAGGGGCTGAGCGACCCTCAGCCGACGCGGCTTCTCGCTGGCCACTGCTGAAGTCCCGTTTTTCTCCCTCACAGGATGCGTTACGTCGCCGCTTACCTGCTCGCCGTCCTCGGCGGTAACGAGTCCCCCACGTCCAAGGACCTGAAAAAGATCCTGGACAGCGTCGGCATCGAGACAGACGATGAGCGCATGAACAAGGTACCGCTGCCTCTCCACTCGCCGTATGGTGAGCTCGGCCAGCACCAGGTTCTGGAGCTGTGCCCATGGCTTCAGTGTTTCTTCGTTTCACTCTTTGGTCTGACGTTCACTAAGCGTTACGCATGTGATTTCTAAAATGCTGCTTAACCAGTCAGAGCAACTTGGAACCACAGAGTCACAGAATGTCAGGGATTGGTAGGGACCTCTAGTGATTGAGTCAAACTCCCATGCCAGAGCAGGATCACATATGTCAGGCCATACAGGGCTGCATCCAGGTGGGTTTTAAAAGTGCCTGCAGGAGTCTCCACAACCTCTCTGGGCAGCCTGTGCCAGGGCTCAGTCACCCTCATAGGAAAGAAGTTTCTTCACTTGTTGAGATGCAACTTTCTGTGGTCTCAAGTTTATTCCCTTTATTCCGTGTCCTATTACTGTGCCCCACAGAGAAGAGACTGGCTCCTTCCTCTTGACAGCCACTCCTCAGATATTTGTAGACATTAATAAGATCCCCTCAGTTTTCTTTTCTCCAGACTAAACAGCCCCAGTTTTCTCAACCTTTTTTCATAGGAGAGATGCTCAAGTCCCTTAATCAACCTTGTAGCTCTTTGTTGGACTCTTCAGTAGCTCCTTCTCCAGTAGACTTGTACAAGGGATTTTTAGAAGTCTGGTGATATTAATTACCACCTTCAGAAAGATTCTGACTGCCACCACTGAGTCCTGACTGTGATCTAATGTCTTTCAGTGGGATAGGACTGCAGAGAACTGTGTGTGGAAAACAAGTTTGCTTCTGGCACAGTGTTTACTCTTGAAGTTTGGTCAGTGTTCATTCAAAGTTAACACATGAAGGCCTGAGCTTCAGGAATAAATTGTTACTGAATGTACTGCGATAAAGCAGTTGCTGCACCTCAAAACAAAGGCAAATTCAAATGTTAAAGGTGTTCATTGATTTGGGAAGATTGGAGGGATTGATCCAGAAACAGTTGTGTTGAGAAACAGGCTTTTCAAGAGGAGCATGTCTTAATTAGAATGTTTTTTTGGATGCAGTAGACGTTCAGCCCTGTACACTTAATTGATGCCCATGGGGAACAAAGGCACAAAAATTGGTCTTAGCTTCTGCCCCTTACCTGTACATCCTAGTTGGAGACTGTTTTACTATAGGCCCAACCAGGCAACAGGTTAACAGCTGACAGCATCCTTGTTATGATTTGAGATGCTAGTTTGAACTGTTGAGGTTCTTGTTCAAATGCCAGATAAAGTGTTTGCTAGCTTTAGCAATTTGTGGCGTATTTTGCTTTCCCTCTACCCTGGATAGAACAATGTTGGTGAAACGGGAGTTAGGACTCTCTGTGCCAATATGAGAGTCCAAGAAGCAGCTTGGCTGTAACTTTTGGCAGTGCTGGGAACAGGACCCAGCGGTTTCTGGTCCAGAGCCCAGCACTTCCAAACCTCCCGGTGGGGGATTGAGCAAGATGTTAACTGTCCCTCAGTGACTAACAGCCTGTTGGTGGGGTTTCCTGATTGGGTCCAGAACATCTGTGTGTCCTTGCTGTGATGTCTGGCTTTGTTAGAGATTTACTGTAACAGCTTTCATGAAAAAATGACGAGGACTCTGCTGAGGTTTCCATTTCAGCACCCTGTTCCTGCATCTGAGGAATGGGCTGTTGGGGCTCTGTAAGGCACTGCACGTGAGGAGTAGCTGGTACTTGTGTCTTGTAGTTGAATTCAGACTGCTAACGTTCTGCACTTCATTTCTACAGGTGATCAGTGAGCTCAACGGTAAAAACATCGAGGATGTCATTGCTCAGGGTAGGTGCAGTGTGAGGGTCACAGATCAGCACCTCTGCTGCTTTGCTGACAGAGCCCAGGGTGCAGAGCTGCTGCCAACTCCCTAGTACTCATCGGTTCAGCTTTGATGCCACTAAAACCCCAGGTCCATCCTAATGCCCTGCAGGTTGGTGCCAGTACCTGCTTGGGTTTCGCTTGTGGACCACATTAAAGTGGAAAACTCCATCGTGTGTGAGCTCACTAGTAGTCTGCTCATGATGTAGCTTTCTGGACATGTCGATGGGAGAAAGAATTAGCTGTCCCATGGCTTCTCTGGATTGTCTCTGGTTATCCACCTGTGGTGTGTACCAATTCTGTAACACAGGAGGAACAAGCAGTTACACATTGAGGAACATTCACACCCTCCATTGCACACTTGGCCTGGAGTTCCCCAGCACTGATGGGTGCTCTTATCACAGCTGGAACCTTTCACACACCCTCACTGGGTCACAGGGCTGAAAGAAAGCAAAGCTGAGATAGTGCAAAAGTATCACAGAATGATTGAGCCTGAAAAAGCCCTTTGAGCTCCTCCAGCCCATGACCCAGCATCACCACATCAGCCAGACCAGGGCACCAGGGGCCACAGCTAAGCTGTCCTTAAACACCTCCAGGCACGAGGACTCAGCCACTGCCCTGGGCAGTCCAGTCCAGGCACTGATCCCCCTTGCCGTGAGGAAGGGCTTCCTAACATCCAGCCTGTCCCTCCCCTGGTAGCTTCAGGCCCTACATTCTCGTCCTGTCACTAGTTACGTTTGCAAGCACCCAGGCACAAGGGAACTTCTATGCACAGATCTGCTTTAGGATGTGCGAGGGCCTTGCTGTTACAGGCAGTAATGGGACGTTTCCCTCAGGGTGGCCTGAAGAGCAGAGGGAGCTGTTGTGCGTGTGCTTACAGCATGCACCTCTTAACACTTTAAATAGTTGGTGAGAACATGCTGACTTTGTTTACTTGGTTGGCTAATTAGAGCCTGAAGTATTTAGAAACTGATTCTCAGAAACAGGAATGCAGGCAACATGCCGTGCCCACGACCTTCGAGTGCCCTGGGAGCCTTGGTATGTGGTAGCGGGTGCCGGGGAGCCAGCTGCTTCTCAGAGGGAGCAGAAGCCAGCCGGCGGCTTGCTGGTCCCAGAGGAGGTGCAGCAGAGTTCACAGGGCTCTGGGGAATGTGTTGAAAATCTTGTACTCTTTGCCATAAATCCATTTTACACCCTGCCCTTCTCTCCTGCCGTGTGACTGTGCCCTCACATTTCTCTGTACCCTTAGAAAACAGGGATGGGAAGGGGCAGGCCAGCTGTCATCTCTGGGGTGTATTGAAGCAAGCTGTTTTGGGGCTGTTAGACTGTGATCAGCAAGCAGGTTTTGTGTAGTGTTTGACACTGGTTTTATATGACAGTTCAGGGGGGTTTTCTGTGCCCCTCAGGAAATTTCTCATCACATGCTGTTGGGGTTCTGGGGGTAGGCCTTTGCAAATCTCAGGTGTTTTCGTAGGGTAGTTTGTTATCTTGGCTGCAGGCCTCTTGACCTTGTTAGCAGTGACAGGTTCGCTTCCCCAGACTGCATGTGTGGTTCTGCACTCCCATCTCTCTGCTTTCCCCTTGTGATCGATTAACTGACTCTGCTATGTCCCATTCAGGTACTGGGAAGTTGGCCAGCATGCCGGCTGGGGGTGCCGTTGCTGTCGCTGCTGGAGGGGGCTCTGCTGTTCCTGCTGCAGCTGCTGCCCCTGCTGCCGGTGAGTGTGGGTGGGAGGTGTTGTGTGGGACAGCGCTGGGCTCTGCTATTACAATCTGAACAACAAAGGCTGGCTTTGATGGGGTTTCCATGTGGCAGTACCTATAACTGAAGTGAGCAGTTCATTTTCCTTGGGCAGGTGGAAGCATTTCTTCTGCTCTGCCTGCCTCAGGGTTGGTTGGGGTTAGGATGGAGGATCAGACAGAGCTGGTGGTGTGTGAGGCAGTTCCCCTTTGGTGTGGGCATCTGCATCCCTGACCTGTTCATGTTTGGTTATTGAGAGGGAATGAAATAAGCAGTGGAGGCAAAAATAGCCCAAACTCAGGACACCAAAACCTGTCTTGGAAACCTGTGGTATAGAGAACTTCAGTGCTAACCGCTGGCTTGGTCTTTTCCTTCAGCTGAGGAGAAGAAAGAAGAGAAGAAGGAGGAGTCAGAAGAATCTGATGATGACATGGGATTTGGCCTATTTGATTAGTTATTTGTGATAGAGAAATTATTAAAATTCTTTGTTTTAAAGAAAGGTTTGAGTTTCTTACAAGTCTGAAACAGTTATGTGCCTCACAAGTCCTCGTGCTCTGCTCTGTTCAGCTACTTGAAAGAGGCTGACCTGGGGTGAACCTGGCTGTGTGTTTTGACCCTGCTGTTCCTTAGACAGTGTGTGGAGGTTAACTCCACCTTCCCTGTATTGTTTTGCCACCCCAGTTCCTCAGGACCAGGTCCCATCTATTCAGCTATAAAAGAACTTGATCTTTCAGGATCTGCAGTGGTTCTCAGGAAGACCTGGCATTACAGTGGTCTATCTGTCACCACAAGCAGGTAGAGTCTGTGTATGGCACAGGCGATGACCCTCCCACGCCAGGTCTCTGCAGGTGGTGTCACAGGTGTCCCAGAGCAGTCCCAAGTGGGGACATTGCTAACAGTTGTTTGTCAAACAAAGACCCCCCCCCCCGGGCTGTTAGAGCTGTGTTGGGTATGAGTCCCTGGACAGCATGGCAAGACCTCAGAGATGGACCAAAGCCAAGTAAGAAAAGCTGTTTCATCTCCCTGTGGTGTTTGGAGAGAAAACGCTCATTGCTTCACCATGGCCAAGGGACATGTGGTTCAGAGGTAGGTCCTGTCACCTCAGAGTGGCTGAGGTACGCAGGTGCCCAGTCCTCGCTGCACTCCTGTACTGACTTTGTCCAGTCCCAACCGTGTACTCTCTGGTGGCTTTTTTCTCCATTTCAGATGACTGGAAAAGTGTCTCTGGGGTGTGGTTTTGCTGAGAAGTCACCCCATCCCACACAAACACCAACGCCCCTGTGGGACCCATGTCCCTTGCTTGGCTGCTGTGACAGCTGAGCAGGTGTTTTCACAGGCAGGAGCTGTGCGCACACCATTCTGCCTTTTATCACAAGCAGAGGAGTTTGTTCTGACAGCACCAACCTGTTCATGAGTTCTGCTGTGTCCAGGCTTGTGGGATGAGGATGGAGGCTATAGCTAGACTTCTTTCTTCCCCAGTTTTGGTCTTCTCCCTGTGACCTGCTAAACCTTGTGTTGTGGACACAACGCTGTGCTGAGTGCCCCCTTGTCACCTGTATATTCCTGTCTGAAAACTTGGTCTGCTTTGAGGAGGACAGCTCAGGTGCTGAACTCGCAAGAGGAAACAGCAGTAGCTCTGGGAGAAAGCCCTGAAAATGGACTATTTGCTGTGCTGTCCCGTGGAGTCAGCTTCTGACTTAACCGCTTCTAGCCTCTGCTGCTGAAGGGCTGTGCTCAAGTGTCATGGCTGCTTGCTCACATTTGGCGATGATTTCCAGAGGTGAGGGAGTGGTGGGGTGTGTGCATCGTGTCCCATGACGTTCTCAGAGAAAACTTGGTGTGGTGGCCTTGTAGAATCCAGTGACCCCTAGCGGCATTATAAAGGAAGGCTCCAGGGCATCGAAGGGAAAGGGAAGGGCGGTGTCATGCCTGGAGGTTAGGACCGATAACTGATAGTTGCTGGGCTGGTAGAGGGATTTAGTCATAGGCTCAATGTGAGAACCTCATGAGCTTTCCTGCCTAGGGTGCCAATGCTGCAGCACCTTGAATTAGCTCTGACTAAAGGTGGTTGCTCTCAAACACCATGGGACAGGGAGAGAGACACAACATCTTCACTACTTGGAAAGCTGTGAGAACATCGTGGGCACCACTGGAATGTAACAACTCCCTGCGGCTCCTGCCCACTTAACCAGTTTCACTCTTCCTCCTAAGGCCCAGTTTTGCAATTTGCAGAAGCTGTGTGTGGAGGGCTTGACTTACACGGGGCAGAGCTCTGCAGCTGTTTTCCTAGAGGGAAACTTCAGCCTCAGGACAGCAGGATGGGGGGGCTGCTCCAGTGCAGCAAGTGCTAGGAGTTCACCAGGGCACTGTTTGGCACATGCAAATGTACCAGGTAGGCAGATGACATTAAAGCCAGGCTTGCAGATGAGCAGCACTGGGGCTGGTTGCCTAGCTGCAGACAACGAGACTGGAGGAACTCGCTGGAGACAATGGTGGCCTCTTTACATAGAGCTGCCCTTTAAAAGCCATTCCCATTGGCCATCAGCAGCCATGGGCTTCCCTGAAAAACCAGAGCTTGTTTACTCACATACACTGTCTCATGCGTACTGACTGCCCCAAAACCAACGCAATGGTGAGGGGCAGTGTGAGGAGCTGCTGTGGTGCTGCCTTGTGTGAACACACGGCTGAGCTGTCTGGGTCCTGACAGCAGTTCCATACACGTGAAAACTGCTGACCCAGCTGATGAGCAGTGGCAGTGATTACTTTTGTGGATATTTTCTTTTTGTGGAAAAGACTGTCATTTGCCTGCCTGGCAGTGCCAGCACTTGTGTGAGGCTCCCATTCACACAGGGTATCTCATTGACCTGTTTGAACAGGGCAGCGCTGACCTCCTGTCACAGGTAACCTTGAGAGCCAACCGAGTAAACAACTAGGCATGGGATGGCAGTTGGGAAATCGCGTGAAACTCCCCCTGGCTGTGGTTGCTCTTTTGCAGCCATAGCAGGAACCTCAAGGTTTGTGAAATGCTGAGAAAAGAGGAAGCAGCGCTGGCCCTGGACCAAAGCTGGCCCGGTGGCTTTGAGTGCCAGGGGGCGATCAGCACACAAGGTTCAGTAATCCAGTTTTGCCAGATTTCCACTAGAGCTACAATCTGTTAACAGATAGTTTGCAGCACAGCCCCTGTTCCACGTGATGCAGGACATGATGTTTTCTGTGGGCCCTGGCTATATGGAAACACCTTACTGTGCCACCAGGAGATGGTTCTGGGGTCAAGGGCTTTGAAGAGGGTCAAGGCTCAGGAGTGCCAATGCTCCCCTCTCTAGGTGGAGGAGGTGAGGGCTAACGGGATTGGGCAACCCTGCCAAGTGCAAGGGAGAAAGGAAATTAGGAAATTACAAAAACAGCAGAGCTGCCATAGGAAGAGCTAAGGAAGGGTGGACAGAGGATGTAAAGAGAGGACTTGAGAGAAATGGACCTAATTCTTGAGGTGTTCCGTGGAGCTGATGTGTATTGAGGGTTGTTCCCATGGGCTAGGTGAGGTGGTGGGCTCCAGGGCAGGACCCGCAAGGAAGATTGAGCTGGACTTGTGCCTGCTTGGCAGAAGGAAAGTGTAAATGTGTGATGAAAACCCACGTTGTCTGTAGGGCTGAATCAGGAGACTGAAGTTGAGCTCGAATACTGGTTTTATACAGGGGTTACCTGCTGGGTTTGGTTGCTTCAGTTAGCTGTTGGTGAGGCAGGAGAGATCGCTGTTCTTATGACCTGGGTGTCCCTTCTCTGGTAAAGGGTGCCAGCCTCTCTTCCATCCTTTGAAAGGACATTTGGAGAGGAAGGAATGGGATGGGGGGCTGCTTGTTGCTCTCCATGAACATAGCCGAGATGTTGCTGTGGGCAAGAGGGCCTGGTTTTCCTAGAATCATAGCGTCATCGAGTTTGGAAAAGTCCTCCAAGATCATCAAGTCCAAGCATCCCCACTACAACCCCCGACCACCAAATGTCCCAAACCAGAAAGTCCTAACCAGTTCTGAGAAAACTGGGACAAACAGCTCATTGACTCGCAGACGGGGTTGGGTTAGGAGAGACGTGGGAGATCATCCAGTTCCACGGGCAGCGCTCTCACTCGCCCAGCTCGCCCAGAAGAATTCGGTCGTGCGTGGTTTCGGGTGTTTGTTGCTTCAAACTTTGCTCGAAAGCGCTTTGAGGGGAAGCAGCTGCCTCCCCGCCCACGGACGGGGCGGGCAAAGGGGTTGAGCTGGGGAACGACGTCGTCCCCCCGTGCCCGCCCCGTCCTTGGGCGGTACCAAAAGGCCTCATAAAGTCTCGTCAGCTCCCTCCAAGCCCCCATCGGCAAACTAGCCGACCCTTAGCTCCTATATCTACCTTTCATCCTCTGTCTCACCCTCTTTGGGGCAAGAAGAGCCCTTAGAACTTGTTACCCTCCCCCTAGCCCCCTTTCCCTCCTCCCATCGCCATGTTCCCGCTGGATTCCCCCTGGAATATCTCGTTCGCTGGCTGCGGGTTCCTCGGGGTTTATCACGTTGGGGTCGCCAGCTGCTTGCAGGAGCATGCCCCTTTCTTGGTGGCCAACGCCAGGAAGGTCT